>QXTE01000021.1:9598600-9693063 GCA_003942145.1 Platysternon megacephalum
CCCCCCCCCCCCCCCCCAATGGAAAAGCACCAGGCTTAAGATGGATTTCAGTACCAGGTGACATGGTCACATGTCCTGTGAGACCCCAAGCCTTCATTTCTCCCAGCCTGACTCACAGGAAGGCCTGCAAGCAAACAGAGCCATCCACAGTCAATTATCCTGGTTAATGGGAGCCATCAAGATTTCAAACCACCATTAATGGCCCACATTTTGCATAATTACAATAGGCCCTCAGAGTTATATTTCATATTTCTAGTTTCAGATACAAGAAAGATACATACATACATACAAATAGGATGACCACACTCAGTAGATTACAAGCTTTGTAATGATACCTTACAAGAGACATTTTGCATGAAGCATATTCTAGTTACATTATATTCACACTCATTAGCATATTTTCCTAAAATCATAGAGTGCAATGTCACACAGAAGATTTAGTCTGAGTGACTAATTTATCTTTACATGCACTTTTTTTATAATGCTTAATTTTGATGTGGGGCAGGAGGGCTGAATGAAAAGAGAATACTCAGAAGCACAGGAACAGGGAGATTGTCCCAAATACAGGCAAAAGCAAGAAAGAGGCTACAAAGATGAGGGGAGGAAGATAGAAAAGGGTGTTAAGTAAGGATGTGAACGAAGTGTATAAGAATAGAAGGAGAGGGATATAGTGGAAATGAGAGCTGAGAATGCACCCAAGGTATGGAGTTGTGCAGGGATCTGAAGGTGAGAATGAAAAATTTTGAGCTGCATATGAAAGGAGGGAGGAAGCCAGAGGAGGAGAATGGTGTGATCAGATCAGCAAGAGGAAGTTATCAGCAGTGTTTTGCATATACTTGAAAAGGCAAAATGAGATGTGGGGAGAAAGAGAACAGGAGTTGCTTAACTGAGGTAAAAGGTGACCAGGTCATGGTTAAAGATGAATTAACAGATCTGTCAGTGTTGTCTCTAGTCACATTCTACCACATCAAGACTTATCTTAGAGAAAAGATAGTGGTCTGCATCTGAAATACCTGTGAACTCAGGCTTACAGGTTGGGTCCCAGTTCTGCTTGGCTGCTTTGTATTTTCTTTGGCATAGAACAGCTAAAATGCTGACTATCTCTTATCCATCTGTGAATGACTTTTATGTACCTGTTCGTAGATTCCACCCTTTCCAAAGAATCTGAACCTCATTCAGAAATATTATGAGCTACTTTAAGCATGAACATAACCATCCATCAATCTTTTGATCTTTGTTTCTGGACTCCCAGTATCCTGGAGAGGAGCCATTCTTTATTAATTTTTGACTCTGACCACCAACCTAGAAACAAATCTTGCATATTTTTGCAAATGTCTCTACTTAAAACCATAAATCAAAAGTCACATGCGGTCATTGTGAAAGGTTGGTTATACCTCTCTTTATGTGGTCAAGATCAAGCCAATCTAAAACACCTCCAGCCATATGTCCTCATTGGCAAAGCAATTGCAGTAGAACCTCAGAGTTACAAACACCAGAGTTACGAATTGACCAGTCAACCACACACCTCATTTGGAACCAGAAGTACACCATCAGGCAGCAGCAGAGACCCCTAAAAAAAAAATAAAGCAAATATAGTACAGTACTGTTAAACATAAACTACTTAAAAAGGGGGGGGGGGGAACCAGCATTTTTCTTCTGCGTGGTAACATTTCAAAGCTGTATTAAGTCAATCTTCAGTTGTAAACTTTTGAAAGAACAATCATAACGTTTTGTTCAGAGTTACGAATAACCTCCATTCCCAAGGTTTTGTAACTCTGAAGTTCTACTGTATGATAAATGCTAGACACATACTAATTCACTAGACCGGCCCTGGCCATCCTGATTTGGAATTCTTGTCATATTTTTTATGTGTCTTACTGAGTATTCTAAGAGAGCATTTTTTATTTTATTTTATTTATTTATTTTGCTGGCATGGACAAATCTGCAGATTGAGATCCTATAAAATCTGTGAGGAGGAAATGGTTTGAAGGGGAGAAACTGGCAATTGGAGTTTTTGGAATAACTAACTCTGATCCACACCCTAGTTTAGAACAAGAGACTAAAATACACTCAGATTCATTAGGTTAGCTAAATTATGCATTTAAGGATTTACCTTTGAGCTATATGCAATTGCAAGTTTGATTGCACTATAGCTTTAATAACAATCCTACTGCAAGATCTTGCAGTATTATTATTAACAATAGCTCTGTAAGGTGTATAAAGGACTTACTGATGCCAAATTTATACCACTCACCTTGATGGTAACAAACTTTGTGTGTCTGTTAAGTACTTGTGTATTCTGCTGAAACGCAATGAAGTATTGGGTTGTTTCCTTTGTGTTGCAGGAACTTCCAGTTCCAACTCCAGTGAAGACGAGACTGCCACCTGAGATCTTTGGTGATGCTCTGATGGTCTTAGAATTCCTTCATGCATTTGGGGAACTTTTTGATCTTCAAGATGAGTTTCCAGAAGGACTTACTCTAGGCAAGTTATCATTTGATGATGTGCTTTAATTTACATTGTTCTCCCATATGTCTCGTGTGCATTTATGAAAGTTTCTGAATTTGTTTACATTAAAATGAACTCTTATTAGATACTTGTACTACTCTCCAGTTTAGCTTTTCTCAATCAGCTTGTGGTGGGAATTCTGAAATTTACATGACTTCTAATATAGTAGGGTTTAGTCTGCTGTTTTACAAATATTTTCTTGAATTTCTTAGACTTACACTTTAATATTAATGTGTTGACAAACAATGCCCGTTTGTTAACATTTCCTTTTTCCAGCAACCCCTAAAAATATTTTCCTCTAACACGTTAATTTGTTGTACACCTACTTGACTATTACCTATGGGGAAAAGTTTTAATTCTTCACTTCATATTTGCTCTTACCGCACTGTGACAAAAGTGACACCTCTTAAATTTTATTCACAGAAGTGTTAGAAGAAGCTCTTGCAGGAAATGATAGTGAAGGCCCACTATGTGAATTGCTCTTTTTCTTCCTGACTGCCATTTTCCAGGCAATGGTGGAAGAGGAAGAGGAAGTGGCCAAAGATCAAATAGCTGATGCTGAGACCAAAGGTTAGACCTTAACTTCACTATTAAAAACTGAAATTCCAATGTAATTAACTTTAAAACTAAACTGCATATACTTTGTTATATTAGCATTCTTTATGTATGGCAAGATATAAAACTGGTTTTTTTTTAATGCAGCTATAGCTACAAACGGGGGGGAGGGGAGGAGAAGAGAGGAGAAAAAAGTTCCTTAAAAAAGCAAGCTTTTCACATTGTTAAATCCAGCAAAGCACACTAGGCATTTAGCAGTTTGCATATGTTTTGAAAACTTCAATGTTTCCCTCTGTTCCCTTCTTTTCTCACTCCTTCAGCAATGCTAGATATTTCTCCTGCGGGTCAGGAGAATAGACATGCTCCTGAGCCTTCATGCTAGCCTTCATCTGTAGTTGCAAGTTGTCCTTGACTCAAGCCTGATTTCTCCCTCCTGTCCCCTGCCCCCCCCTTCCCCCCCACCCCCCCCCCGAAATTAGAGAGCCAAATAATATTCTCTAACTGGAAATTCAGTACTCACTTTCTTTGAAAGCAAGTACTAACTATGCATGCACACTCCTGGATATCAGGTGGCCACCATTTCCTTATATTAGGAGGACACTTCATAGATTGAAGTAGCTACTTTTGCCTCTGGGCTCAACTCTTAGATTGCAGCAGCAATCTTTCGAGAGGCATGCAGTGTCCATTGAAAATGTATCTTGTAACTGCTAACATCAAAAGGAAGTTCTTATTTTAAGCTGTCAACGAGTCCTATATACAGGTCTTTATCTCTAATAGTTTCAGTTTTGAGTTTTCGTGCACTGGAACAATGCTGTAGTGTCTGGGTTGGGAACACTATGAGCCTGTTCCTGGAATGCTCTCTGCCCACAGAACACTCCCTGAAGTCACAGGTTGGGTTTGCAGAATCTGGCCAGACATGAGAATATTAAAATCTAATCAGACTGCTTTAATCTTTCTTTCTACCACAGTGTTAATTTAAACCTCTATGTTTTGATGGGGATTGGAAAGAAGTAGAATTGGACATAAACTGACTGTATTCCTTTAGTATTTGATAGTGCTGTGTTATGACCATATCCCAATTATTTTTAAAATGGGGAGCAAATGAAGAAAATTTAAAGCTGTCTTGAAAGAAAATAATTTCTAGTCTCTAAGTAGAGTTCTTAGCAGAGAAAGCATACCGTATATACTCGATCATAAGCCGGTTCGTTTATAAGCTGACCCCCCCCCCCCCCCCCGCCCCCAAGATGGATAAGTAAAAATGGAAAATTTTTATAACCCGTTCATAAGCCGACCCTATAATTCAGGGTTCAGCAAACTTTGGCTCCCGGGCCATCAGGATAAGCTGCTGGTGGGCCGAGATGGTTTGTTTACCTTGAGCGTCCGCAGGCACGGAGGTAAACCTAAGTAAACAAAGTGTCCCGGCACGCCAACTGCTTACCCTGATAGGCCGGGGCAGCAACTGGTGGGGAAATTTTTTTGTGGAGGAGAAGCTGGGAGTCAGGGGAGTAACCCCTGTGACACCCCCCACATGACTCCAACCCTAGCCCAGGACCCTCACACTCTCCCCATCCCATCCCTTCCCACCTTATCTGGGGAGAGCCAGGGGAGGATGTCTCTGACCTGGCTGGAGCTGCTCCAGCAGGCTGGGCCGGGCGGCACAGCTGCAGCGTGCTCTGGCGAGCTGGGCGGCGTGGCCACAGCCTGCTTTGGGGGTCGGGGCCGAGTGACACGGCTGCAGCCTGCCAGCCCCGGAGCTGCAGCTGCTTCGGGGCTGGGGGGAGAGCAGCGTGGCCAGAAGCGGAGAGACTCTGGCCCCGCTTCTTCCCTTCTGGCTCTGCTGGCTGTGCTGCCTCTCCTTTTTTGGATGGCTGTGACTTTTTCATTGAAAATCATTGCTTTTAATTTTTAGGACTTTTTGATTTATTTTGTGTGTGTGTGTGTGTGTGTGTGTGTGGGGTTTTTTTTTTTTCCTTTTCTAGATCAGAAACAGTTTTGCTCTTAAACTTTTGGTGGACTGGACCAATAAGCATAGGCACTGAGTTCCCCTCTTCTCTCTCCCCCCCCCCCCCCGCGCCTCCTGATGCCGGGAAACAGCTGATCTGCAGCAGGGGTAGGCACTGGGAGGGAGGGGGAGGTGTTGATGGGGCTTAGCACCCATCTATTTTTTTTCTCCTGTGGGTGCTCCAGCCCCAGAGCACCCACGGAGTTGGTGCGTATGCAAATAAGATTCCTTCTGCTGTAATAGAAAGAATCTCAATGATCCAGATTGTCAAATGCCAAATCATAGAAACCTGTCTTACAGGTAGGAAAATCTCCTTGTATCTTCTTTTTGTTGTCTTTTATTGACAAAACCTACAAATCAGTACTTGGTGTACGATTTTAAAATAATAAACTGAAGCATCTATTCTGCTGTAACACCTCATTCTAACAGAGAAATTCCTCTGGTTTGTTAGCTTCCAGGAGTGTGTGTTCATAGAAGATACCTGGATCAGGAAATCACCTATAAGGGCACTAGCTACTGAAATGAGAGGTTCCAGAGGAGCACTGCCCCAAAAGGCACTGTGCCTCCCCAGAGCTTCTTAGTGTAAACGGGGAGAGCAGCTATTGCCCTGCTCATGAAGCAGGGTTCAGTATGTGTACCCCTTTGGCCTGCCAAACTTGCTGACTAGTGGGGACGGGAAGCAATGGCCCTACTTTGCCCTGCTTCCCCAGAGTTGGCTATAGGCACTTGCTCTACTTAGTTCTTGCGCTCAGGTGAGAACAATGACTGAGTGTGCCTGGCCCCTATGTGACAGATGTAAGACAGACAGGAAGACTCTGTGAGTCTTACGACCCTTGCACACCCATGCAACTGTCAGTCACAGTTTAGTTCTTAAAACGTGGTCCTCATCTGCAAGCTGACTCTATTAAAAATGGCATCATCTTAAGTAACAGAGCCTGCTCTCTGTGTGTATTTAGAGTCTCAGGGCTGGTCTCCTAGGTGTCTGTACAGCATCTAGCACATTGGGATGCTGTTTTAATAAAACTAACTGCTTCTTTTACTGAATAAACTACATTTTTAACTCCTGGTAGCAATGCAGAGCCAACACAGCTAAGAGCAAATGAGCTGGATTTTGTTGTCTCCTACATCAGCAGAATAGTTAACTAAATTATTGTTGGTGATGTGTGAAATAGAAATAATCCAACTTGACTTTCAGATTGCAGTTAGAGTTTGCAGGGCCGGCTATTGCAAAAACACCATTTTACTTCTAATTGGCCATCCCTTGTGGGACTGCAGATAGTACTACTTTTTACTACTACTTTCATTTGGAGCCTCTGGACTTTAATTTCTTGCTGCTCTTGTTCAGACAACTTATCTCTCTTTCATAGAAGAATTAGACATTCTTGTACAGCTTCTCCTCTGTCACACTAGCCAAGCAGGTTTGTAGCAGTGAGCAGTTTGTTCCACTTTCTAAAACATGCTAGATTTGAAAAGCAGGCAACACTTCAAGAGAAAACCCAAGAAAAGAGTTGTTTTTTTCAGAATTGGAGTTTTATGTAAGAGACGTGGAAAAGTGATAGATGTCCACTTTGTAATATCTGGGTAAAAGCTTTCAGACAGCATTAATCGTGATGCAAGAATGTTATTATTTAATAGTTGTAAACCCACTATTTACGCAGTCTTGTTCAGTTTGGACCTATCGCTCCTTTGCCTGTTAACTTGGTGACCGTAACACTTCATAATGACTTGGACCTGAATAGGGTAAAGTTGTTGAACTAGTGTGCAAGGCTGACCCAACTCTGTCAACCCTCTGGAGAACTTACCTGTAAGTGCCAAGGAAACTTTGTTTAAGAAGAGGGAATTCAGTTTGCCTCCCCATGGATGAGCTGCTTTTGCTGCTGCTGTGTAGTGTTTGTTTACATCTGGCTTGCTTTTATTGGATTACCACTCTGATCATATTTGTGTGGAACGTGTAAACTTCTATATAAAAGTCAGATTAAAAAAAAAAGGTGATGGATGCTAGCATCTGAAGTGTTAAATTTTTTTTGGATAGTTCTTCATAAAAACCAAAATGGTAATAAGGAAATAATGATTAAATTGCTGGAACGTGGAGGATAGGATGGAGTTTGTACATTTTTCTCTTTCAAGTGTATTCCCTGGTATTCCATTCCCTTCCCTCTGTCTCTAGTGTGCATGTTTGCTCCATGTCAGTGCTTTAGCAACTTTAGTCGCTTGTGCATTGTGAGAATGGCTTTTAGTGAATGTTGCATGTCCTTAGTGTACTGCTTAGGTGGACATTAGGCAGCATATATTTTAACTTGTTTGTTGAACTGAGGCTGTCTACACTACTGCCGGATCGACGCTCCAGTGATCGATGAACCGGGGTCAATTTAGCAGGTCTAGTGAAGACCCGCTAAATCAACGGCAGAGCGTTCTCCGGTCGACCCCGGTACTCACCCGGAACGAGAACAGTAAGGTAAGTTGACCTAAGCTACGTCAACTCTAGCTATGTTATTCACATAGCTGGAGTTGCGTAACTTAGGCCGACTTACAGCGGTAGTGTAGACATAGCCTAAGTCTTGAATACGTTGAAGTTTCTGTGAATGTCACGCCATTTTCTTTGTCTTTGCACTATTTTAAAAGGCGTTTTCTCTCTTTCCCCAAAAAATCCAAGTTTTAATTTGCACTAGAATAAAGTGTTTATTTCCTTAAAGATTTAACAGAGGCTTTGGATGAAGATGCAGACCCCACAAAATCTGCACTGTTTGCAGTTGCAACTTTGGCAGCTGCATGGCCCCAGTTACATCAGGGTATGTGTGGGTTTCATTTTTTGTTTCATTTATGTGTTTTATCTTGCTCTGTATTTTTTAAAAAGCACATTTTACATTGCTTGGTATATATTGTTGGTCTCAATGCAAAATAACTTCTCACTGTTATTAACTATAGGCTGCAATTTGAAAAATTTGGATCTCGACAGCTGCACTCTTTCTGAGATTCTCAGACTTCACATCTTAGCATCAGGCGCTGATGTAACATCAGCAAATGCAAAGTATCGTTACCAGAAACGAGGAGGTTTTGATGCAACAGATGATGCTTGCATGGAGCTGAGATTGAGTAATCCTGGTCTGTTGAAGAAACTCTCAAGTACTTCAGTGTATGACTTGTCACCAGGTAATAAAACAAAATGAATGTCATGTTTAAGATGATTCAAAGCCATTCTCTAGGTGGCCAATTTCAAATGTAGCCCAGTGACCAAAAGTTATTTAACAACCGTTTGTCTTGTGTAAAACAAATTGGCAGTCTCACTTCAGTTTTTGGGGAGACAGTTTTTTGACATGGATACCTATCACCCCAACTGGAACCCTTATAGGTGGTCTCACTGAGAGGTCAAGATTTGCATGGGTGTGGAAATAAAATTACCCTTTCATTCCTAGAGGCATTCCATTCAGGTCAGAGTTCAGGTGGGGCAGTGGCAGGGCAGCTTATGCTGTTGCTTCCTATTCTGTAGTTAAGTAGAGGACCTCCACCTCCAGGATTGTCAGTCCAGAAATTATCTCAAGTGCAGTATGCTCCTGTGAATATTTTTACTTACAACAGCTATACTACTAGGTATGCAAACTTAATTGGCCACAAGCAATTTTTAAAGCTACTTTTGTTTCTAAAATGCCTCAAGATATTGGACACACAGATTCCCTTTTTCCTGCTTATTGCACTCTGGAGGAGGCTTCACTCTGTTCATGATTTTTTAACATTGGTGATTTATATGAATAAGGAACCCAGAAATTCCCACTTAAGTAACATGGCACATGATGAAGTCTCAGAACTTCTTGTTTCCCACTGAAATAAATTGGAGCTTTGTCTTCTCTACTGCATTTCTCAGTTGGCAGTTATGTTGACACTAATAGAAGTGTCTATTTCAAGAAATTTCTATTTGTACAATGTCAGTTGCCTCTTGTTTCACACATCCTGTGTGCATTAGTGCTCTTACTTGGATGCAAATGTACGTGTTTTTGGCTGGGTCAGCTTATGTGTGTTTCAAAACCAGTTGCTCCCATCTTCCGTAACATATGGCATTCTTTGAGAGACTGTCTCAAGGGAATGGCTTTGTGGAGGAAAGAAATAAAAAGAATACAGTTACTGAATAACTAGAGTCCTTCAAATGGACTATCTTCAAATTCGATACCCAGGAGAACTTTTGATCCTTTGGAAAATGGCATTTTCCAGATTTCAAGCTAAGTGAATGCAGAAAGATGGCTATATAGTATCTTGAACTTGTCTCAGTGTACATTAAATTCTATACATTTCTGCCTGAAAGATAGAATGTCAGTAGGTCCTGAACCCACATGGCTTGTTGTTGTGTAGACATTCCAAGAGTGCGCTCATCCAACGAATTCTCTTCATTGATCCACAGAGCGAAACTAGAAAGCTGAGTCAATCACTGTGAAATAACCTGCTATTTTTAGGTTGTCCTGTCTGTTTTGTGCCCACAACATACTTTCTGAGATGGTTCATAGGCATAATGGCCACAGCCCTTTCTGTGCCTATACCCAGCAACAAGACAAGCATATATGCAGTTTGTATGTGTCCCTGAGAGGACAGAGGCAAGGTTCCCTTTGAAAGCATGAGCCAGAATTTCTCTTTCCACCCCCTCCCCCCAATCTCCAGGTTTAATGGTTGGATCCAATTCAAATTAGTAAAACAGAATATGTATATTTTAAGATAGATACAGCAGAACCTAAAATAAGAATTAGGATATCTGCAAAAATATGCCATATGTTGTGCTACAAACTCAATTACACAGGGAAAAAAGATTAAAAACAATAATTCTGCTTTACAGATCACCTAACTCATAAGATGTCCCTGTTTGTTTAGAGCCGCCACCACGTGTAGTGCATGTTTACTACCTTCAGATTAGTGCTTTGTCATTGGTGTAACCTGTGACTTTCTCCTGGGAGAAAATGTCCTGTCTGGGTAATGTTCTTGACAGATATTGCCACATATGCTTTTGGTCACAAGGTGAATGAATAATGTTAGTTTGGAAGTTATGTCACTGCACATACTAGCTTTAAGTTGGTATCCTCACACTTGAAGATTTTTTTTTATTTTATTTATTTTTTAAATTGCTATTTCCTTTTTGTCTGGTACAAGATACATAATATTTAAGATTTAAATTGCATCCTGATTAATAAATCATTTCCCAGGTGTCACAAACGTTTCAAATGAGACTTTAATTTAAGGTATGGTAGTGGTGGCTTCTATGTTTTGAGATATATTTTTCTTTCATATTATCAGTGTTTCCCAGTGTGAGTTTCAAACAATATAAATCTTAGCAGATGTCTTTCTGTCTTCCTTCCTTCCAAAACTAAATACTTTCTACCTTTTTGTACTGCTAAAAATGCCTATGTAATACTTTTTTCTAGGATAACATGTAGATGAAAAATTCACACTGGAAATTCATTTGTGCAATGATCACAGTTCTTAGTTTATAGATGAGTAGACTACAGAAGTAAAAAAATCATAACTATAGGTTATAACTAAACTGGTCTGGTTAGTTACCTCCTGGCACAATTGCCAACAAAAAAAATTAGCATTTCATCTTAACCCTGCACATCTGACAATGTCTGCTTGATTTGATATGTCATTTCTTCAGTAAGAAGCTATCTTGGGCCTGAAGCTCACTATATAAAGAGTACTTCTGCATCTTTTATAATGAAGCATAAACCATTAACGTGAATTTTATCAGGGGAAAAGATGAAGATTCTTCATGCCCTCTGTGGAAAGCTTCTGACTCTCGTCTCCACTCGAGATTTCATTGAGGACTCTGTTGATGTATTGCGACAGGCAAAACAGGAATTCAGAGAGTTAAAGGCAGAACAACATCGCAAAGAAAGAGAAGCAGCAGCAGCAAGGTAAGAAGTGAACATAACCAAGATAAAACTAGGTGGGACTCCTTTACGTCAAAAACTTAGCTGCTGGATCTGAACAAGTAACAATTACTGTTTTTTGTATTATGCCAGCCTCTTAAAGCCTCAATCAGGATTGAGGCCCTGTTGTGCTAGGCATTGTACAAAGATGAGTTCCTGCCCTTAAATTTGCATTTTCATCCCGTGGTGCTTATTATAAAGGAAAGGGACATAACCAGATTAAATTAGACACTCTCTTTATATGTTAATTGCTTTTTTTATATTCCCCCTATCCTTAGGATACGTAAGAGGAAGGAAGAAAGATTAAAAGAGCAAGAACAAAAGATGAAGGAGAAACAGGAAAAGCTGAAGGAAGAGGAGCAAAGGAATCCTGCTGCAGAAGTGTCTGTTGGGTAGGATCAGTTATTCTAATATGATAAATACAATTTTGAGCCTGCTTTTTAAATGGTTGTTTTTGGTATATAGGACCAGAGCCTAAGGCAGTGTAAATCTTTTTGACTTAAATGGAACTATGCCAGTTTATACCCACTGGGAAATCTGGTCCTTAATGTTGATTATAGAAACAAAAGGAAAAATGATTGTATAAAACAATACCATTTTCTTTTTAAAATAATAGAAAAGGGTTGTTGAATACAGATATTTTCTATAAGCAAGTAAAGCCATGGTATCTGACAGTAGCAGTTTGCGAGGTTAACATTAGTATTTCATTTTCTAATTTACTAACTTGGGTGACTGTAGATCGTCATCGATTTTTAAGGGCAGAAGGGACCATTATGATGATTACTTTTGCCAGTGTTATGTAGGAGAACAAAGTACCTCATTCAGTAATTTCTGCATCAAGCCCATAACTTCTGTTTGAACTATAGCATAAATATTTGATTCTTAGCCAGCATGCTATTCTAGATTATCTCCATAGAACTGAGGTTTTTACACTGATAGAACCCTGTATTTCCATAAGCAAGACTCATGCATGTGCTGCTGCATAAGTATGCCTTCCTTAAGACCCTAAATTTTATTTTTCAAGTTTCTAATCCTGCAAAAATGTATGTATATGCTTAATTTTAAATATGTGCGTAGTCTCATGGACTGCTACTTGTATGCTCTAAAGTTAAGCATGTTAAGTATTTGCAAGATTGGAGTCATACTGTGTAATAACCACCCTATAAAAATCAGTGCTCAGTAAATGGTACAAATCTGGGTAGGGAAAATGTATTTTCAGTTTTCTAAGAGGGCATTGCAAACCATGTAAAATAAAAACTAAAGGCTACATCCTCAGCTGGTGAAAAATGGCATAGCTCTGTTGAATTCAGTAGAGCTACGCTGATGTACACCACAAGGATCTGATTTTAAAACTATAAAATGCCTTTAAATGTTTGGGATGGTATTTAAAAATAGCTAAGCCCTGGATTAGGCTTTAGAACAATATTTCTGTGGTTATGGCTCAATATTTTGGTTTCTAGAAAATACTTCCTATATCTTTTTAAAGGTTTTTTTCTACCCCCTCTGCTCCCCCCAATTTATATTCTTACATTAGGATGTGAAGTTCGACTATATGGAGTCATTTCTGTCAAATAGTGAAGTAGTATAATAAAAGGAAAAAATACATCTACAATTCTTCACAGGGCAACTTTTAATAATAAAATACTAATTGTAAAGCACATTCTGCAATGTACTGTATGTTCTTTGCCAGCTTAATTCAGTTCTTTGACTGTGGACTTTTGTTGTACTATCCCATCAGAGAAGAGGAACGGGAAGACCTTGATACTAGTACAGAGAGCAAAGAAATTGAGCCGAAGGAACAAGACTTGGACACAGTGACAGAGGATGAGGAAGAACCAGGACCAAACAAAAAAGGAAGAAGAGGTAAAAAAAATAAATTACTGTATACTTGTATGTATGTATGTATGTATATATGTATAAACCAACAATTGGGCAAATTTTTACTTTTCTAGTAAACCTTTAAAAAGCATTAACCTTCATTGTAAATGTAAAGAGAAAAGACCTTGATCATAATGAGTTAATAAATGAATTGAGCTGGGTTGATCCCTCTTTTAGCTCTCAGTCCTATGTACTCTAGTGCTTCTATTCCTGTTTGTCTTCTCTGGTTGCCTTCTGGACTCTGTGTGAGTGAAAGACCGGAGATAGGCTGTGGCTTGAAAAACTGTTAGTTATTAGTGCTCTACATGAATCTCTAATGGTGGCTGACTCGTTTTCAGGCACTTCATCTTTTGTAGAATTTAAGAAACCAATAATTTTTCCATATTGTTCTTTAAGGTGATTTATACCACCTAACTAACTGTATTGATGGAGGGAGGTGTGAGGCCTGATGCACCCAGGCCCAGATATACCCCCAGGCAGACAGCTTTAATCTCCCCCTAGGAACTTCCGAGGAATTCATCTAGGAGGGACTGCAAGTGAGCTGCACAGAATCATGCAACATTGCGGCTTACAGGCTGTCTGTGGGGCCTCCGGGGTGAAAGAGTTGTCTAACTTTTGTTGTTCCTCTTGGATGGACATTTTCTACCTCCATGGGCTTTGTGCGAGGGTCTTTGCTTTTGAAAGCCCTTGGTGATTTTGGACCTCCATTGATACATGGAATAGGAATTCTGAGTCTTATTATAATGCTTTTCATTCTGTAGTGCTTTCCATTGGAAGTTGAGATATAATAATCAAACGTTTGCAAAAGCTAAAAAAAAAATTTTTTTTTTTAAACCACTAATGTATTAAGCCTTAGAATACCATTCTGCCTATATAGTAGGCAAATATTACTATCCACATTTTACAAATGGAGGAAACTGAGGACAATTACACAGGAAGTCTATGTAAAAGCCAGGAATAAAATGCAGATTAACTGATTCCCTGTCCTTTGTTTCAACATCAAGTTCTTCTTTCCAATTTAACTATCTCAGCCTGTGTTGCTGGCAGGGTCTTTGACTTTATTACAGTTTTACTCATTAAAACATATACTGGAATGTTTTCAGCAAGTCCACGTTGAAAATTAAGGTAGTAAATTACTTTATCGTGAACAAATTTTTCATATAACTGGGATTGAAATGTATGTTTGTGTACATTGTGCTGTTGATTGATTTGTGGGTTTTTTTTAAGTAGATCTCCTGTCAGTAAATGCAAGGCCAGAACTTTGTGTGGTAGTTTTTCTGTGAAATCCTTACAATTTTACTTAGTCTGCCATGAGAGATTGTCTGTCTGTAACACCTATATATTCTCAATGGTATAAATGATTATAAAGAACAATAAATAAAACTTGTTCTAGGTTCTGGAAGGAGAAACTGTTCTAAACAGGCCTTTCCTCTATGTATGCAAGTAGATTCTGTTCCTTTGTTCCTTGCTATTGACCAGTGATAATGTTAACCTGATTATTCACAACAGTTTCGTTAGAAAGTGGGAGAATCTAAGCCAGTGGTCTCCAACCTTTTTACGCCCAAGATCACTTTTTGAATTTAAGGGCAACCCTTTACCCTGCCCCTTCCCCAAAGCCCCGCCCACTCCATCTACCCCTCTCTCCGTCGCTCACTCTCCCCTACCCTCACTCATTTTCACTGGGCTGGGGCAGGGGGTTGGGGTTCGGGAGGTGGTGCAGGCTCTGGGCTGGGGCCAAGGGGTTCACAGTGTGGGAGGAGGCTCTGGGCTGAGCCTGGGGCAGGGGGTTGGGGTGCAGGAGGGCATGAGGGGTGCATGCTCTGGAAGGGGGTCAGGGTTGGGGCAGGGGGTTGAGGTGCAGGAGGGGGTACAGGGTGCTGGCTCCAGAAGGGGGCTCAGGGCTGAGGGTTGGGGTGCAGCCTCCTGCCGGGCGGCGCTTACTATGGGTGGCTCCCAGGCAGCGGCGCAGCGAGGCTAAGACAGGCTCCCTGCCTGCCCCGGCCCCACACCGCTCCCAGAAGGGGCCAACGTGCCTCTGCGGCCCCTGGGAGTGGGGGGGAGGGGGGGGACACGTGGCTCTGCGCGCTGCCTCTCTCTGCAGGCACCACTCTCAAGTCTCCCATTGGCCACAGTTCCTCATTCCCAGCCAATGGGAGGTGTGGGGACGGTGCTTGCAGGCAGGAGCAGCGCGCAGAGACGCCTGCCCACTCCCTGGGGGCGTGCTGGCTGCTTCCGGGAGTGGTGTGGGTCTGCGGCAGCAGACAGGGAGCCTGCCTTAGCGGCAGCCCCGCTACACCACCAGAGATCACGATCGACTGGGAGAGTCCCCAGGATCAACCAGTCGATTGCGATTGACGGGTTGGTGACCACTGATCTATGCTAATAACGGAGGTTACAAGTACAGTACTGTCCGTTTTCTTCCTTTCATGTTTAGGTAAGAGAGGGCAAAATGGATTTAAGGAATTTACAAGGCAAGACGAGACTTCTTGTGAAAAGAGTGAACCTCTTACTGCTGAGGAGGAAGAAGCTTTAAAACGGGAGCAACAAAAGAAAGAGAAGGAACTTATAGAAAAGATTCAGAATGCTACAGCCTGCACCAATATCTCTCCACTGGGTCGTGACCGCATGTACCGACGCTACTGGATTTTCCCCTCCGTTCCTGGATTGTTTATAGAAGAGGACTATTCTGGTCTCACAGAAGACATGTTATTGCCTCGACCCTCTTCCTTTCAGAATAGCATACAGTCTCACATCACAAATGAACTTCAGGTATCCACTAAAACTGGAGAGTCTTTGAAGTCCTCTGAATCTACCTCCAATATTGACCAAGATTCATATGCCAGTGTTGCTGTAGAGGTGCCAAGACCAGTATATAAGCCAAACCGCTGGTGCTTTTACAATTCTCAGGAACAACTGGATCAACTCCTAGAGGCTCTGAATTCCCGAGGACATAGGGAGAGTGCCTTAAAAGAAACTCTTTTACAAGAGAAAAATAGAATATATGAACAACTAAACAGTTTTCCTGTGGAAAAATTCCATATTCCAGGTAAAGGGCAACTTCTTCCAAATGTATTTGATCTTAATTTGCTTTCACAGTTGATTTCAGAGTAGCATTATAAGAATTCTTATTAGAATATCCTATAAAATGATTAAATGATTGTACCAAATGTCTTAGCAGCTGAACTATTGGCTTTTCAATGTATTTTTGTGATGAATAATGTATTTCATGGGTGTCTCGAAAGGGTAGTGGCTTCACTGTTTTCTTGATGTTGATTCATAAATCAGAGTTGCTATTGTTGGTCTTTTGAAGAAGTAATTAGCTATACCCACCTGGGAAGAAGCTAGCTACAACATGCATAGCTAAGAAAAAGGCAAGGGAGTCTTAAAAGTAAAAGAAAACTTTGGTGTAGATGGTAGATCCTGAACACTGGTATCTGACATGAGCTTGTTTTCAGTATGTTTATAATATCTCAATATTTCTGCTCTGAAAGAAAAGACAAGATGGGTCTGCCTTTGAAGACAGAGGACACAAGGAGAGGCAACTACTATTACTTAGACTTGGATGGGTGGATGGCTTTTCATATGATGATGATGTGTGAAATAATTCAGAACCTCTGCAGAACTGATTAATATGAACAGGGTAAACAATTATATGTTGCCTGATTGCTTTTCCCCAAGAATTTGGCACAAAGACCTAACTGTGCTAGCTTTTGTGTGACATGCACAGGCTTATCCGTGCAGAAGTTTCTATACTCATGTTGGCACATCCTCCCTACAAGAGTAGCTTTTTCTGAAGAATAACATTGCTTTTGTGTGTGTCAAAATTTGGAAGCTTGCTTGAAACTATTGAACTTTTTTTGTGCTTAGAAAAAATGAGGATTACATATAGGTATACTACCAGTAAGACAGTTGCATATATCACTGACACAAGTAAAGGCTGTGTCTTGTATACTTCACAAACAAATTCACTAAGTTTTTGTGAAGTTTTTTGCAGGAATTTTTTAACTGAAAAGGAAACTTTCTATGGTACACCTCTACCTCGATATAACGCTGTCCTCAGGAGCCAAAAAAATCTTCCCGCATTATAGGTGAAACCGCGTTATATTGAACTTGCTTTGATGCACCGGAGGGCGCAGCCCCCCCCCCCCCCCGAGCACTGCTTTACCACGTTATATCCAAATTCGTGTTATATCGGGTGGCATTATATCAAGGTAGCGGTACATATTCAAAGTATTTCATTTAGGGCAAGTCTACATTACAGCGCTACATCGATGCACCTGCACCGATGCAGCTGTGCTGCTGTAGCATGTCTGGTGAAGATGCGCTATGCTGATGGGGGAGCACTCTCCTGTCAGCATAATTACTCCACCTCAGCGAGAAGCAGACAGCACTGGTATGGACAGTGTGAAACTTGCGTTGCTTGTGGGTGGGGTGGAGGCTTTTTCACACCCCAGAGCAACGTAAGTTATATCGACTTAGGCTGTAGTATAGACCTGGCCTGAGTCTTGAATTATGTAAAATTCCTGTGAAGTTATCCACCGTGAACTATCTTGAGACAGTCTAGGTAGGGGTGGCAAGCTCATTCAGAGGAGTGGTCTGGATTCTTTGTTTAATTATAGCCTGTGGGTCAGGAAATGCATCCAGGACATTCTATTCCCTTCAATCCAAAGCTGATCTCCCACTGTTGTCAGTGGAGGTTTGCAAAGAGATCCGAGGGAAAACACAGCCTTTATATAGTAATTAAACTTTGTTTAGTACCTTGTCACATTCTTCACTCTAAGGAAAATAGGTTCCCTTTCTGGTCAGAGCTACTTGCCTATTTGTCAAGTNTGTTAGTCTATAAGGTGCCACAGGACTCTTTGTCGCTTTTTACCTATTTGTGTTTTCTTCCTTTTGCTTTTTCTTTCCAATTTCTTTGTCTTTGTGTGTCCTCTGTTTTTTCCCTCTGCATGTTCTTCCCCTGCAACAACTCCCAATTCCAAGCACCATGGGCTTTACTCCTACCTCCATTACATCTACTAAAATGAAAGAATAGCTAAAGTTAACAGTGAAATGTAACTGTTGGACGTTGGAATTGACACTCAAATTAATAGGGGGTAAGGGAATTAACACCATTGGGTGGTTGTTGTTTCAGGCCGTCTGCAGACTCATTGTTTTGCCTTCCTTTGGAAGGTTATCTCTGCAGACATGAGAGGCTAGAAGCTTTAAAAAAAAAAAGAAAAATCTTTAGATTCTGTACAATCTGACTTTTTTGTAATGAGGGCCATATAAATAGATGATGTGTGCCTCATCTAGCTAATGCCCATGTGATAGGTGCCCCTCATATAAATGGATATTGGTGTCACAGTCACAAATTTCTTTCCTTCGGTATGTTTTAGGTTTTCATTTACAAACACAGAAAACACTATAGTATAAATGTAAAAAACTCCACCTCTTCCTTGTTACTGCTAATGATAAAACCATGTACTCTGGACAGGAACTCTGGTCCAGTTTATTCAACAAAGGAAAGAATTCTGTGGTAAACAGTTTGTAAATTGTGCTGCAGTGATGAGATATAGCCATGACAATTTTACTTTTGGTTGGAGTTCCATTGCAACAGAACTTAGCAACTCCCCCATTTCCTTCAGTTGAATGGATCAACAATATGGTTGTAAATGCTTTAAAATACTACCAAGGTATTACTTTAAATGTTATAGGCAGCAGCTTATTGTTTTCCTCCTTCCTTCCTAACCCCACAACTGGCTTAAAAACAAGAATAGAACCCGATAACCCTTAATTTAAAATGTTTCTCCAGTACCTATCAACTTTCTCAATATCATCTCTGCAAATCACAGCCTGCCATTTGATTCATGCACAAGGCCTAAGCCAAAAAGAGAACCATCCACACACACACCTTAGAGCAGGAGTGGGCAAACCTTTTGGCCCAAGGGCCACATTGGGGTTGCAAAACTGGATGGAGGGCCGGGTAGGGAAGGCTGTGCCTCCCCAAACAGCCTGCCCCTCACCCCCTATCCACCCCCTCCCACTTCCCACCCGCTGACTACCCCCCTCAGAAGCCCCGACCCATCCAACCCCCCCCTGCTCCTTGTCCCCTAACTGCCCCCTCCCGGGACCCTCCGCCCCTAACCGCCCCCTCCCGGGACCCCACCCCCTATCCAACCCCCCTGCTCCCAGTCCCCTGACTGCCCCGACCCCATCCACACCCTGACAAGGCCCCCTGGGACCCCATCCCCTGACCGCCCCCTCCAGAACCTCCGCCCCCTGCTCCCTGACTGCCCTCCGGGACCCTCCACCCCTTATACAACCCCCCAGCCCCGGCCCTGGCCCACTTACCATGCAGAGCAGCGTGACTGGTTGCTGCGCCGGCCGGAGCCATACACGCTGCCGCTCTGCTCATTCTTGACTGACTGCCTCCATGTTTTTGTGTATTTCTCTCTTCAGCACGCTCCCACCCCAACTCCCTTACATCCCGTGAACAAAGGCTTTTGCCATCCATGATGGTTTTACAGACTGTGTTTAATCTTTTTGAGTGTGCTGTCAACTTTTTTGTGCCTTCCAATCTTTGGCATATATTTAACTTCTCTTATTATAATGTGCTGTTTGACATTTCTTTTCATATCTTAAATAATAAGCTTTTATTATTCCATTCTTTCATTTGGCTTTTTTAAAGGGACAGTGTCAACTTAACATCTAGACAATGTGACAAATGAGTTAGTGTCAGAGACTACTGGCTGTTACTTGTTAAAGTGGTAGGTAAAAGCTTTTAAGATAGGCATGTGATTTTTAAGTAAACAATATCACTTTAATCTGCTTGCTTTCGGAAGGTCTGGATGTTAATATCCATCTTTCTTTGGGGATGTAGATATTTGATCCTGGTTTGGGTTAGATTCTACTATGATGATATGAAAATCTCAATACTGAGATACTTTCTAATATGAGGTATTTTAAAGAACTACTATTTTTTGTTAATAATAATCCTATTTATTGAAAGTGTATTTTCTTGTCACTTAAGAAATAGAAAGCCCTAACAAAAAGCGTATTGGTTATTGCAGACAAACCTCAAAGTGACAACAAACCTCTTTCATCAGGGCGGGGAAGAATACAGAATGCACATGATATATTTCAAATGTCTGCAGAAAAGCAGCTTGAACTGAGACTTAGAGACTTTCTTTTGGACATTGAAGACAGAATCTATCAAGGAACACTGGGGGCAATTAAGGTATTACATTATAGTTTTTCATGGAAAGTGGCGTTTCTAGGAATCAAACAGTGCTGCTCACTCTTTTGCCTGAACAAGAACTCTGCACAATATTCTCATTTCATTTGAAATTCAAGTTAAACGTGTACAATTATTGGCACAACCAGAAGTCTGCAGGCTCTCATTCATGTTTTCTGCAGGTTACAGACAGGCAATCTTGGAGAGCAGCCTTAGAAAATGGGCAGTATGAGCTGCTAAATGAGGAAAACAAGGAAAATGGTATAATTAAAACTGTGAATGAGGATGCTGAAGAAATGGAAACAGATGATCAAGCCAAGTTTATTGTAAAAGACAGGTAAGAGCTGTGATTTAAATAGCAAATATCTTTTCTTTACCAATCTTGAAATGGTTGTTTTCCATGTGTGTTATGGGATTTTTGTGTAGGTTGATTTTTTGCACATCACCACCTTGCTAAACTAACTGCTATAATTTTTGATAAATTCTGTGAACCAACATTTTCTATATTAAAAATATTAGTGTTTTTAAGCAATTTATTAATGTCCAGTGAGCTATAGAACTTTGCTCTAGTATTTACATGACAGTGTTTGTTACTTTGTATGTTTAAATAAAATAGGTCAAGTACTATGTTGCAAAATATATACATGCATTTTATATCTTGCAACATATTTGATCTGTCTGGCAACCAGCATCCAGACTTAATTTGCTGGGGAAAAAAGCTCAATAGAAAGGCTGTATAATTAAACCTATGATTTAGTCAGGGGTATTTATAGTATAAGTCATGGACAGGTCACGGACATTAAACAAAAATTCACGGCCCCGTGACCTGTCCATGACTCATACTATAAATACCCCTGACTAAATCTTGGGAGGCTAGAGGGGTGCCCCGGGGCCAGCGGCACCAGCCGCCTGGGGGCTACTAAGCAGCTGCTGCTCTTGCCGCTCAGGGGGCCGCCATCTCTGGCCGCCTGTGGGGGACCGCTGCTTGGCAGACCCTGGGACCGCCTGAGCAGAGGCCGGTGCAGCTGGCCTCCGGGCCGCTCCAGCAGCAGCAGGTGTGGCTGGCCCTGGAGCCACCTGAGCAGCGGGCCCTGGAGCCAGCTGCTTGGCCGGCCCAGGGGTCAGCCACACTGGCCGCTGCAGAAGTCAGAGTCGCAAAAAGTCATGGAATCCGTGACAGACACTGAGGTCTATGTATAATTAATGTTGCATCATTGTTCACCCCATCCCTCCCCCAACCCTTCACCAGATGAGCTGCACGTTTAACTTTTCTTCAGCAGTAGTAGAAGAAATTAACACAGTGGTGCCCTGACCTTTATTAGAACCTTTGATATTGCTGCAATATAAATAAGTGAACTGATTTTTGTGAAATACAGTTCACTCTATTTAACACTAGTTGTGATCTACCTAAAGTAAATTGCAATTCAGTAAAAGAACAGAAAGGAAACCTCAAATTACATAATATTGCAACTATAAATGTATACATGTATTAATAGACTGTATACATGTAAGGATGAGGAAGAGGGACCTTTCCCTAAATCTGTGTTTCTTGACCTATGAAACTAGAGACATTGGCAGAAAACTTTTTTATTGCCCCATTCTCAGATGGCTCATCTTCAGAATCCTTTTTGTAATTGTACACCAACTTAATGGTTTCAGAAACAAAATCTTTAATATATATTGTGTGCCCTGAAATAACATGGATATTTATAGCTTCATCCAGAAAGATTTATATTTTGTTAAACACTTTACTTTTGTTCAGATTGCTAAAACACTGATCTGGAATGAACAGCTTTGCTCTCTCCAAACAATGTTATTTGTGGACAGCTTCCTGAATCATATCTTGAGGTTGGGAGTTGGACAGTGTTGCAATTAGAATTTATTTTTTCTTATCTATTTATCTTTATAGCAGGTTGCTGAATTAGCACTCAGACTAAATAGGATCCTAGTTTAAAACAGATGTCCAGAAATTGTTCACTTATCTCCTTTGTATCTTTGATAGGATCTGGGGATTTTCTGCTTCCTGAAAGCCATAATATTGAACTAGTCCTTTCATGTTTAATTTTCAAAAAACTAAAGTTTTAAGTACTCTTTATTACCTGCACTCAGTTCCACTGCAGAAGCCTTTAATTCCACCATTGTTATCCATAATATTGACTTTCCATTAAATATTCTGGTTTGTGCTCCTCTAATAAAAGTCTTGCATACTAAAATAGAAACTTAAGGATTCTGGAGTCATGTGATGGAACCCTTTTAATGTTGGTCATTCCATCCAACTCTGAGCAAATGATGTCTCATAAGGGCCTAGGAGGCCAAGTAGTGCAGTATAAAGAAGTATTCTATTTATACAATAGAAAGCTTGCTTTGTTCATTCATCAGGAAATCAGATTTTAGTTTATTCTTCATTAGTGATGTTTAATCAACTGCTAACAAGTTATTTCTATAAGAATTGCTCTCCTCCATTCTACTGCAAATTGAGTGAAAAACTTTTAACTCTAGTTTAAAAAGAAAACTGAGCAACTGCTTTGTGTGTTTGAAATGTTGGAATATCTTTCAAGCTTCTGTGTTTCACTACATTCAGTCCAATTCCAATTACTGAAGTCAGAATTCAGGGCAATGCACATTTTGAAGCTGCACTATCAGTTGTAGAATACAAATTTGGTACTCCTTCTTGGGAGAAAATGTATGCTTTCACTTAAACAAAATTGAAATGCTGACTTACTTTCCATTTTGCTCTTTACCATCTGGGATTACTGCAGCTTGCTTGTCTGTTCAAACTGGCTTTAAAAAAAAATAAATTGGGGCTGGGGGGAAGGGAGATTACCAGGGAAAAGAGAGTGGTTTTTGAGCAAGACACCAGTGGGAAATTGTTTTCTAATTCGCTTTAAGAAGATGCTGCTGCTGCTGCTGCTTCTGTCTGTTAAAGGTAGTTTTAAAACGTGTTAAGTTTAAGTTTCCAGTCATTACTGGTCAAGTGCAGGGGTTTTTGCTGTTTTCCCCGCATCTAGGATTCTCTTTTTGTCAGTCTGATAGTTATATTCTCACAACAAACTTGAACTCCTGCTGACCCTCCCATATGCATTCTACAATGGTATAGCTGATGAGGGGTGGGGGGAGGAGAGTTGGAGGTTAACACCTACAAATTCCTTGGGGGATGATAGTTTAGGTGCTCTTTGTAGAGGCTTAAAGGTTCACTTCTGGCTATCACATCATTTAGAAAAAAACTGACTTCTGGAAATATTACAGTTAACAGTGAATTTTAATGAGGTAGAACTGCAGATGGTTACACTTGACTCAAACTCAAACCTATAAAAGGCCTAATGCTCTTATTATGGAAGCAATCCATTGTACCAAATGTAGAAAGCTTTCATCATATCTGCTAAGCCCCATCAGTATGACATGTTGTATGGGCTCTTCATGAAAATGTATGCAGATTGAAAACTGACTTGGTCTGTAAGTGACTCTACTCCATTTAGAGTCATTGCAACTTGTAATGTTATGTCCCTCAAGATAGAAATGGATTTGGGGGATATTTTTAGGCATTGTCTCTACTTTCAGCATGAATGGGCTATTTCTGCACATTGTAGTTCTTTTTATCTTTGGATTTTGTGGGGGCCTTTGTCTTAGGGTTTTTATTTTTTGTTAATTTTATGAATATGTGGGGAAGGGTCATTATCCTGATGTTATGTAGTATACATGTAAATATATAGTGATGGTGAGCAATTTTATTTTCACAGGGTGGGATTTTTGAAAGCACCTCAGTGATTTAGTAGTGCAAGTCCCAATGTAGACATTAAGGCATGTCTGAAAATTTCACCCTTGTATACTATAAATGGTTTTTATGTTCTCATATTTGGTTTGTTCTTTCTATATTGCTATACTGCAGTCTTATAATAACTTATACTATTTATTTGAGGGGGGGAACCTAGTAATATATATATACACACACCTCTACCTCGATATAACGCTGTCCTCGGGAGCCAAAAAATCTTACCACGTTATAGGTGAAACCACGTTATATTGAACTTGCTTTGATCCATCAGAGTGTGCAGGCCCGCCCCCCCGGAGCACTGCTTTACCGCGTTATATCCAAATTCGTTTTATATCGGGTAGCGTTATATTGAGGTAGAGGGGTGTGTGTGTGTGTGTATATATGTGTGTGTGTGTGTGTGTGTGTATGTATGTATGTATGTATATATGTGTGTGTGTATGTGTGTGTGTATATGTATATATATATATATATATATATATATATAATTAATTCCTGGGGCCAATTCTTGTTACTTATGGTGTAGCATTTAGGGGCTCTTTAAAACAGTATTTTATATTTGCATGCATCCATGTTCAGTATGTATTTGGTAAATGCATTACAGCTTGTGTGGGGTGAAGACAATCGAAACGCACAGGGATGCAAACAAATCTATATAATTTTTTAAAAGATTTTCATTAATATTTATCTCCTTTCTCAATATTGGATTTAAAATCCCATAAATCCTGTTAACTTTTTAAAATTTTTAGACTTGTTGGATTAAAAACTGAAGCTCCAAGTACTGCATCAACAAATACGAGCACTCCACAGCCAGTTAATAATGTGGTCCATTACTTGGCATCTGCACTGCTTCAGATAGAGCAAGGCATCGAGCGCAGGTTCCTCAAAGCACCACTTGGTAAGCATTTAACCTTGACATCACGTCTTCATTTATGTATTAGATTTTTTGAAGAGAAACAGATTTTTTTTTTTTTAATTTCTTTCATGAAATGTTTTGGTGATACTATACCAGGACAAAAGAACACATAACTAACACCTTTTCATGGACATTGTGAAAATAAAAATATTCAAGAAGTGGTTATTGCACAGCAATAATTGCTGTAAATCTGTGGAACATTGGGGAATGTTCAAGTTCCCCAAATACTTTCTATAGTTTATGCTCTTGGGCCATGTGGCCGTTAGTGTGTACTCTTGGGAATTTGACCAAAATTGTTCCTTAGAAATTTTAGAAAAAAAACTGAAGTGCCTCGTTGCTGAAATTATTAATCTAGAATACTTTTTAGTTCTGTGGCCTTTATGCTTGTAAGGACTTTTTTCCCAACATCAAGCATAATTTTGCTAAGTGTTTTGGGTCAAACATTGTTTGATCAATCCAAAACTCCCCCCCAGGTTTTTCCATTCAATGTTACATTTTTGGGTGTGTTTGAAAAATTTTTAAATTAACTGTATCTAAATTTTTAAACAAAACATGGTTTTGAAATGAAAAGTCAAAACATTTCATTTTGAAAATGTCAATGATTTTTTTTAATGTAGCCAAAACCACTTGTCGAATTTATGAATAGTTTTATTTGCCCTGAACGGCATTTTTCAGCAAAAACTATCTGACCAAAAATTTTTGCTCAGCTCTAGTCCCATATACATTTGAGAGTCCACTTTATAAATTACTTAAATATTCTGTTTTCTTTGTTCCCAGTTTTCCATAGTCCTAATGGTTAGATTTTGGGAGGGAACGGGGTAGGAATCGTGCTTTCATACAGGTTTGTTCTGTTGTCTTACAAAGAAATCTAATAGTGTTGTAGGATAGCTGGCTTGTCCAAGTGGCAGGCCTTAAATCTCATATGTCCTTACTTCTCCTTTCAAGACCGTGCCAACTTAAAACAGTAGCCATATTGCTTTAACTAAACTGGTATTGTTAAAGCGCTACAGACCCCGCACCACCCCAGTGTGGAACTGTTATGCCAGTATAGCTTATTCCCATGCAGGGAAGGGGAATATATTATACTAATATAAGGCACCTTTTATATTGGTATAATTACATCCACACTGGGCAGGAGGGAGAGGGAAATTGTACTGCTTTAACTATACTGTTCTAACTATATTACAGCAGAAAAACACCCTCCCCCGCCCCCCCACCGAAATAGTTTATACTGGCACAAAAATTGTGTACACCAACCACTCTCACCGAATTCTGTATCCATCTCCCTTGGCAAAGTGATGATATATTTTACTCCACAAGTTTTCTCGTCAGCCCCCAAGTCATAGAGCCACTTGGTATTTTTGGTCAGGTGGCCCTTGTGCACAGAAAAAAAATCATTTTGTTGCAGTTACTTCATACATAAACCAAGCTAAGATATTCTAGAATAAAGCCTGCTCATTTTCTAAAGAATTCTAACCAGGAAAAAAAAAAGAAAAAGAAAAAAGCTAACACTGCTTTAAGAAGATAAAACAAGACTGGTTTATAGGGCCAGGTCTAAAAGAATAAAGGGAAAATGCAATCAAATAATTAAGACTGAATTGTCATCACTTGAAAAGGTTGGTTATTTGAGCTCCATTTCAGCAGGTTTAATTTCCCTGCTTTTTTTATCTTCCCTTTTGTTTTAGTTCCTGTTCTCATTAGGAATTGGAGCCACATTTGAAAACAGTTTTTGCCCTTGGCTCAATTTCCACCTCTCCTACTCTCCGATCCATAGTGCTTTATGAGCACTGAAGGAACTTCAGAGTGAAATTTACTATGATCACTGCCGGTTTTACTTCTTGCAGCCTCCAGGGTGTACAGTAGACAAAGGAAATCGGCACAGAAGTTGAATGACCAGATGCTCAACTCTGTTCCTTTGTCTTCTATGTGTGCACCAGGCTGCAAAGAGAACTCTACCACTGATTATAGAAAGTTTAGATCGGCGCTATGCACACAAGTGGAGCAGCAGAGAATGACTGACAGAGTAACAGGTTTCAGAGTGGTAGCTGTGTTAGTCTGTATCAGCAAAAACAACGAGGAGTCCTTGTGGCACCTTAGAGACTAACATTTATTTGGGCATAAGCTTTCGTGGGATAAAACCCACTTCATCAGATGCATGGAGTGGAAAATACAGAGGCAGGTATAAATACACAGAGTAACAAAATTCAAAGGGGAATTTAGGAAATGCAGGAAACTACCATCTATACGAGTCCTGTTGGTATCCAGGAAGTGCTAGGCAGATTGCTAGTTAGTTGCTAATCTTTCAGTTTGGCAGCCAGATTAAACAACACACTGGTTTTGAAGCTACACTTCATTATATATTGGCTGCAGTGCCATGATGGGATTTGTACAAAAAAAAATCTGTTGTTGTTCCTGCATATGGACAAAATTAACCCAAGAATACTAGGGAGAATTCCAGTACCAGAGAAAGGTGGTGGTCCCTTCTGTCGTACACAGTTGGGCTTGCAAAAATTCTATATTGAAACATCTGAAAATGAAAGCTTTTACCTTTTTTTCCTGGCAATGGGTCTTTCGATGGAAGAAGTGGGGTTGTTGGCTTCTTGGATGCTTTTTTTTTTTTTTTTAAAGCACTCATATATAGCCCTTTCTATCAGTAGATCTCACAGTGCTTTACAAAGGAGGTGAGTATCATTCCCATTTTATAGATGGGGAAATTCAAGCACAGAGTGGTGAAATGATTTGCCCAAAGTCATCCTGTAGGCTAGTAACAGAGCCTGGAATAGAAATCAGATCTCCTGAATCCCAGTCCAGTGCTCTGTCACTGGACCACACTGTCTCTCATACAACTATAGAACTGCCTCTCAAATACAGTCTAGTCATTATTTTTCTAGATTTCTATATGCAAGGCGTGACTCTAGTTCATTGGTTCCCAACCTTTTATTTTTGTTGTTGGAGCCTCTTTGTGATTGGTGGATAGGAGCTTTCACCTCCCCTTAGCCCTTTGCACAAGACATTTGTTACAGTTCTATTTTGTCCTCTTTATCTATTTTCCCCCTCCTCTCCGACGCCATTCTTGTCGTCGTCTTCTTTTTTTTTTTTAATTCCAAGATTTTTGATACTTTTTGCTTTTTTTTTTTTTTTGGTTCCCCTCCTTTCAACACGCAATATGCTGTACTGTTTTATACATCCCTCATCACCACACTATCTGAGCACTTTCCATAGTGCAGTAAGTGATATGACTAGCATCTGTCACATGTGGTTCATTCCCCCGACCCCTCCCCAAGGGAGAATTTTGTGTGCAGCGTACGGGTTTGGTTTTTGTCTTTCAATGTATACCTTGCTATATATGTGTTAAAATAGGCAAGGTCAAAGAAGTGTGCCTTGTGCTTGGAGCAGAAGTTGGTGAGGTTTGTGATGCTTCACAGTCTCAGACCAGCCCCTGAGAAAGTTCTGTCTGATAAGCTTTCCCCTTATGGTAGAACAGTGGTTTTCAACTGTTAATTAAAAAGTTGTTTGAAATAACTTTACAAATTTAACATTAGGTGATGCAGAAGATAATAAAAGGAACCAATGGGGGTATAAAAAGAGGAAGAGGGAGGAAGACCAGTCTAGTCAGAAAGATGGTAAATTTAAAAAATGTTCTGTATTTTTAAGAGTTAGAAAAAAACTGAAATATTTTATTGTCACTTTTTTTCTTGACATGTTGATAAATCTATAGTCACTTGCATAGAATGAGGGAGTAGAGCTCTGAAATCGTAAGACTGTTTCTTCCTGCACATCTAAATGGTGCTTGAGGTAAAAACAAAAATAATTTTAAGGGTAAAATGTTTTACTTTTTTGGCAGAGTCAGAAGGAACTACACTTGGTTTTGATGTAGGAATCTGCACAAGTTCATAGAAGCAAAACCTGTTAGTTTATTCTTTACTGTCTGAGCAACATAAAAATCTACCACATTATATGATTACATAGGAACCCTTCCTTGAAACTTTTTGAAATAGAAAACTGTTCCCTGAACACATTTACTGACGTGACAACATGGATTTATCAAACAAGTTATCTAGTGCAGTAGGACCTAATGGCCCCAGCTGAGATCGGAAGGTCCCACACTCACTCTGTAAAGACATAGGAAAAGAATATCCTTTTCCCCCAAAGAGTTGACAATCTGAATAGACAAAGGGTAGGAGGAAAAAGCATTATACTGCTACACAAAGGGAACTGGGACTCTGATAAAAATGACTTAATGGTGGTCACATGAAATCTGTGGCAGAGCTGGGCATTGAACCCAGATCTTGAGTCCCTTTAACCACTGCTTTAATCACAAAAATAACCTTCCTCTCTGTTGAATTTTAAATAATAAATAGAGGTAGATTCAGATTTGCCAAAACCTCAGGTCTTTTGCCCAGCTTCCCTAGCCTAAACTCTTTCTGTCTCCTTGCTGGGTGGAGAGAGAGTCTCTTTCTATATTTGTCTAGTCATTGCAGGGCTTTAGTCTCTGCCTTTTCTCACAACCAGTGTCTAAACTGGAGTTGCCTGACAGTTTAACGTAACAGTTTAACATAGGCAGTGCTAGGAGGAGCCACACTCCAGTACCAGATTCTGGGTGGGAAGGAAGAAAGGGCCTTGGATGAAGAACACTTAACCTCAACGTGGCCTATTAAATGAGAGGGTAGGGTTGGGACTTCTCTCCCCGGGGGGGAAGTTGCTTTGCCAGCAGCTGAATTGCAGACCATTCCTGTACCCACTCCATGACTAGCAATGCAGGTGGCATGATCATGCACTTTAGTAGTGACATACTGGCTTTCCTCTGCTTACACAGTTTTCCAGACTGCTTCTTTCAACACTCAGGAGGAGCTAGCTTCTTTTTTAGCAGTAGCAATGTTAATCTTCATTATCAGGAAGCTATCGTTAGTGGACCACCAACAGACGTAATCCTGGATAACCATACACATTGCCTTCCTTCCTGTTCTAGATTATTGCCTAACAATTCTTCCATTAAGGCACTAGTCTAGACAGATCCACTTGTCTGTGTTGACATATGACGCTTTGTAACAGTAGTGGGGCGGTCCTCTGATCATGTAGTTTGCATTAAGTTTCCAGAAAGCTTGTTAATCATTTAAAATCTCAGGACCAGATTCAGACCTCACCTGTAGGGAAGAAGCAGCCAAGTAGGACGTAACTTTTTTCTGACCCACTCTGAACTCTTCCAAAAGCTACACAGTTTATAGGTCTTCCACAGAAAGAGTTGTAAAGAGGAACGTTGAGGGGCTTGGAATCAGTGGTATATCTGGGTGGGTTTTTTGTTTTGTTGTTTTTTAACATGAGTGCTGTCCATCTGGCTGATTCTCTCTTCTTCTTACTGCAATATAAGACCATGCAACTTGTATTTACTTATTTTGTTTCTTCAAATTTGGGGTGCATGATTTAGATTTTTTTTTAATGAGAAAATGGTGTTACTGTATAAACATCAGTGCTGAGCAACTGCTGTAACTTTTTTTACTTCCTCCTTGACACCAAAGCAAGACACTTGACCTGAATATTCACATCATGTGTTGACAACAGCTTAGTGTTAAAGGGTGAAATCCAAAGGTGAAACTTCATTGTTCACAGGTTTGCACTAAACTCTTGTGCCAGGATGTAAGCCAGGAAATCCCTGACACTGAAGGGTTAAGAAATGAATGGGAATGCTCTTTGGGTGCTTATTCCTATTTTATCACATGAAAAGTAGCCTTTACCCATGAGTATCAGTTCAGATACACAGAATCTTCAGTCTAGAATGAACCTGGATGTTTGTATAAGTAATGTAATTTCTGTTTCCTTCCTATAATACAAGATGCCAGTGATGGTGGCCGTTCATATAAAACAGTCCTGGATCGCTGGAGAGAATCTCTTCTTTCTTCTGGCAGCCTGTCCCAAGTCTTTCTACATCTCTCCACATTGGATCGAAGCGTTATCTGGTCTAAGTCCATTCTAAATGCTCGCTGTAAGATGTGCCGAAAGAAAGGTGATGCGGAAAGCATGGTGCTGTGTGATGGCTGCGATCGAGGTTATCATATCTACTGTATCAGGCCCAAGCTCAAGGTGTCTGAAGAAAAAGCTTTTGAAAATCTAGAATTCAGGTAAGGCTTAAGACCGATGGCACCTCACTAATGCATATTTGTATATTACCAGGCCATTCCTGAAGGAGACTGGTTTTGTCCAGAGTGCCGACCAAAACAACGTTCTAGACGCCTCTCCTCTAGGCAGAGACCTTCTATGGAAAGTGATGAAGAGGCTTCAGAACACTTTGAAGAGGAGGAGGAAGAGACTTACTATGAGGAAGTGGGACAAAGTGAGGAAGAGGATTATGAGGAAGAACAAGAGGAAGAAGATGAATCGCAAGAGGAGGAAGAAATGAGGTAAGTCAGGGGCCATAAGAACTGTTACTTTTTAACACTATTATTCTAATGGATTAAGTGTGCTTAGTGCTCTACAAGACAGAAGTATGTGGTCTTTGTCTCAAAGAGCTCACTGACTGAAAGAGTTGCAGACACTTCCGTCAGTGGTGACTTTGTCCCTCAGCATTTGGTTTATTGGAGTTACGTGCATAAATATCCACTCCTAGGGATGAAAATACACTCTTATTAATGTGTATGTGAAAGAATACCACCTGCGGTCACTAACTATGAGTGTCTGCTCATTCTCAAGCCACAAATATATATTGGTATTCGGGAGAGGTGCTGTTCAGAAAATTAAATTCCCAAATTTCAGATACTGTGAGTTTCAAGGAAATAGATGGACATGGTGAGAACTGGATAGTAAAGAAAACAAAAAGGTTCTCTCCAAAGAGAGAATTCTAGGGGTGTGTAATAGGGCCAAGTAAACGTGCAGTTTGAAAAATCCAGTAAATTGATGAATTTTTGTCACAAATCAAGAATGTAGCTTAAAGGAAGCTTGTGACCCAGGGAACACTTTTTCTCTATAGTCATTTGCAATTGAGTATGAATTAGAGGAGTTACATCCTATCCCCCAAAGTTGGGGTTCAATCGTTTGAGAGAACATACGTTTTCATGAGACCATCAACTGCCAAATAGTGTCCCTTGGATCTCCCTCCTCTAATCTTGATCTTTCCTTGTGAGGGCATTATGGCAGACCCAAGGACTGGACAGGACTTTGTTAGAACCTGTCGTCTCTGCAGCTTATTTATGTGGGGATGGGATTCCTGTGTATTACTAGCAACAACTCTTTCCTCAAGAAACAAGGAGCCAGTTTGAAAAATAGAACCCAGGGGTCTCTCCAGGCAGCACATTTCTAATACCAAGCTATTGGGCTGACTAGGCTTTTCAGAATCTTTTTACTACATGCTGCACAGAGCATTTGATTTTAGAGAACTCCACAGAGCAATATTAAGAGTGCTAGTTGGATGCCAGCTTCGGTGGAAGCCAATTTTCTATCTTGTTAAACAGAAATTAGGTACTGAATTTGAATCCTTGAGGAGAAGAGGGAAGTAGGAGTTTAGAATAGTTAGAAGTAGTGATTTGTACAATACTGCTATGTACTTACATTTTTACAGCCCATCAAAACAAGGAAGACCACAAGTCAAACTTCCATTAAAAATGAGAGCAGCTAAACTCAACAACCCCTTTTCAAGTCGGTGCAGCCAGCGTCAGGCCAGTGGAAGATATGCTTCTCGGAGTCAGCAGAATACACCTAAGCAAACTGAATCTTCGTCGAAAGTTACTGGAAGGGGGATAAGAAAGATAAAGTCAGCCCCTCCATCCGTAACAAAACCTTCTTTAAGACTGAACACCCGTACCACTCGTCAGAGTCAAGGCTCATTACGAGCAGATGTATTTGTGGAATTACTCAGTCCTCGAAGACGACGTAGAGGAAAGAAGACTGCAGATAGTACATCAGAGAACAGTCCTTCTCTTGGCTTCAGAATTGTTGCCACCACAGACTCACATGAACGGCTTAGAAGATCTCCTCCAGTTTCTACACAGAAGTTTCCTCTTCAGGATAGTGAATCTAAGAGAAGAGGCAGGAAACGACAATCCACAGGTTAGAAAAGCTTTGCTAGGAAAAAGTTAAAGCTACTCCTTAGATGGTGGAGAGGGGGAAGGTTAGGGTTTTGAGGTACTTATTGACAAGTGGTTATATGGAAAAATTCTTACGATCTACAAGACAGTTCCATTGAAAATTAACCTGTTGCCACTGCAAATTCCTGTCACTAATCCTTAAGTACTTTGAATTAACCTGTCAAACTTAGTGATCAGATCCATGGCACGAGTGTTAATTTAGTGTTTTCACTTAACATGGCGTGCTTTCTAGTTAGTGAACTGTAAATCTGGAAGTGATGATAGACTGACCATGAGTGTACTCCATATGTAACTGCTAAAAGGCAAATCCTAAATCTTTAATAAAGCAAATCCTAATAATAACTATCAAGTAAACCACGGAGGACACAGAAATAATGGGACAATGAAATTAGGAATATGGGTAACAAATAAAAAAGAGATTCAGCGTAGAAAAATGTATGCTGATAATGTTTGGAGAGACAATTCAAAACACTCAATGAGACACATATTTGGAAAGCCACAATGCCACGAAAGACCTAGTATGTGATAGAAGACTGCAAATTAGCAAGAGTGGCAGTAAAAAATGCTAATGTTGTGTTGCATTTTGTACCATTTCAAACCTTCACCATTAGGTGTCTCTGCTTATCCTGTAGCTAAGAATTGCCAATACTCTGCTAGTCCTTCCTGATCAGAAAGCAGAGTAACTGTTCTCTGAATTAGTTGTATTTGTAGGATGGAAAAATGGTAGCTCAGACAGTAAGCAAGGACTCTGCTATAACCCTATAGTAGATAAAGGCTTATATAGAGCATCTATGTATGAATTGCTGTTTTGGGGGTTTTTTTAAACTGTTTTCTTGGTTATACACACACTTTTAAAAAGTATATTTTTATACTGAGCTTGCTAGATTCCTTCTCTTTTATCCTAATTTGCCTGGACATGATCTTCATTAGGTCACTACTGACTTTGTACTGTATTTCAGCAAGGCTGTAGCACAGTCCAGATATGTGGCCTTGATATACAGATGGGACTGAACCAAACTGTGAATTGTGTTTGGGGGCTATTGTATTGAAACTGGGTCTCCCAAAATGAAAGCTGCTGGTCATACTGCCAGGGTATGACCGTGAGCAGATCAGCAGTGATTACAACAGGGCTCTGAGAATGAGGGTGAATGTGGTATTCTCATCAATCCTGCCGGTTGAGGATAGGGGTTTGGGCAGGGATGGATGCAACCTGGAGATGAGTGCCTGGCGGCACAGATGTTGTTGACAGGAGGGTTTTGGCTCCCTTGACCATGGTGGGATGCTGTTAGGGTCCACAGCAGTCCTCCTTCCCCAATCTCTTCCCCTGATGAAGAAGGGGAAGAGCATTTTGAGGTGCTTACTCACTAACATAGTAAGGAGGGCTTTAAACTAGGTTAAAAGGAGGCAGGGTGCCAAAACCTACAGGTAAGTATGAAAAGGTGATCTTGGCAGAGGGCTGGAAGTTGGGGGTGGGGTGGGAAATGGAAAATTACAATAGGTTCATAGGCTCAACAAGAGGGGAAACAATGGGGGGAATCTCAACATCTTGTATGTAAGTATAGAAATGCAAGAAGTAGGGGGAATAAACAGGAAGAACTGGAAGTCTTTGTACATAAGCAAAATCATGATGTAACATGCATCACAGAGACTTGGTGGGATAAACCTCATGACTGGAATATTAGTATAGAGCAGAGGTTCTCAAACTGGGGGGCAGAATGTATTCTGTGGGGGTGTGAGAAGCTTTGGGGGCGGGGGGAATTTACTTTACACATTTTAACCAAAGCAATGAATAACTAGCAAAGCTGATTCCTCCAGCCATATCAGGTCCTCAGATGGCGCTATGACTTTGATTCTAGATCAGTGATCCCCAAACTTTTCAGGGTCATGCTGGGAGTCGAGTCTGATGCGGGACTGCAGCAGAGCGGGGCTGGGTGGTACTCCCTCCCCACCTCCACCCCTCATGGGGGCTGGCCCGGGCCCTGCCACGCCACCCTTCCCCCTCCCCCCCCCGAACTTTCCCTCACACATCCCTAGGGGGGTGTGCCCCACGGTTTGGGGACCAACTGTGCTCTAGATGGTAGTGCATTTTGATGGATTTCAGTTAATCTTCCATAGCATTATACTAAGTCGTTACCATCTGTACATTAATCCATTTAATTGTAAGCATCAATCACAATCATAGTTTTGCTTTTGCTCTTATTACAATGGATTGTTGGCTCTGTTTGAAGCAATGCCTTGCTGTTTTTAATATTTAGTAAGAGTTGCATGTTGTGGGGGTTTTTTTTGTATACGTATTTGTGGCGCAGGGACATAAACTACTAGAGACACAAAGAAGGGGCACATTCAAATAAGTTTGAGAACCACTGATCTAGACAACATCATATTAAATCTACTCCTGACAAGAAGCCCAAACATCTGACTTGTGAAAACCTTTCTTCCCAACATCTACTAGCCTTCATTTCAGAATAGCAAATGATCAAGTGCTGTTGGCTAAGTATGACTATCTCATTCAGAATTCACAGACTCACAGCAGAACAGAGCTCATTTCCAGGCTCTGATTGAAGAGGGTAAGTTGGTGGCCAGAACTGCACTTCTGCATCAGTGGTTGGTGCAGCAGACAGGCCATTGTGATGCACCATAAGTAAGGCTACGAATCTGTTACGGATTCCATGATTTTTTATTTTTATGACCTCTGCAACTTCAGCCCTGCACAGCAGGGTGAGCCCTGGGTGGCAGGACTTGGGCTTCTGTGAATTACTGTTTGTTGACTGCGACCTGTCAATGACTTTTACTAAAAATAATCCTGACAAAAAATTAACCTAAACCATGAGTCATGATTTAGATTCTTAGGGGTTTCTCATGGAGGTCCAAAACACAGTGAAGGACTTACCTTTTTGATAATGCCCCCCCCCCCCTTCTTTTTTTTTCCAATTAAAAGACAGATGAGTCCTTACATACTTCCTTTTGGGGACAAGAGTCCTTTAAAGTATCTCAGGCAGCCTTACAAACCTAGACTGGCATTTCAATGGTTTTATCACCAGTGGTCTTGTCTCTTACAAGGAGGGCACAAAGAGTAGAGGAGTCTTGTTTCCCAGCACTTCCCATGCCTACAGCACCATCTCACTCCAATCCCTCACTGAAAAGATATTTTTGACGGGAGCTCGAGAGATGTAAACTATTTGATACCACTTCTGCCCTACCCTCACATACTTTTCAGTGGTCATTTCACACTCTGTTTCCACAACTGAACTGCCATAACAGTCAAGTGGATATTCAATATCTTCCATTACAACTATATAGAGTTTGTCCCTACCTCCTCCAAAATCCCCATCCCTGTTCCTCTTTAGGGACCATTCTCATGAGGAGATTCTCAGGCAAGAAGAGCGGAATCCCTCCTCCAACAAAAAGCAATAGAGCTTCAACATCAATGGACAGGTTTTTACTCTGTCGTTCCTAAAAAATGGGAGCTTGGAGACCTGTCCGTAATCTCCGTTATCTCAACTGCTTTATTCAGAAGCTGAGATTTCACATGGCCACTCTGGCATCAATAATCCCATCCCTGGAAAATGACGTAATTTGCAGCTCTTGATGTGAAGGATGCTTACTTTTATGTAGATATTCACCCCCACCCACAGGTATTTTCTCAGATTCATGGTGGGCTCTGACCACTTGCAATACACGGTGCTCCCAGTTAGCCTCACAGCTGCCCCCGGGACCTTTACTAAGGTATTTCTGGCAGTAGCAGTGCATTTCTGGTGAAGCCATTTCATCTTTTTCCTCTATCAACAGTTGGCTTCTCGTTCCCAAGGTGCCTCAGGAAGCCTACAAGTCAACCTCATCAATGCCTCAACTACTCTCTTCCCTAGGAGTCAATGTGAACTTAGAAAAGTCTGTCCTTACTCTAATGCGGACTATATTCTAATACTTCAGTCATGGCAAGAGCTTATCTACCAAGGCAGGTTTTGCACCAGGTTATATGCACTCCTCAAGCTCCAGTCAGAACTTGTCTTTCCATCCTGGGGTACATGGCTTCATGTGCTTGTTATCTCTGTCACACTGCAGTGGCTCATGAGTGAGGGCCTGCCTCAGGGCAGACTGTCAGAAAACAGGGCAGACACCCCAAACTGGTGATGTGTTCTATAATTAATTAATTTCACCAAGCCAATGACAAATGTGAACCTTACCATGGAGTCACAGACAGTTCTTCGAGTGCTTGCTCAGGTTGATTTCATTGTAGATGTTGCGCGCACCCAAGTGCGCGGCTGTCAAGAGACTTTTGCCTTGGCGGTACCCATAGAGCCGGCTGTGGTGCCCTCTGGAGTGCCGCACTCATGGCGTGGTATATCAGGCACCACCAGCCCTGTACCCTCTCCGTTCCTTCTTACTGCCCATGGTGGTCAGTTGGAGTGCCTCTGTCCCTTGCTTCACAAGCGGTCAGCGGTTTCTCATCTAGTTTAGCCTTGCGCTTTACCTGTAAATAGTTTTAATTGTTGTTAGTAGTTAAGTACCCATTAATTGTTTAGTTAGATAGTGTCCCAGTGGGGATTTTGCCCGCGGCGGGGCATGCCCCGGTCTTCGAGTTTCAAGCCCTGCTCATCGTATAACAGGCCTATGCCTGTTAGTGACCCGCACAAGAGTTGCCTAAAGTGCCTCAGGGAAACCCATATAAACGAGCGCTATCACACCTGCCAGAACTTTGCTCCCTTTGCATCCGTGGATGAAAGACCCCTTCGTGTACCAGACAAACTGGACTTTGTTATAAAATGATTATTTATACCAAAAATCACATCAGATCTATGTTGCTTCCAGTCCCAAGAGACCAGTCACTTACCCCAGATCAGTTGGAACGCTAGATCTTTCACCAAAGACAACGCTGGTAGCCAATTCTATAGTAAAATAACAAGGTTTATTAGCTAAGAAAAGGAAGTGAGAGTTATTGGGAGGTTAAAGGAGGTAAAATATATGCACAAGGAGTCATAGTTTGTAAATTTGTAATCCCAAATGGTGGCAGTATGTGATAAATTGCTAGTTTCCCAAAAGTCTTTTCAGGATACCCAGATTGTTTCTGAGGACCTCTGCTTTCTTGTGCACTTCCCTGTAAAAGTCCAAACAGTCCAGAGATACAGGATCTTTCATTGAATCCTTACTTATAACTTCTTTACACAGAAAACAAGCTGGTTGTGTTACTACTCATGTAGGCTTTTCCTTTGACGGAGAGTGAGGAATCCATTTGGGGCCTTTGACCTTCAATCATCACACACAAAGACCACTTATTTTGAAATGAGCACTTTTCATTTACATTCTACAAGGCTTCTTTCTCATTTGATGGGTTACTTAGTTGCAGGGATATACACAATGTAAATGTTTGCTACTACATTATAATGGGACACAAATAAGTGAAAACAATGCAAGTAACATCCCACTTGTTTTCATTAACTTTAAACACCAAATACACTCTTATACATTTATCACTTTGATCTATACTAATACACAAGTGAATTGGCCTGGGGCTCTGGCATGAGCTGGCACCTGGTCTGAATCTGTCACAATCCCATTTGTCACACACTACCTACATAGCCTTCAGGTGTGACCCCAGACAATTATTCACCAACCAAAGTATGAATACCATGGTAACAATTCTTTCCAAATTAACATCTTCCTTGATATGGTGGAAGGTTCCTTATCACATATGTGTGGCCATCCCCTTCCTACCATCCTTTCCAGACAAGATGATCATTTATAGACACTTCTCTTTGGCTGGAGAGCCCACATGGACAACCATATGGTGCAGGGCAATTGGACATCTCAAGAGACCAGGACACACATCAACCTTCTGGAATGCCAGGCAGCCTGAGAAGCTTGCAAGATTTTTCTCCAACTCCTCCAGTCCCACTGTTAATGTTCTGATAATGTTCTGTTAATGTCAGACAATATGGCAACTGTCTTTTTTTACATCAACAAACGGGGGGTGGAAGGGGCTGTGTGTAGAAGCAGTCACCCTGTGGAACTGGTGTATCAGGAATTGAATCACCCTGTTGGCAGCTTATCTTCCAGGAACTCAGAATGGGTTGGCGGACACCCTCAGCAGGCATTTTGTCATCAATCGTGAGTGGGAATTGCATGATTCAGCCATAAATAGCATCTTCACTCAGTAGGAGACCAGCGACTGGGATGTATTCGCCTCCCAAACAAACAAGAAATGCAACATATACTTGGAGCTCTAGGACTATGCTCTCAGGGTGGTGATCTTTTTCTCGCCTGGTCAGATCATCTGAGCTATGCCTTTCCTCCTTTGCTGCTCCTACCTCAGTTCTTACAGAAAATTAATCAGGACAGAGCACAAGTCATCCTCATTGCCCCCCAACTGACCCAGACAGTTTTGGTTCCCAAATCTCGGACTGTTACCTTGTTCTCCGATCACCTTTGTGATCTCCTGGCCTTTTGTGATCTCTTGGCCCAGGAGAAGGACAGGATCAAGCATCTCAACCCTTACGTGTTTTATGTTATGGCTTGGTTTTTGGCATATTAGTGCTCTGGAGATGTATAAATGATCCTTAATAACGGTAGAAAGGACTCCACTAGAAAATGCTGTTCAGCCAAGTGGAAGCATTTTTTCCATCTGGGCACAGAAGAAACTTGTATCTCTTGAGTCAGCAGATAGTCCAAAATGAGGGGAATATCTTCTTTCTCTCAACACAGCTGAGCTTTCCCTCAGTTCTATACAAGTCTCCCTGGCAGCAATCTGTGCATGCTATCTACCCCTCTGGTGGTTATTCAGTTTTCACTCTCCGATTGACTACCAAATTCTTAAAGGGCCTAATTAGAAGTTTCCCACCACTAAGGAATCCTACTCCTTGTTGGGACTAAAATCTTGTACTTTCAGTACTCCTTAAGCCTCCCTTAGAACCATTAGCTTCTGTGTCTCACTTAGCCATAAGGAATGCAACTTCCATTGATATCACCTCAGCCAGAAGCATGGGTGAGCTAGGAACTCTAATGGCAGATCTGCCATACACTATATTCCATAAGGAGAAAGTCTCTTTATTACTCTAAAATTCACCCCCGAAGTAGTTTTGGCATTTCACATGAAATGATCAATAGACTTACCTGTGTCCCCCCCTCTTCCTGAAACAGCGCGTGTCTGGAGAGGAGACTTCATTCCCCGACTTCTACCTGCGAAGGACAAAACCAATTAGAAAATCACCTTTGTTTGTTTGTTTTGTGTTTCTCGCTACAGCAGAATGAGTCCAAGGTTAAGTGGCCATATAGGTAGTATTGGATGTGGCCCACATAACACTGTGGCCCACAATGGTAAATAGGTTGAAAACCAGTGGGTTAAGTTATATCCTCTAAGTCAAGAGGTCTCAAACTCCCGGCCTGCGGGCCATCTGCGGCCCGTGAGCTTCCCCAATATGGCCCGTGGGGCTCCAGCAGTTTTGGGGCCGGGTCTCTCCAGTGGCCCCACCTGCCACCCCTGGGCTCTCCCCCCTCAGGGGCCCCAGTAGCGCAGCAGAGATGAGCAGCGGCCGCCAGACCCTCCCTGCGGCCCAGGGGCAGGACAGGGCTGTGCCTCCGCGTGCTGCCCCTGCCCCGAGTGCCCCTGCGGCCGCAGTGCCTGGGGACAGAAGCGTGCAGAGGCCCCCCGCCCCGACTTGGAGCCTCAGGTAAGTGCTGCACCCCCGACCCCCTCCCAGAGCCTGCACCCCCTCCCCACGCACCCCAGACCCCCTCCCCCACCCAAACTCCCTCCCAGAGCCCAACCTCTCACCCTTTCTGCACCCAAACTCCCTCCCAGAGCCTGCACCCCAATTCCCTACCCCAGACCTCCTCCCCCACCCAAACTCCGTCCCAGAGCCTTAGGCAGGTGGGGGGCAGAGTTTTTGGGGGGAATTGGAGTTTTTGGGGGGCGGGTTCTGGGCGGCATGAGTGACATTGGCCTGCTGGGAGGATTTGAGGACTGGCACTGGCCCTAAGGTAAATTCAGTTTGAGACCCCTGCTCTAGAACAACTCTGTATCAAAAAACTCTTTAAGCCAGTTATGTACAGATAAATTAAGGATGCTTTAAAGATGGTTGTACTAGAGCCACCAGGACTGAAAACATTCAGTTAAAAAATTTGGGCGAGAACAGCATCACTAAATCAGGGCCCCTTTTATCATAAACCCAGAGTTAAAGCTCTTATTAGCATTTCAGCATAGGCTCAGACCTAAAGTAGTAAGGGCAAGATAAATAACTCCACTTAAAGCAGTTTACAGGGTTTGCTGGTGAACTCTGCAAGCTGAATATCACCACTAAGGAAGTTACAAGCTCTAAGGCAGAGTTTGTAAGGTCTCCAAGAAGAAAAGCACCGCATAACTTTACAGAGAAGTTAAATACATATTGCACAGATGTAATCTATTCCTGTTTTTCTTGNTCTGCTCTAAGTGGATCTTGGGTTGTATCCTGCTCTGCTACCAGCTGCTGCATCTTCCTCCTCCTCATGGGTTGAGGGCTCATTCTGCAAGAGCACAAGCAACTTCAGTGGCATCGCTTCATAAAGTACCCATTTCTTGACACTTGCAGAACAGTTACGTGGAGTTCCATACATATGTTTGTGCATCATTATGTTCTAGTGCAGAACTCCCCTGCTGATTCATTCTTTGGGACAGTGGTTCTCCAAACAGCTCTGCCATTTATCTCCTCACACCCTCCTCCTACTTGAGTACTGCTTGTCAGTCACCCATAGTGGAATACACATAGGGACCAGGTCTCAAAGAAGAAACTGTTACTTATAGTAACTGGAGGTTCTGTGGTCCCTATCCATATTCCACTACCCACCCTCCCTCCTTCCCCTCTTCTTTGGATCTCTACTGGGGAAAAGGAGTTAATGAGAGCTGGCAGTTTCTTAAACAATATTAAAGGCACAACATCAAACTATCCCCATGCAAAAGAAAGATAGGAAGAATAGTAAGAGGCCCGAATGGCTCCATGAAGAGCTCTTCAATGACCTGAAACTCAAAAATGCATCCTACAAAACTTGGAAATGTGGATAAATTGCTAAGGAATACAAAATAGCACAAGTATGTAGGGAGAAAATCAGAAAGTGTAAGGCACAAAATGAGTTACATCTAGCATGGAACATAAAGGGCAGTAAGAATTGGTTCTATAAATAAGTCATGAGCGAGAGAGAGACAAGAGACAGTGTAGGTCCTCTGCATAGTGGTCAAACAGAGCTAATAATAGACAACACCAAGAACACTGAGGTGTTTAAATGCCTATTTTGTGTCAGTCTTCTTTTAAAAAAAAAATAGTTGTGACCTGATGCTTAACACAATTAATATTAACAACAAGGGAGAAGGAACACAAGCCAGAACAGGGAAGGAGCAGGCTACATAATAATTATTCAAGTCATCAGGGCCTGATTAAATTTACCCTAGGTTACTTAATGAACTAGTTGGAACCATTTGCAGTTTCTTCGAGAACTCGTGGAGGAGAGCTGAGGTCCCAGAGGACTAGAAAAGGGCAAAGACAGTATTTATCTTTTTAAAAGGGTGAACACAGAGGGGAATTATAGACTAGTCAGCCTAATTTTGATACCTGCAAAGATTACTGGAACAAATTATTAAACAATCAAATTGCAAGCATCTAGAGGATAATAGATGATCAGAAATAGCCAACATGGATTTGTGAAGAACAAATCCTGTCAAACCCAATTTCCTTATTTGACGGGGTTACTGGCCTCCTGGATAGGGGACTCAGGGTCAAGCAGTAGGTAGACTTGTATTGATTTTAGTAAAGATTTTGACACAGTCCCCACATGTCATTCTCATAAACTAACTAGAGAAATGTGTTCTAGATGAAATTACTTTAAGGGAGGTGCACAACTGATTGAAAGATTGTACATAAAGAGTAGCTATCAATGGTTCACTGTCAAACTGGGAAGATGTATCTAGTGGAGTCCCACAGAGGTCAGTTCTGGGTCCCGTACTAGTCAATATTTTCACTAATGACTTGGATAATGGAATGGAGAGCATGCTTATAAAATTTGCAGATGACACCAAACTGGGAGGGATTTCAAGCGCTTTGGAGGACAGGGTTAGAATTCAAAGCGACCTTGACAAATTGGAGAACTGGTGTGAAATCAACAAGATGAAATTCAATAAAGACAAGTACTTCACTTAGGAAAGAAAAATCAATATACAACTACAAAATGGAGAACGACTGGGCTAGGCAGTAGTACTGCTGAATAGGATCTGGGGAGTAATAGTGGATCACAAATTGAATGGTGGTGCTGTTTTAAAAAAAAAAAGCAAAAAAAAAAAGCCTCTATCACTCTGGGGTGTATTAATAGGAGTGTCATACATAAGATACAGGATGTTATTGTTCCACTCTACTCGGCATTGGTGAGGCCTCAGCTGTACAAGTTTGGTACCATGCTTTAGGAAAGATGTGGACAAATTGGGAGAGTCCAAAGGAGAGCAACATAAAACGATAAAGCATTTAGAAAACCTGACCCATTAGAAAATATTTTTAAAAGTTGGGTATGTTTAGTCTTGAGAAAAGAAGACTGAAGGGGAACATAAGTCTTTAAATATGTTAAGAGCTGTTACAAAGAGGAGGGTGCACAGTTGTTCTCAATGTCCACTGAAGGTAGGACAAGTAAAGGGCTTAATCTGCAGCAAGGGAGATTTAGGTTAGTATTAAGAAATCCTTTCTAACTATAACGATAGTTAAGTACTGGAATTGGGTTCCCAGGGAGGTTGTAGACTCCCCATCATTGAAGGTTTTTAAGAACAGGTGAGACAAACACCTGTCAGGGATGGTGCAGATGTAATTGGTCCTACCTCAGCATGGGGAATGGACTAAATGACCTCACAAGGTCCCCTCCAGCCTTACATTTCTATGATTCAACATTGTTTACAGAACCTTCATTATCAAACTTCTATATGATATTTAGCTGTAAATTGACACACACATTGACTCCCAAAGTGAGTAGTGTGAGAGAGAAAGAGAACCCAAATGCTTTGGTCTTTTATTGCCCTGATGAGCCACACATCCAAAGAAGTGAAGCAGAGCCCCATCTGCTTTCTTTATACTTTGGAAGAAGAAATTAAGTAGTAAAATCCATAGAGTTGCTGCCTTGTTTGCCAAACTTAGCTTTTCAAATCCACCGCCACTTGCTATGAATAAGGTCCACAGGATGGGGTAGCTGGGCAAAATAAAGCTTAGCAGAAGTGCTACTAGTACACCTGCATTTAAAACAGTATGGAGGTGGGGGCAGGAGAAATTTTCCACCCTTTGCTGAACAGACCAGCCTGCAAGAGAGCCGTACCTGATCTTGTACCTTCCCGCCCCCTACATCCCATTAGCTCTTGTTGGTGTGTTACACATCCAGTGTTTTCATGTTTTATTAAATACTTAATATTGATGTGCCATTTTCTTACTTTTTGTCAGTAGTTTTGTGATCTATTTTTCAGATTCGTCTCCTCACACCTCATTGAACAGGAGGAGTTCGGGTCGCCAGGGTGGAGTCCATGAACTGTCCGCTTTTGAACAACTTGTTGTGGAACTGGTACGACATGACGACAGTTGGCCTTTCATGAAACTAGTTTCCAAAGTCCAGGTATGCATTTCCCTGAAAGTCCCATGGGCTGGTACAGAAGAATGGTAAGGCTGTACTAGCATCACAGAATGCCTGTTCTCCTCAATCACATTGAAGCTGCTCCCGGTGCCTGCTCGGGGGTTGCTCTGGTATTACCAGATCTGGAATTTCTGTTAATTTCTGACCAACTTTTTACACAAAAACTTGAGACTTGAAACTGACGAGCAGGAATTATTAAGCAGCTGGAAGGAGTGATTTTAAGATTAAGGGGTGGGGGAATCTATCTTGATAGAGAAGTGGGTTGGCGTGGACATTATGACCATTTACACACATGAATGAAGGGTATAAACATTAAAGAGAGAGGAGTTACTTAGATCAGGAACAAGTAGGGAGGGTAATATCTTGGAGTAATGGGATTAAAATAAGAAAATCTCTCGCTGAATTTGAGAAGAGCTTCTGGATGGGGAGCTGTATTAATTGTGACTTCAGAAGAAAGTGGTAGAAGCTCCATTGCAGATACATTCAAACTAGACTAAGCAAAGCACTAGAAAAAAAGTTCCTTCTATGATTTGAAAAAGGAAAATCCACAGCCAGTTACTTTTTAATTGTCTATGTAGTGCCAGAACAGATGAATTTAATTACTTGCTGCCTGTCAGTGTGCTGACCTGTATTTACAAATCCTGGATGCACTTAATGATCACTCTTTATAAATGCCAAGGAATGGATGATTTTACCCACCTGGCCTTCTTCACTGCTAATTCCGCCTGCAAATTCGCTAGCAAGTTGCACCCCAAGATGTATGTTCAGAAGAGAGCCCATAGCCAAATTATATCTGGCTTAAAATGTATATGTATGTTTCTGGATTTTCTTGTCAGATAACCAAATTTGGGATCCAGATTGTCCCATAAACAAGACACCTTTTAAAAATGTCTTCTAGTCTGATTTGGGGGGTGGGGACCTTGGAATGTGTGCTTGCACAGAATTCAAGATTTGTGAGCCAAATGATCAGTGTCTGGGTTCAGTAATCCTCCTCCCCTTTGCTTTAATCATGTATGCATCTCTTATTTTGACTAACTCTGAGTGATTGACTGAGCGGCTGCTCTCTCATTGTCTGGCATCTGCATACAGTCTATCCTTTATGCAGAGGTGAAAGTAAGCTGAGCCGGTACGGCGTACCGGACTGGACCGGCTTCCGTGGCGGTGATTTAAAGGGCCCAGGGCTCCAGCCGCGGGGAGCCCCGGGCCCTTTAAATCCCCGCTGGAACTCCGGCAGCCGGGCTCGGGCGGGGATTTAAAGGGCCCGGTGCTCCTGCCGCTACAGGGAGCCCCAGGCCCTTTAAATCCCCGCCGGAGCTCCGGCAGCCAGGCTCCCGCGGTGATTTAAAGGGCCCGGAGCTCTGCAGCAGCCGAAGCCCCGGGCCCTTTAATTCGCCCCGGGGCTCCCAGCCGCCTCTGCAGCTGGTAGCTCCGGGGTGATTTAAAGGCCCTGGGGCTCACAGCCACAGCCGGAGCCCCAGGGCCTTTAAATCTTGAAAGGCCACACCTCTTTCGGTTGAGGCCACGCCCCCGCTCAGGACTCGGCGTACCAGTAAGTGCTTTAAGTTACTTTCACCCCTGCCTATATGCCACATAGAAATCTGCAGTGTCTCCTACCCTTCAAACAGGCCTAACTGGCATTTCAAGGAACAAAATAGTGCAAGTATGTGAAGAGTAATAGAGTGAAAACAGCCATCCCTCAGCATCAAGGGGCTTGTAATATTATAAAAATAAGTACTACAACAAAATGAAAAGAGTTTGGAGATACCTTAGAACTATAGAAATGTAGGGCTGGAAGGGACCTCAGGAGGTCCCCAGTACTGAGGCAGGATTAAGTAAACTATCCCTGACTAGTATTTGTCCAAGCTGTTTTTTAAAATCTCCAATTATGGGCATTCTACAGTCTCCCTTGGAAGCCTATTCCAGTATAGTATAGCATTGTACAATACATAATATTCTGTAATATAAATTATTTTTGCATTTTAGCAAGTTTGAACAGCTCTAACACAAGTGTAAAGCTTATAAATTAAACCACTTTTTTTTCTTAAAAATTCCTCCATCAGATATTTATGCTTGGGGTTCTTTGCCCAATTTCTTTAACTTCTCTGAATGCATTATTGATTTGTTTTATATTTTGTGGTCTCTTGCTTGAACAACTTTAAAATTAAGTCAAAAAATTAATAGCTGAATTTCAGTAAATTCTGGTTGTCAATAAAAGGCCCGTTAAGAGTCTTTCCGCTGTAACAGTAGAAAGTCCAAGTAAATTTGTGGCTTTCTGTGTACATCTTAACACCTAATTATTATGAATTGAATTTAAGTAATAAAATAAAGTGAATACTTTTTTTTTTTTTTTAGGTACCAGACTACTACGATATTATCAAAAAACCTATTGCCTTAAATATAATCCGTGAAAAAGTGAATAAATGTGAATACAAATTAGCATGTAAGTACTATTTACTGAAGTAATTAATCCTGTGATCTGTTGTTTACAATTAGAGGTCTTAGCCCCTTAAAGAAGCAGAGCTGGTATGGGAGGATTTGAAAGCTGGTATTTCTTCAAAAAAGCATTCTTAGAAATGTATGAACCGCTTTTTTCAGTGTAGTGATTGTGTTAGTAGTTGTACTACTAATGCAGGTGAAATGTAACTAAAGTGAATGGTCATGGAGTTTCAATTACCTTTTCAAGCCTTAGAGATGGTACCTGTTAAATAGGGTTGTGGCACATTGATGGGATACATACCAGAAAACTTCTATTTCCATTGCTTGAAGACAGAGGACTCTGACTGTAGGGTTGTTAATCTGACACTATACATACGCACTAAATTCACCCCATTTATTGGTGAAGATCTCTTTGTTAGCAATTGTCTTTGCGAAGGGCATCATCCTACTGAATTCTGTAGTGCCATAACAGTATGCATTACTCATACTATTATCTATGGTGACCTGGCAAATGCACTAAACTAATTTCTTTATTTTTATTTACCAGCTGAATTCATTGAAGACATTGAACTGATGTTTTCGAACTGCTTTGAGTACAACCCTCGTAATACCAGTGAAGCAAAAGCTGGAATTAGACTTCAGGCTTTTTTCCACGTTCAGGCTCAAAAGCTTGGACTCCCTATTGCATCTGGTAATGTGGACCATGCTGCTCCAGCTGCAAAGAAGTCACGAATTTAACCTCTTCCTTCCAAAGGATTTTTTTGAGGGAACCTTTATATTCATGAAAATGAAACATTAAATCATGCAGTCATCATATCTGTATAAAGCAATAACACCAGTTTAACCACCTTGAAGTGTGGCCTGCACTATATTCTCAATTTAATATTAAGCACTCAGGAGAATGTAGGAAAGATTACCTTTGCTACAGTTTTATTCAGTGTCTAATAACTTTGATAGATGTATTGGATACAGTACTGGTTTACAGAGGTTTTGTACATTTTTAAGACATTCATGTGTCCAAATATCTTCCAGAAATATTTTTTCTGCGCCATATGATCTTGTTTTATCCTCTAGATTTTCTAGGAGCTGTGGTATTGAGGACTTTATCAACTCAGACAAAATCTTCTACTGTAGCACAGTTGAAGAAACTGTGTAACTATCTGAAACTCTGAGTACACCTTTTCAACACTACACATGAATGAGTACAATTGCATATCCTTTAAAGTACTGTACCAGTGCTGGCTGGAGGTATTCAGTCTGAGTTTATTAAGTAGATATTTATTTAGCATTCAAAGTAATTTGTGAATTTGTTTTGTATTTATAAAATTTGTATGTGGGGGGGATAAGAGTTCATTAACTTTTTTAATTTTTCTCCTGTGTTTTGTTTATTCCTCTAACTTCCTGATGATCAGTTGATAAAATAATACCCTCTCCTCTTGCTGGCAGTTCTTTAAGCAACAAGTAACTTGCAGGACTGTATTATAAGTTTCTATGTACAACTTTCTAAGTGTACAAATAAAATGATACATTTTTCAAAGTATTCTGAGCTTCTGAAGTTACTGTAGTCTGCCATCCTTATGCAGTCCATGGTCCCAGTGATTTCAGGTGGGAAGCTGCTTGTGTGAGAACAGCAAGATTTGGCTCTGATGAATTTTACCTTAAAATAGCATAACAATCTTAAATATTTCCAGCAGTCTTGAACATAAGCAAATCCTAGCGTCTTATCCCATCTCTTGTATACTATTCTACACCAAGTTGTTGATGCAAATGCCTTGAGAATATAGGTAGAACTGTGTGATACCCTATTGATCAGCTTTTTATTCTCTTAAATAATATAAAACTTTGTAATGTTTAGTTAGCCAAAATCTTTAAAACAGTCCTGAAATCCTTTTGCTTATTCTCTAATAGGAAAAAATGAAACTAAGTTTGGAATTAAATATATACTTTTAAAATTGAACTGGGTTGGTGACTTTAAACACTGGCATAAACCAGGAAGGAGTTTTTAAAGCACTATTTTTCAAGCTAGGGATACACCACATGAGCCAGGAACGGCATAAGGCAGAGAAGAGCAGTGGGTAGATCTGGAATCGTGCAGTTTTCCCTATACCATCTATGCACACGGCAAACATGCATCGGTGGCTCCAGATGAAGCAGAGGGGATGGTTCTTTAGAAGCTGCACACCTTCCCTCCCTGTTGTGGTGGTGGTCCTTAATGTAGCTAGCGATGGAAGAATCCTTCACATAGCTGCAGGCTCAGACAGCAATTTGCCATCCCAAGTTAGTTTTTCTGCTTTTGTGGTGCTTGGCCCCCACAGACCCTGCTTTCCATGGAAGTTCTGTGTTCACACACCAAGGGCAAACACATTGCCTATGGCATGGCTCCATGCAGGCAGCCATCTCAAGGAATCACAGTTACTAGGGAAAGTAACTACTCTGTAAACCAAGGAGTCCCAGGCCAAAATAGCTCAGAAGTGTGTATTAAGAAATCCATTAATACACTGTCAGAATGTAATAGTTACTCCAAAAAAAAAAAAAAAAAATCTTGGAGCTAAAGTTTAAAAACAGTATGGGGGTGAGTTGCATGGTGGGATAGCTACCCGTGGTGCACTGCTCCCTGTATTGATGCAAGTGCTGCTAGTAAGGATGCGCTCCACTGACACGGAGCATAAGGTGGACATGCACAATCAATTTAATTACTGCGGTGGCTGTAGGTCAACTTAATGTAAGTTGACTTAATTTTGTAGTGTAGACATGCCCTCAGTCCTCCTCTTATTTTTCATTTCAAAGATATCAGCATCAACAGACTACATCTTCATCTAAGTCTCAACATAAAAAGAAATTATTCCAATCAAGACTTAAATCAAAGCAATATTCTTCTTCATCTTTGCTGACTACAAGGCTTCAGATTTGATTGAAGGACTGAAAGTTATGGACCAACTGGTGAGGATATGTCCCTTCCTTTGTTTAGAGATTGGACAATGAAATGAGCTAGTCTATGTAATAAGTCTCCAGTTGTCAAATGGGTACTAGATATTCTAGAAAAAGGCAGTGTAATACAATTAGAAAATGTACCCCCTTTCAATTCTCTCTACCTTTCCCTTTTCAGGGAACTTTCTCACAAAGGTCTTCTATCAGAAATTCAGAAACTGCTTCTCATAGGCACTGTCAGGGAGATACTGATCTGTGGAATTAAGGGTTTTATTGAAGATACTTCCTGGTACAGAAGAAAAAATGGGAGTTTCTATCCACTTTTAGATTTAAGAAAATTGAACAGGTTCATTCAGAAGTTCCAGTTCTGATCGCTAACCCTAGCTTCCATAATTCCCTTGCTTTCAGTTAAGGATTATTTCACAACTCTTGATTTCACGGATGCATATTTCTATCCACCCAAATCACCAGAAGCACCTTTGTTTTGTAGTTGGACAAAGACATTTTCAGGACAAAGTCCTACAACATTTGGGCTTTCTAAAATGCCAGGAGTCCTTACAAAGTTCCTTTCTACAGTGGCAGTGCATATAACCGTATCTTTGTTAATCATATTTGGGCGATGGCTGCTAAAATCTTCACGTGAGGATCTCCTACTTCACATCAAGTTTATAACCTCCCTTCTTATGGACTTGGGACTGTTTCTGAACAGTCATATCTCTGCCCAAACTCCAGAGAATTCATTTAATCAGCGCTATACTGGACTCAGGAGCAGAAAGAACTTTCCTTCTGGAAGATCACTCTGTCTTCCAAAATCTGTTTCAGAGATCTGATTCTGTTGATCCCAGAAAGTGATTTTCTTTTTGAATCTGAGGGGGGTCTCATGACAGCAACCGCTTATCTACTCAATTTGCATGCCTCACAATGACATCAATACAGCTTTGGATGTCTCAAGTTTACAAACCTACTCTGGATAGTCTTCAGATGTTTTTCACCATGCCTCAAAACATTCTAAATTTGTTGACAGGTATATCAAATGTTCTTAGAGGTGTCTTGTTCAATCTCCCTTCACCATCTGTCATGATAACCTCTGATGCATCCAACAAGGGATGGGGACCTCATCTGGGTCATTTTATCCAGAGACCACTGGGTGTCTCAACAAAAGAACTGCTTATAAATGTTTTGGAATTAAGAGCCATTTGTTTGGCTCTCTGATCTTTTCTTCCTCATATAAAGGGGAAGGGTGTTCAGGTAGTAAAGGACAATACAACCGCTATGTATTATGTCAACAAGCAAGGAGGCACGCATTCTTCCCTATTATATGCAGAGGCAATCAACTTATGGGATTGGTACATTCTTTATAATGTCTATCCAGTAGTCCTGCATTTAGCAATGTGTTAGCAGATCATCTCAGTAGGGACAGTTGTCAGATGAGTGAGTGTTCCATGAGATTAGCCTGTTGTAGACCAGTTTGCAACAAGATTCAACAAAAAGCATTCTCTTTTGATCAAGAGCAGGAAGGACAATCAGTCCATCTCAAACACTTTCCTATTGTATTTGAAACAGGGCCTTCTGAATGCTTCCCCTCCCCCCTTTCAGTTTATTCGGAAAGTGCTGAAGATACCTCAAGACAGAGGAAGAATAACCCTGATAGTCTCAGCTTGACCAAGATAGCACTGGTATATGGCCTATAGGATGGAGACTACAAGTGTGTCTCAAGACATGTTGTTGCAGCAGCAGGGCAGGATCCCTCATCTGGACCCTCAATCTCTCCATCTGATGGCCTAGGCTATTGGAATTTGCCTAATCTTGGACAATCCTGTTCCTTATTGGTTCCAAATGTATTGCTCAATTCTAGAAAACAGTGTACAAACAAGTATTATTTGAGTTGGACTAGGTTTGTTTTTTGGATGCTAGGAAAATCTGATTCACCAATTACAGCTTCTATTCCCTGGTGGGTCTTTCAGCCTATCATATTTTGATTTATGGTAGATTGTATTGTGCACAATACAGGGTTTATCAAGGGGTTGTCTAACATATATATCCCTTTTGAGAGATCCAGTTCCAACTTGGGACCTTAATTTGGTCTTAACTAGGCTTAAAAGACCCTTTTGAACCCTTGGCAGTGTCCTTTATTTTACTTACCTATTAAACTGTGTTTATTATTGCTATAACATCAGCCAGGAAAGGGTCAGCAAATTGCATGCTTTGATGGCTGATCTGTCATTTACTATTTTTCATAAGGACGAGATGGTTTTTAGACCTTATCCCAGTTTTTTGTTTTTTAAACCAAAAAGTATCCAAGTTTCATATCAGACTATTATTTACTAGTATTTTTTGCAAAGCTGCATGCTAGTAAAAGGGTAATTTGTACTACATACTTCATATGCTGGAAAGGTGGTGTGCTTGGGAGGGGGTTCCCACATAGACCTTCAGGTGGTCTTTCCATCCTGAGGCAGTCCAGTACCCACAGAGGTATGGTGATTCATTTGGCAAGGCTGTGTCTGTTCAACATGTACATGGTTTTGAGCCAGGCCTAAAGGTATCAGAGATGTTGTCTCACACGTGGTGTAATAAATGGTGAAGCCCAGATGAGACCTAGGAGTTGAAGACAGGCCCTTACTGTTGTCGTCTGAGGACTCTGGTGTAGAGTAGTGATCGGCCTGAACATGGTGGAGAATCCATCCTCAGGCAGTTAGATTTCGTTGGAACTGCCCTGTACTCTCTGTCTGCTGAATGGGTATTAATGTGGGCTTTCCCAGGTTGATATGTAGGCCCAGGACTGAAACAGGGCTAAGGCCTTGTTGGTTGCTGACTGGACCTCCAGAGCAGAATGCCCCTTGAGGAGCCAATAGTCCAGACAGGGAAAGACTGCTATACTCCATTGACACAGGTGAGCCGCGACTACTGAGAAGATCTTCGTAAAGACCTGTGGGGCTCTGGAGAGTCCGAAGAGAAGGACACTATATTGACAATATTCTGTGCCTATGACAAAGCACAAAGTGGGAAGGGTGCATAGCAATATGAAAATGTGCATACTGAAGGGTGTAAGGATAACAAACCCATCCCCCTGATTTAGGGATGGGATTATGGTAGCCAGAGTCACCATCCTGAAGTGCTGCAAAATAATTTAGATGTTCAGGTTCCTGAGGTCTAAGATTGGCCTCCAGGTGCCATTTCTTTGGGGGATCAGGAAATATTTAGAATAAAACCCTCTTCCAACTAATTCTCAGGGAATTAGCTATATTGGCCCCAGACACAGGGAGAACTGGACCTCCTGCTTTAAGAAACCCTCAGGAAAGGGGTCCCTGAAGAGGGAGAGATGGAGGGGGGAATAGAATGGAAATGGATATTATTTCACATAGAAACCACCTCTAGCATCCATTTCTCTGTGTTGATAAATTCCCAAGCAGCTAGAACATGGGATAGGTGGTCCCCAGAAGGCCGGGGTGGATGGCAGATTGGCACAGCAGATCTGGTGGAGAGGGATGTTTGTTAACTCGACCAGTATGTCAAAATAGTCATTTAGAAGAAGGCATAGGTAGGGAAGTCGCTGTAGAGGATGATCTCTTCTTTTGAGGTTTGAACCTTCTAGGTGGTTCCATATGTCTGGAATAGGTAGGATACGGGTGGTACTCGAATGGTCAGGAGCACTGTGTTGTCTGCGATTACTAAAACACCTCTTTTTTCCAGGCACATAAATCCCAAGTGACCTCAGTGTTCCCCTTGAGGGAGTGGAGTGAGGTATCATATCGTTGCTGATAATCTTAGGCCCTTCAAAAGGGAGGTCTTCCACCATGTTTTGTATCTCCCTAGGGAGGCCAGAAGACTGGAGCCAGAATGCTCATCACATAACAGCGGTGGCTACAGATTATGAAGCTGTATCAGCAGCATTAAGGGCAACCTGCAAGGAAGCTTGGGTGATGAGCTGGCCTTTGGAAATGAGAATTTAGTACTGCTCTCACTGGCAGGTGGTCAATAAAATGAATAAACATAGAATAGTCTTTGAAGTCCTATTTTGCCATCAGAACTTGATAGTTCGCTACCTAAAACTGCAGAGCAGCGGATGAGTAACTCTTCCTGCTGAGGAGATCTAGGCATTTATCCTCCTTGTTGGAGGAAGTGGATTTTGAACAAATTTGACCGTTTCTCTCATTGACTGCATCCACTACAAGGGAGTTGGGGGTGGAGTAAGAAGAAATACTCCAGTCCTTTGGCCAGTATGTACTTTTTTTTGCTTGCCAATTTTCAGGTAGGCCTGAGTGTGGCAGGGATCTGCCATAGATTATGGGCAGGCGACAAAAGAGCCTCATTAAGGGGAGGGCTTTTTTACTCTACGGGTGGTGGTGGTATACAAAACGTCCAGAAGAGAGTGCTGAGACTCTTGTGGAGTCCCTTCAAATCTCTGTGGAGGAGGTACATGTCACTTCATTGGGTCCTGAAAGGTCCTAAAATCATCTTCACAGGAAGGTGATGGTGGCATCACTGCCTCATCAAGGGAGGAAGAGGACTTGTATGAATGAGGTGTCTCCTTCTCCATCAGTAGCCACTGCTCCTCCTGTACTGGGGAGACATGGGGTACTGGTGGCTGATGTGGCACAGGTAGGTATTCCAAATGTGGCCTTTTCCAGACAGGTACCCTATAGCATTGGTCCCCATAAGAGGCCCAGTGGTTTCAATAGGCCCATTGTAATGGAAGGGAAGGGAAGGAATTTATGTTCAGAGAGGTGGGGGCATCTTCTGGGCTTTCATGAGTCCTCCTCAGGGTCCACCTCACAGGTGTAGGGCGGTAAGGCAGAGAGGTAGAGCACAGAAATTTCAATCTGCCAGCAAGCAGAGCTGAGAGGCACTATTCCTGGTATTGAGTTTCCTGGGTTTATAGTGGTTATTTTTTTTTGATAATTACAACATTCCTGTTTAATATTTTATATCTAGGGTTTCTGATTTTGTTTTAACCGATAAACACCAATGAAACACACCTGATTTAAAAAAAATAAATCTGTGTTTATACAATAAACGCCAGAAATGGTTACTTGTATCTATGGGCTTGTCTACATGGAGAATAATGCAGACTGGGGGGGTTTAATTTATAAAGCACACTAATGTGGTGCATTAATTGGTCCATGTAGATCCTGCTGGTGCACACTAAAAGGTTCCCTTGTGCATTTTAACAAAGTATTGTGTGAAACAGTAGTATGTTAAAGCACTCTAGGGAACTTTACAAAGAGATTACTCATTACAGTATATATGAAGAGAGAGCTCTGAAAAACTCAGATTTTTTGGACAACTCCATAAAACTCAAAATTGCTAAAATAGACCACAAGTCCTCCAAAATGAAGTACACCCAAAACCAGAAGCTTATTTATACCCTAAATACTCTCCACTGTAACTACATTTTACCATAGTTTTTGTCACAAAATAGCAAAAAAATCTCACTCTTGGGATTTCAAACATAAATTGCTTGACGATTGAAGGAGAGGATATCTACCACTGACTTCAGTGAGGCGTTCCGCAAAGCATCATAGATGGCAATATTGTTCAGCACTGCAACAGGTAGAGTCCTCTTATTCCTCACCAGAAGGGGGAGAGTCCAACAAGCACAAATACTCAATGCTTCTGGCCTCCATGGTTACACTGAAACAGTATCTCCGGCTGTTAAGAGTCACTTGCTTTTAATGGCAGAAATGGGCCAGATTTCATACAAGGATGTTATATTACAGCATACTCTGAAGCATTGGCTGCTGCCCAGACAGGATCAATTCCCATTTATTCTTTCCTATAGTCTCAAGAGTTTCACTCCATGGGTGGGTTTCATCAAAGAACCTCAGCAGAAGGATAGTTCTTTACAGCAATATAACTGGTAGGTAGCTGGTGTGTGTGTATATATGTGTGTAATATATATATAGCTGGTAGGTAGTATAATGTCACATCAATAGCCTGGTATTCATTATATATAATATATACATAATGTATAATTATATACAATTGTGTACACAATCTGCTTTGAATGACGCCTATATGGAGGAGCTGAGGGTCATATGTTGTTTGCAGTGTAATTTCCCCCAGGCTTTGTAATAATATTTTGGATTTAATGTCACAGGGCATTGCTGATCTGTATACAGGTAATACACAATGAAACCAACATACTAGTTTTATAGACTTGCTAGAATTCTATTAATTTAAAGATACCCTCTATGCAGCTCAGTTTTAACATATCTTATTTACACTTCCTATATGCAATTCTCAGATGAGTAATTTTTCTAGTATGTGCTTAATTTTAAAAATCTAAACATTTTTATTGTTTTTCCATGCACAACACCTTAAGTTATCTTTATTTTTTTATTTTGAGAGGGAAGAATTTTAAGAGACTGCGATGCAGTGAAACCTTATCGGCTAAAAAAGGGGTAAAAGCCCGTTAGTCTCATCTCCTACACCTGTGCTGTAATTAATTAGTTGTTTCTTAGCCAGAGGGAGTGGACTAAGAGGCATCAGGTGATAACTTAATGGACACCAGAGTCTCCTAAAAGGCTGAAAGCATTCAGTCTGTGGGGAGGAACCACAGAGAACAGGATGATTTTGGGAAGGGGCTGGTGCCAGAGTCTGCAGGAGAACAAACACCTAAGGATGACTCGGTCTGAGCGGCTAGTGCTCAATACTGGAGCTGGGGGGGGGGGGGAAGACTTCAGAGCAGCCCAGAAAGGGAAATGAAGACAGAGGCCAGACACACGGCTGATTAAACTAATGTCTAAAGTGTCTCAACTAAACATTTTTACCTCCAAAGGGATCTGAACAGGACACGTCTCAGGTCGGAGGTCTGAACTGTGCACAAAGGCAGATGGCTGATAGGGCAAGAACTCCTGCAATGTGATGCTCTGATGATAGGGGGTGCTACGGCAGAGTGCGCAACCGCTTACAGAGGCCAATTATATTTTGACTTGGTTCCTATGAATCATACAGGTGCAATGTCAGAATGTGATTTGGGATGCTGAACTCATTTCAGATTTGAGCCTCAATTTTGACTTTAATGGGACTCGGTGTGGGCACCGTGTTCCACCCATGTGGATCTGATTGCAGGAGTAGGGCTTTGTATTTCTCCTTCATGGACAATCCTCCGATAGTGGGGAACTATAGAGTCACATGATGGGCTTTGCAGTTCTGGAATCATTCTACAGCAATATAACCATTAGGGGACATGGTCACACTGATCTATGGGTTAAATGATCTAACAGTTATAAAAGGTTCCATATTCTAACTATCCTCAAGTCCTCTCATTCCACCAGTGGAAGTGATCTCAGACCCATCTATTTATCTTTGGTTGTGCATTTAGGGAAGTTACCTTAAATTCCCGTCAATTTATTTTTAGATAATTTTAAATTGGAGTGTTTACTAAGGGTAGGATCCAGTGGTGTTGGATTCAGAGAACTGTCTTCAAGCAATATGCTTTATGTAAAAACAGAATTTCTCACAGACCAGCACAATACCTGGTAATGCATCTCAAGCAGACTTGGCCTGTGCAGCCTTTGTTCTCAGTGCTAAAGGTGAGTGGGAAAGGCACCTCAAGGTATTTGTACAACAAAATGTCTGCTTCGCCTTCTGTATATAAGGTCTCGGAGTTATCTGATTCAAAACCTTCAGAATCATCTCTGAATAAGAAAGGAAAGCTTCAGTAGCACTTGGAGAGCACGGTGAATCGTCAGGACCACTATCCACTTCTCTCTAATAAAAAAGGAAGTTGCTTAAAAGTATCAATACACTGAAGGCAGAGGTCTCTAAAGTATGCGCTAAATCTAGCGCATAGAGTTGATTTTCTCATTGTATAGAAGACACTCTGGATCTGGCCTTGTCCCAGCACAACCCATAACCCCTGGATCGTGCATACAGTCTTTTGGTTGCCAGGTGCACTCATTTGCTCATCAGCGTGGGATCCCAGTCTATCTGTACTACAAGGGAGTGAGGTTTGTATCAGGAGCTCTTTGGTTCTGCTTGGTAGCTTTATCCTCCAACTGGAAGTTTTGAGGGTTGGGGAACGTTTACTGAGCAGGTCCTTGGAATGGGCTAGTCCTTGGATTCAACACTCAGACAGGATTCTCTGGATCCAACTCGGGCATCTGGATTCCAAGGTCCAAAGAGAAATTATTCAAAACTAAGACTCCTCGAAGGATCTGTCAAATCTACCTAGAGTTTTTTCAGCACCACTAGAATCTCAAATCCAAAAGGTATCTATCCTCTTCAGACATGGCCTTACAGATCCAAGACCTAGGTCCTTCATATGGATAGATCTTCCCCCTCCTTGGTTCATGGTGTTGGTTTCCTGATCTCTTAGACAGTGGTCAGTCCTTTCATTATTAACATTATTATTTGTAGTACAGCAGAGTCCAACTGAGATCAGGGCCCCCTGTTGTCAGGCACTGTAAAAAACATAGGAAGAGAGAGTCCCCTTCCCAATGAGAATACAATCTAAATAGACAATATAGTAAGAGTAGGAGAGGAAATGGAAACACAGAGATTAAATTATTTGTCCAAAGTCATCCAACAGGGCAGTGGCAGAATCAGGAACAGAACTCCTGAGTCCCCACCTAGTGCCCTACAGTACGCTATAATTAGGGCCCTACCAAATTCCCAGCCATGAAAAATGCGTCACAGACCGTGAATTCTGGTCTCCCCCTATGAAATGTGGTCTTTTGTATACTTTTACCCTATTCTATACAGATTTCATGGAGGAGACCAGTGTTTCTCAAATTGGGGGTCCCAACCCAAAAGGCAGTTGCGGGGGAGAAGGGGGTGTCAGTTATTTTAAGGGGGTTGTGGTATTGCCAACCTTACTTCTGTGCTGCCTTCAGAGCTGGGTGGTTGGAGAGCGGCGGCTGTTGGCGAGGCGCCCAGCTCTGCAGTAAGCAGCGCAGAAGTACGGGTGGCAATATCACATCGTGCCATCCTTACTTCTGCACTGGAGCTGGCAGTGGTTCTGCCTTCAGAGCTGGGCTCCCGGCCAGCAGCTGCCACTCTCCAGCTGCCCAGCTCTGAAGGCAGCGCTGCTGCCAGCAGCAGCAGTGCAGAAGTAAGGGTAGCAATACTACAACCTCCCCTATAGTAACCTTGTGACACCCTCACAACTCCTTTTCAGGACCCCTACAATTACAACACTGTGAAATTTCAGATTTAAATAGCTGAAATCATGAAATTTACTATTTTTAAAATTCTAGGGCCATGAAATTGACCAAAATGGACCATGAATTTGGTAAGGTCCTAACTATAATACACTGCCTTTTTCCTCTGGATTTTTCCAGTCTTGGAAACAGGGATTCCAAACTATGGCCCTTATGGCCAATTCAACCCTGGTGGCCCTTGGGTCATACAGCCTCAGGATGCACCTTTTCAGGAGTCCTCAGGAGGTCATCTTTCAAAAACGTAAGAGGGTAACAAAGCCGAATCACTGCATTCTCTAGATACTAAATTCTAAAAATCTTCCACAGGTTTTCCTATATCTACCCGAAGTATAGACTTAGCAGAAAGAGTGATCACTATTGAATTACAACCACCACTTCCTTGCAGCATCATGCCTTTTCCTTGGAGGTATCCCTGCCAATTACTAACCAGACCTAACCCTGCTTAAGCTTGTGCAATCTCATAAGATGGTTCAGCTGCCAAAAGTAATCAGTTTTGTGCTGTGAAGGGGTAGCTGTTTTTTTATTTTGAAACCATAAACCTGATACTGAGTTGGCAAAGCAATATTGTAGCTACTCCACTACTTCTACCATAGCCCATTAACTATTATAGCTGTAACTGGAAAACCTGTACACTTCCTTAACAGGGATTTAAACCTATTGATCCACATTAATCATTATCTATAAGCTACTCCTGTGCAGTGCCTCAACATTACCAAACTGCTCCATTAGAGTTCCCTTGCATGGAACTCTAACCCTGCACAGTGGAACTTCCACTGTTTTTAGTGCCTTCTATTCTCATGGGGATAGATCAGCATTTGAGCCCTTAGACTCAAAATGAAATGACAACTGTATTTATAGGCTCAACCCTACATTAGTTCACACTCAGAACAATATTTTCACAACCATAGGGGCTCACATGTGACAATGGTAAAGCATATACTCTTGTGTTTTACCCAAATTCGAAAAAGAGACTGTTTTAATCTGTTTATAAAGCGCATGAGCTGTGGAGGATAGGTTAGGTACGAATTTGCTCTAAAATGTTATCACAGGAAACCATTACTTGTGATACATTTTTAGGTGGTGACACTTGAACTTTGACTTTTTCTGCATCTACCTTCACCCCCTCTATCAGTCATATGCCATAATTACTCCTGGGGGAATTCTGTGTCACTGCGCATGCGCAGAATTCATGGCCCCCGCAAATTACTTGCTTAACCGCAGAAAAATGACTTCTGACAGAGAAGCAAAGGGAAGCCACAAAAGCAGTCATGCGCCCGCTACCTGGCAGAGCAGATAGGTCAGTTTGGGCACCCAGAGCAGCCGGTAGAGATGTAAATCACTGCCTGGGGGGGGGGAGGGGCTGGGTAGTCGTGTGTGAGAGAAAGAGAGAGACACGCTGTCCCTCTTGCTCGCTATTGCAGCACACTCAGCGTGGAGGAGCAGGGCTTTGGGGTATTTCTGAAGAGGTAGGCATGGGGCAGGCTCTGTTCCCTCACTGGAAAGTCTTGACAGAAACCAGCAAGAGTATTAGTGGAATCTACTCTACATTACACGTGTGTCCTTGCATGGTGGCAGCAAGGAGCACAAAGTTGTTAAACTCCTGTTCAAATGTGAGTGGGTCTTGTGTATGAGGGCAAGTAAGATTAAATAAGGTTTAGCACACTGATTCATACAATAGTAAGTCTCAAGCCTCCTGGGAGCTCACTCTCTTTCTCACAGGGTGAAAAAGGGTGTGTGCAGAGAATGAGTGTGTCTGAGAAGACATAGGCTTAGGTATGATCCCCATCATGGAAATCAGGTGTTTACCTACATACACTCTCTTTGGCCTCACTTGTGCTATTAAGCAGAACTGACTTGGTGGCTTCCAGCAATGCTCATGAATTTAGGATCAAAATCCCCAAATTCCTTATCATGCTCATCACTTTTTACCTTACATTTGTACATGCAGATCTGTGCAGGATCAAGCCTAAAAGCTGTCTTATGCAGGAAGAATAGAAGATTTCAAACAAAAAGAATTGCTATCTGGCTAAAATAAGTCAGACGCAAGAGGTTGGTTGGTTATTTTTTCCACAGTTTGTGTGTATTTTTCATTTTAAGTGCCTTGCACTTTTTAGGCAGTTGCAGCATTTGTTATAACTTGTCCCTTTTATGGGAAAAGGTTAATAATGTTGCCTGTGCAATGAGAACACAAACTGGATGGATGATCCAAATGAGGTTTTCCAAGTAACCAGAACTTCTCATCAAATTGCTCCTTGATTGTTGCAAAACATTTCTGGGCTTCTGCATTATTATTATTATTGACTGTAAAAGCAGTTTAGTATTATGGTCCATTTATCCAGAACAGACTGGCAATTTCCCCTGATCCAGCTGAAGTTTTCTAAAGGTCCCTTTGACTCTCTTATTACCATTATACTGTATATGCCACATATTACTGTACCTTTCAGAAATAGGATCGTTCAGAAATGCAGTGTCTCCTCTTACATTTTCTTTTCACAAGGTCATTTTCAGCAATTCCTGTTGGCTTGAATGGATCCAGTTCTGCTATTGAAGCCCCCTCACCTGAAATTAGAGAATATACACAGACATTTAAAATATGATAAAACAGGTTTCTGTATACCTAACACAGTGTAGAAATATCAGTCAACATCACCACAATAAACTCCATAGAAGTTCTAGAATGGGGAGGAGCACTAGTGCCAGGATGAAACTGCTGCAGTACAGCACACTACACAGTTATTAACAAGGAAGGATGTTCTTGTGTTCAAAGCACAGACCTGGAGTCTGGAGCTATTCCTGGCTCTGATACAGACTTCCTTGGAGACCTTGGGCAAGTCACCTAACCTCTGGGGACTGTAATACCTATTATGCAGAGATGTCGTGTGGCTTAATTAATGTTGTTAAAGAGTGTTGAGACCTTTTAAATAGAAGTTGATATAGAAGTGTAAACTGTACTTTTATTTTATTTAGCACTACCGTGAGATGAAATCTACATAAAGGAGTCTGGTAAAAGTCCCTGGACTGAGTTGCTAGAGTATGTTGGGACTTGTCAAACATTCAGCCAAGGGTAGCATAAAATCCCTCCTTTACCTGTAAGGTGTTAAGAAGCTCAAATAACCTGGTTGGCATCTGACCAAAAGGACCAATAAGGGAAGAAGATACTTTCAAATCCGGGGGGGGGGGGGTTTGTTTGTGCTCTCTTTGTTGTTCTCTCTGGGACAGAGAGAGACCAGGGCAGGAAAACCATCTCCTAAAACCCTACCTGAAATAAGCATCTAAGATTACAAATTGTAAGTAATAGCAAGGAAATGTGTTAGATTATCTTTTGTTTTAGCTTGTGAATTTTCCCAAAGCTAAGAGGGAGGTTTATTCCTGTTTTTTGTAACTTTGAAGTTTTGCCTAGAGGGGAATCCTCTGTGTTTTAAATCTTATTACCCTGTAAAATTACCTTCCATTCTGATTTTACAGAGGTGCTTTTTACTTTTTTTCTTTATAATAAAGTTCTGCTTTTAAGAACCTGATTGGTTTTTAGTGTCCTAAAACCCCAAGGGTCTGGTCTGTGCTCACCTTGTTTACCTATTTGGTTGGTATATTATTCTCAAGCCTCCCCAGGAAAGGGGGTGAAAGGGGTTGGGGGGATATTTTGGGGAAACAGGAACTCCAAGTGGTCCTTTTCCTGAATCTTTGTCTAACTCACTTGGTGGTGGCAGCAATACCAACCAAGGACAAGGAAGAATTTGTGCTTTGGGGAAGTTTTTAACCTAAGCCGGTAGAAATAAGCTTAGGGGGTCTTTTATGTGGGTCCCCACATCTGTACCTCAGAGTGGGAAGGGAACCCTGACAGGACTTGATCCTGCAAACCCTTCCTTACCTGGGGCTAGATTCAGAATGATCTCAGCTCTGAATAAAGGGCAGGAGCTGCACCTCCCCAGGAGGAGCCTTAGGCCTGGTCTACACTGGGGGGGGGGGGGGAAATCGATCTAAGTTACGCAACTTCAGCTACATGAATAACGTAGCTGAAGTCGACGTACTTAGACCTACTCACCGCGGTGTCTTCACTGCGGTGAGTCGACTGCTGCCGCTCCCCCATCAACTCTGCCTAAGCCTCTCGCAGTGGAGTACAGGAGTTGATGGGAGAGCGATCGGGGGGTCGATTTATCGCATCTAGACTAGACGCGATAAATCGACCCCCGCTGGATCGATCACTGCCAGCCGATCCGGCGGGTAGTGTAGACATACCCTTAGAAATTGCTCCTGGGGAGAAGTACAGTAGAACCTCAGAGTTATGAACACCTGACTTACAATCTAACCCATCCACCACATACCTCATTTGGAACCAGAATTATGCTATCAGGCAGCAGCAGAGACAACAACAAAAAGTAAATACAGTACAGTACTGTGTTAAACATAAAGTATTAAAAAAATAAAGGAAAAGTTTTTTAAAAAATGACAAAGGTAAGGAAACTGTTTCTGTGCTTGTTTCATTTAAATTAAGATGGTTAAAAGCAGAATTTTTCTTGTGTAGTAAAGTTTCAAATCTGTATTAAGTCACTGTTCAGTTGTAAACTTTTGAAAGAACAACCATAACGTTTTGTTCAGAGTTCTGAACATTTCAGAGTTACAAACAACCTCTATTCCCAAGGAGTTTGTAACTCTGCGCTTCTACTGTAACCTATTGTGAGCCTGTAACGGATAGAGCTTATTTCTCAACTCATGCCAACCCAATTATGCCGGTCAACAAGAGAGTATGGGGAAGAAAATGGGACAGAATTTAGGCTCTGCCCAATCCTGAGCTCTCTCTGCTGGATTGGCGGGTAGTGATCGATCTATTGGGGATCGATTTATCGCGTTGACGCAATAAATCAATCCCCGATCGCTCTGCCGTTGACTCCTGTACTCCACCGCGGCGAGAGGCGGAAGCGGAGTCAATGGGGGAGCGGCGGCAGTTAACCCGTGAGGACGCAAGGTAAGTCGACCTAAGATACATTGATTTCAGCTACGAGAATAGCGTAGCTGAAATCAATGTATCTTAGGTCGATTCCCCCCCCCCAGTGTAGACCAGGCCTTACTGGCCCCACTTCCTCATAGGGAGGAGTATCCCAAGTGAAGGGACCATGCTCCACACTAGACCTGGACCCAAGGTCCAGGAAGATCTCACTTTGCCATGTGGAGGGGAGAACCTTACTTGCGGCATGGCAGAATAAGTCAGATACAATTCAGTCCATAAGTGGTCCATGTTCAAATAGTCACACTGAAGTCATTGAGCGTCTCCACACAAGTAACAGACCATTCACATGAGCTTGGATTTACAGGATTGGGACATTTTAATAGAGGCACAATCATTTATAAAGGATAGGGGAGTAAATAATAAATTGTTTGTAAAGTGTTTTGAATACTCAAAGCGAATCATAAGTGCCAACCATCATTATTACTGAAGAGTAAGTTTCTGTTTTCTAGATTGGCTAGTAAGTATGGGGTAACTTTGCCCATTTATCTGATACTGGTTTCTGAGTTTCTTGAACATATATTTTCTATTCCTTTTTTATTGTGTTTAAATAAACATATTTAATTAACTAGTTGAAGTGTTTTTTGCACGTAAAGGAAATATAAATGGATAAACAGTTTTATTTTATCCACTTTAAAAATAATACACTTTAAAAGAGAAGCTCAGGCAGGGTATTGGGGAATTCCATTCTGTCCTGAAAAAATAACAGGAACTGGGTGATGGTAGCAATGTATATCAAGTAAAGAAACCCTTCAATATGCATGTGTTACAAACAGGTCTGGCACTTTCTGGAGAGGGCCATAATAATAACTATAAAAGTAGTCATAACATTAACAAATACATGGTCCTGACCCAAGACATTAACTTGACATACACTACAAAACAAAGATAAAAATCGCACATATGTAATTTATTTTTAATTTCACCAATGCAGCCCAGGTTTCTTGGGAAAATGTCTAGAAAAAAAGATAGCAAGTGCCCCAGGCTCCCCACCCCCACTTTAGTTTGTTTCCAAGTACCTGATTGGAAAAAAAACCCTAGGTGAGATCTGAAGTAGCAGAGTTTAAGAAGCTGGACTGTGTACACTATTTAGGGTTGTCATCTTATTGTGCCACCAAACTCATGGTATTCCCCCACCGTTAGACAAATCTTGTCCTTAAGTGTTGTTAGGAATTAAAATCCAACTGAGCACCACTCCTTTTAGCTTTAACTAGTAACAGACTCAAGGCCAGCTAGGACTTTCCAGTCACCCTACCGTGGTTACTCACAACTGCGCAGGAGGGTGGGAGGAAGCTAACTGGAAAAAAGAATGAAAAATGTTGAAAAAGTTAATTTCCATTTTTGTCAAAAATGTCCAACCTGCTTTACTCGGAACTTTTCAGGTAGCAATAGGACCCCGAGCTCCAATCCTCTGGCTCCAACAGCACTGCAGGGACAGCAGAAGGGGATGACGACACAGCAAGTGCTCTCCAGTAGCTAAGATAGAGCATTTTATGTGTCCCGCTATCCCCACCAGCGTGCTCGGGGTTATTTAGTGTTTGCAAAGCCCCATGCTGAGAGCCTTGGAATGGATTCACCTGCAAATCATTGCTAAAGGGAAGGCTCTGATGGAGTCTGCTACAATATGCTTGTCCCTGAGAGCAGCTTTCCCGTCTCTGCCAGCTAAGAGGGACCGCGGCGGGGAGGGGAGGGGATGTCTGTGGAAGGCGCAGTGTAGTGCGGGGGGGTGACAATACCCCTAGAAGGGGGTCGGGGATCACAAGATCCGTGTGGAGGGGGTATCTCCCGCGGGGCTGGGAGAGGGATGTGTGCTATCGCTCTCGCACAGCAGGCTGGTGGGGGAGGCAGTAGTTGAGGGCAGCCTGGTGGGGTGAGGGGTGCCCCGGACACTCCCTAGGGGCCCCGGGCTGGATACGGGGTAGGTGGATGTGGGGTGTGCCCCAAGCTGGGCTCTGGGTAGGTGAATGCTCTCCTGAGGACCCCGGGCTGGGAAGGGGGTATGGAGGTGCCCTCTCAGGGGCCCTGGCTAGTTGGGTGTAGGGACGCCCCGCAAGGTACGGGGGGCTGGGCTGGGCGGTCAATACCCCGCTGAGGGCCTCCAGGCGGGGAGAGGGTGGCGTAGCACAGGCGCTGCCCCCCTAGCTCCGGCCGCGCGCGGAGGGAGGGGCCCTTCCCCCCCGCGCTGGGAGGGTCGCCGCGGCACGTGGTGGTGAAGGCGGCGGCCGCGGCGCCCATGTGACTCGTCCCCCCGCCCGCCTCGCCCGAGCCCCCCGCGCGCTCCGTGCGAGCAGCATCCCAGCGTTGCAAGCAGCCGCCGTCGCCACAGGGACCCGGCACCATGGTAAGGGCGGGGCGTGCTCGGGGCAATGCAGCGGCGAGGGCCCGCGGAGGGAGGCCCGGCGGGGTGAGGGGCTGAGCGGGTCTGGCCCCGTGTTCAGGCCCTGAGGCCTTCAGCGGCCATTTTAATCTAATTTTAGTGTGGGGGCTGCGGGGCTCAGCCTGGGATGCCGGCGGGGGCTGCAGCCTGGCGGCTGCGGACGGGCGCCGGCCGGGATGCGGCGCTCCGGGCGGGGTGTGTGTGTGAGAAGGGAGGGCTGGTCCCAGCCTGAGTTCACAATGGGGGGCGGACCCCGCCCGTGAGCCGCGGGCGAACGGCTGTGGGGGCTGCTGTGATCGCATGGGCAGGGTCCCCCCGGGGCTGTGGCTGGGGTCTGCCCGTCGGGTGCGGTGCGGATGGGAGGTTGGTGGTGGGGATTTGAGGCTCATCGCCTCTGGCTCAATGAGTCTCTCTCCGTGGAGGACGCGATATTATTGACCTGCTGCTGCAGCAGAGCCTCGGGCCCCCGGCCCTGCCTGCTTGATCCCCACCGCACGGGAAAATTGTGCTGCGAAATATCATGTGGCGGAGCTGGGGGCTGAGGAACAGATTATTTAAAGTGGGCAGGGTGCGTTCAGGGAGCAGTCAACGCTGTCTGACTGACTTCACTAGCTGCAGTTCCCCCAGAAATCTGGATCGCTTTCCAGAGGGGAAGAGAGGGCAATGGAGCTGCATTGTCTCCTCTTTCAGAGGGGGAATTGGGAGAGCTGTCAGTGCAGTGGCAGTTAAGCTTTTTTTTGTAAGGTTTACATAACCATCTTTCTAATAAGAATTTTGCAAGCAAATCAGAGTTTAATAGTGGAGATGGGCTAGTAAAACCTTCATTTCTTCAAACAAAATGTATTTCCTATAATTAAACTAGGAAAAGGTACAGATTATATTCCAAAAGGACCAGGGTTTTGTTTTTTATTTTGTTATTTACCTGGTTTCTTGAAAACAGCATGCTGTACCTGGAAACTGCTGTGCTTTTAATAAAGAATGTAGTGAACTGAAAACAAGGATGTGTTTAGCTTGTAAGTAAAAAGCTAAAATTTTTGTAGTGAGTTTGCTATCAACTCTCTCAGTATATTGTTCCTTACTGTTTTAGGTTAGGGTTCTGAATGGTTTGGAACTACTATAGTGTGTTGTACAATTTGTACTTTCCTTATGTAGAAACTGCAATGGTTTCATTTTTTTTAGTGCATCAGCATTAAGTAAAAGCAAGGAGTTTAAAAAACATAACATTGAAGTTGACACAACTCAGAAGGCATTTCTACTGCTTCTAGAGCCTTACATCACTCAACAAAACTAGAATCATGACACTACTGGATATGAACTGCTGGTATTACATTTGTTCCAACTAAAAAAAAACCCCACAAAACAAACAAAAAAACCCCCACCCCTCCAAATATATGATAAACTGATAGATAATTGGTTGATATGTGCAATGGAAACCCAGTTATTTAGTATCAATAACTCAAAAGGAGATGATGCTGAGATAAAGAAATGAATGAATTAGAGGGAAATTTTGTAGTTTTATATCTGATACAACCCCACTGACATTACGTTTCTAGAGTGTTCAGGTTTAGTGTAAAATTTTTGTTCTGAATTTGTAGAGTAGATTTCTCTTTATTTAGTATCAGGTATTATCTTCCCCATAATCATTGTTAGTCGTTTTGCATTTAAATAATTATTCCCTTCATCTCATTTACAGGCTTCTGGAGTAACAGTGAATGATGAAGTTATAAAGGTTTTTAATGACATGAAAGTAAGGAAATCTTCAACCCCAGAAGAGATTAAAAAAAGAAAGAAAGCAGTTCTTTTCTGCTTAAGTGATGACAAAAAACAGATAATTGTAGAGGAAACAAAGCAGATATTAGTTGGTGATATTGGCGATACTGTGGAAGACCCCTACACATCCTTTGTGAAGTTGTTACCTTTGAATGATTGCCGATATGCTTTGTATGATGCCACATATGAGACAAAGGAGTCTAAAAAAGAAGACCTGGTATTTATATTCTGGTGTGTGAAATCAGCTTGCTATTAAAACTGAAAATTCTTTACGTTTTCCTTCTAATATCAATGGGTTAAATAATTACTTTTTGCCTTTACAGGGCTCCAGAAAGTGCACCTTTAAAAAGCAAGATGATCTACGCAAGCTCTAAAGATGCCATTAAAAAGAAATTTACAGGTACAGGCTTCTGATATTCCACAAAGGAGTTACAGTTCTTCTCAGTGTTGAGGGACTGAACAAATATATTTTTATCCATTTGTCTTTCAGGTATTAAACATGAGTGGCAAGTAAATGGTTTGGATGATATTAAGGACCGTTCAACACTTGGAGAGAAATTGGGAGGCAATGTGGTAGTTTCACTTGAAGGAAAACCCTTATAGAAAGACAGACAAGTGCCATCTGGATCTAAGGAGCTTCCATTTCTGCAGCTCGTTCAATTGGAATAGTATAACTCCTCCTCCCACCCACCCCCCTCCATTCACCTTTCTACAGACCTGAAGGAGATGTCATTAAATTAAGCTGTCTACCAGTGATTGCCATTAGATTCTTTAATCCTGGTAGTTTTATGTAAACCCCAAGGAATGCCTTCATGTCATACTCTTAGCCAAAACTGACGTTGCATGCATTCCTTGCAACCTGTACAGTGAATGTGATAGTTAATGTGAATAGTCTAGCAAACAGCAAAGGGTAAGCTAATTGAATGCCTTGAAAGTATTATCCACTGGTCAGATGGTAGACTCTATTCAGTATTACTTACAGTTGCACTTGATTGCAGTTCNCAGTTCCATGAGGCTCTTGTGCATTCATACACCTCACCTGCCTTGACAAGCCTATTTTTGTGACATGGCAGCACACACTATGCATTTAAAGCACTTTTTTGTAATATGTTTGATTTTTTTTCTCCCTCTCTCCCCCCCCCCCAAAGAAATGCCAATTAAGTTGCTGTAACTGTGTCATCAAACAATTGTAGTACCTCGGTTTTCATTCCTGTTACATGCATATCTTTATAAATGAAGTAGCTGTTCTGATGCCTTTCGTTTTCCATTGAATGTACACTACTGAACAGGAGTAGGAGTTATGTTTACCATGTGAGTCTTGCAACACTAAAGTTGTTTTGTTAAACATCAGTCATGATGGCAGTTTCTGTATAAAAAGAGCCTTAAATGGAACACTGTTTTGAGATAAAAAAAAACAACAAAAAACCTGGCCACGTTGCAATAAAATCTGTGGCTTATTACAGAATGTTGCCTTGTTTTCATTGGAAAATATAGTTTGAAGTATGTTTAAATTAAGCATATTTTGAATAACTTAACGTCTGTGGAAAGTGTTATAAAGGTAAACAATCATTAATCTCAATTTCAATAACAGTTTTTCCGCCCTAGTCAGAATTTAGACATTGCTTTACAGTAATTTAACTCTTCTATTCTGTTGATTTGGATAAAGGACCTCTTCCCAGTTTATAACCATTTAAGTAAACAAGCTGCCATTATTAGGGAGCGTTCGATCCATAACTCATTTGTATCTGAAGTTTACAATGTAGGAATTTGTTACCCATTCAGCGTATTTCTTTACCTGAATTCTCCTGAAGTTCTATGTGTCAGAAATGTATGGCTGTAACATTTGTTTCCAATCTGATGTGTAATGGCAGGGAGATCTTGCCTTCACACAAGTGAGTTACAGGGTTTGAATAGTTAAATCTTCATTTTTTCTACAAATGCTGCAGGAACACTGACTCAGTGTAAGAAATATCCTAAATGAATGGTTCAATTTGTTAATTTTTGTGCAGAAAGAACTGGAAAGTGTTTTCCACTACTAAGTCTTGCATCAGGGACATGGTTTGGCCAAAAGCCAAATACTGCTCTCCTTATAGAGAATTTGATCTGCTCAGTGTGAGCAATCCTCTCTTAGCCAGAGCTATTTATGGCTAACGCATGCTTTTGTATCTTGTCATCGTTATCCACAAATGGCAAAACTGGACATGATTTTACTGGTATGCATAAAGGAACTCTATTAGGCAGCCAATCACAGCTGAAATGTACATGCTACTAGAAGAAATACTATTATCATTACCTTATTTTAAAAAGTCAGAATAGAACTATGAAGTTTTAAATGTTGAGTTTTTATTTTCAGTCCTTAACCCTCTCAAAAGCAGAGCAGATAATGGCAAACACCTTTGTAAATTGAATGACCTAGCAATGTTGTAGTCTGGATCTCTTGTCCTGTGCAACTTTAAGACTTTATTTCAGGCTTCCAGCTGTCCCTAAAATTTACACATTTCATTTTGATACCTATTCTGTGTAGGCTAAATTCTGCTACAGTGCAGTTTAACAAAGCATGCTGACCACTGACTTGTTAAACATGTTAATGAATTTTGTTTTTTGTACTACAAAACTCTCAAGTATCTTTTACTGAAGTTGAAAAATAACTGATATGCGTGGGAGTTGTCTACAATGATCTTTCTTGATTTCTCAATCTTTATTTCCAACTATACACCTTGTGTGCAGAGCCTAGTTAATATTAGAATCCAATGTGTGCTTAATATATGGTACTGTAATGAACTGGGATTAAAAATGTATTTTTAATCTCCGTTCATTGCAACACCATATAATATGCCACAAAATACCTTTTATATTGTAAACAAATCAGTTTATACAAACAACTTCATTAGACATCAAAACAGTTTAAAATTAAGATGTTAAATTTTAATTGAAATTCCATTTTAGTCAGCAATTTAAATAAGTACTGTGTTTAAATTTACATTGTCCTCCGCTACTCAGTGTCACTGGTGTTTGTGAATAGTCTTAGAAGGATGTCTGTGGCTTCTTCAAAATGGAATATTAGAGGATATGGGTTTTTTTTAAACTAGCTAAGGTATATAATAGACTCAAAATCCAGACAAATACATATAAAATCTAAACAAAAACTGTGTTTACATAAGGTCCAGAGCCCTGAACTAAAACAACTTTTGCATCAAAGATGTTCAGTCTGTCTTTAATCTGTTCTTGAAACAGTATTGACCGATGTGAAGTCCAATTAAGTAAATAGATATCCTACTTTTAAAAACAGTGCTACAGAACCACTGCTGATTGAATTCTAAAACAAATGAAAGACAACTGGCATCTGTTCCAAACTCATTTGTCAGCTGTTGTTTTCTGTCACTGTTCAAAATGGAGAAGGCCTCATTGTGATTTATAAGCGAAGGAAAAGCCTTTCAATCTGAATATCTTCTTATGTATCTCTTTTGTCTGTGTGACTTTTGGGTATCTTGGCTTCAGTTAATTTATTGATAAAGGAATGTTAAATAAAAGTTTTTGAGAGTAGCTTTTGCAGAAATGGCATCTTTTCTTTTGAAAATCACTTGTCCTACTCAATTTGATCATGCTTTCAAATTATTTCAGGAGGGCCTGGAGACGCAATGCAGGGGTTAACTTCTCTGAAAGGGGAGAATCAGCCAGGAATTAGGGAGAGTAGCTGAAGTATATGTCCAAGGCAGCTCTTAAAGTATGCATAAGAAATGGGGTGCTGTTAGGTAAAACCACTAAGCTGGTATCAGATGCAATTTGACAATTTTAGAAATCCACTTGGGCTAAAACCTGGCACAGAGAACCTGAAAAAAGAGCCTTTTGCCTCCCTGTAACTTGTTCAAAATAAGCAATAGTATTCTGTAAAAATCACTGCCCATCTTTGCATTAAGTGGCAACCTTATGACAATTCCAGCCAAAGTTTAATATTCATGCCCATTCAGTTCTTGACTTCACCTCTCCTCAGTCCCTCTAGTTCAGGGGTTGGCAACCTTTCAGAAGTGGTGTGCCGAGTCTTCATTTATTCACTCTAATTTAAGGTTTCGCGTGCCAGTAATACATTTTAATGTTTTTAGAAGGTCTCTTTCTATAAGTCTATAATATATAACTAAACTATTGTTGTATGTAAAGTAAATAAGGTTTTTAAAATGTTTAGGAAGTTTCATTTAAAATTAAATTAAAATGCAGAGCCCCCCGGACCGGTGGCCAGGACCCAGGCAGTGTGAGTGCCACTGAAAATCAGCTCGCGTGCCGCCTTCGGCACCCGTGCCATAGGTTGCCTACCCCTGCTCTAGTTAATAGTTGAAATTTAATGGTTGTGTATTGAAAAGAAACTTGCACTAGTGCTGCCCGAGGGCCGACACTATAGCCCCTCTCTTAACCACTGAATTTACTTTTAAAATCTCTGATTCAGAAAACCTGGAATAAATAAAACTAACTAAAAATAGCTGCAGGTAGTATTCTGTTTATTTGTATTACAGGTAGCACCTAGATTCTCTGATCAGAATTTGGGCTTCATTGTGCTAGGTGCTCTACAAAGACAATAAAAGACAGTTTGCAACCTAAATACACTGGAACGTAGGAATTGCCACATTGCATCAAACCTGAGGTCCAGCAGTGGTCAGTGCAATATGCTTCAGTGGAAGGTTTAAGAACTCTATAGTAGGTGGATGTGGGATAATCTGTTCCCTACATTAGATCTCATCCTTGTCTCTAATAGTTAGATGACTTAAGGCTTAAAGCATGAGGTTTAATAGCCCGTCCAAAAAATGTATTACGATAGCCACATAAACATTAATCCCTTTTTGAATTTTGCTAGGTTTTNCCTTGTCTCTAATAGTTAGATGACTTAAGGCTTAAAGCATGAGGTTTAATAGCCCGTCCAAAAAATGTATTACGATAGCCACATAAACATTAATCCCTTTTTGAATTTTGCTAGGTTTTTGGCTTCAATGACTTCCTGTGGTAATGTGTTGGATAGTCCAATCATGCACTATGTGAAGAAGTATTTCCTTTATCAGTTTTGAATTCTCCCCTTTATAAATTAATTGAATATCCCCTTACTCTTGTGTTATGAGAGAGGGACAACAGACGTTCCTACTCTAATAGACTAGCCAATAGACTAGAGAATAGATTAAAAACAGCCAAACAAAATATATGCAGCATGTCAAAATTACAGAACTTGTTAGTTTAAATATTCATGCTTCTGAGTCTCCCATTTCATAATTTTCCCACTAATTCTCTTCTCTGTTTGCTGCAACCAACAAAATGCCCTTCACTCACCCCATAGAAAAAGCTTTGGGTGCATTATAGAGATATTAGCAAAGTAATTTCAGTACTACTTTTTGCTCCCTTAATTTTCCTGTGGGGTTGGGTTTTTTTAATGGTAGTTTGCAACTAATCTACAATATCAAATTGCTTTTGATATTTTGAAGAGAGATACTGGGTAGATATGGAAGTGAGGGGAAAAATGGGAATGTATAAGTATAGACAGATGAAAGAAACTCATTCTTCATATATAGTTGTCTGTACCTCGTCTCTTCGTATCAAGCCTTCTGGACATAGAAACAGCTTAAATGGCAGAACATTAATTTAATAAAGGCAGCTACAGTTAATAAGATTAGATCCTCTAGTAGACAGCTGCTCTTACTAAAAATTGATTTTTAATGTACAGTGCAGCTATCTGAACAGGCCTTCTGTCTGGACATAGATGAATGTACATTTTCATGAAATACAAGATAAACAAGGCAATGCTCAGTTTCTGAAGTTAAGTATTTTTGACAAATAGGTAGAACCAAATATGGGCTATTTCAAGATGTTCTGTTATATTAGGATTGTCTTATGCATACTTAGTGCTTGGTTCCATATTCAAATCGTTTGACCTTTTTTCCATGTCACAATCTTAAATCTAAAATAATGAAATATATTAGTATTCCCAGCTCTTCGTGTTATCCTATTTACACCATCTAATACATAAAACAGAAAAAAAATCTTTACTGTAATAGTAAAACTAAGCACTTGAAAGTCAGGAAATTCAAACAAATAAGGTTGCTATTATAGTGTTAATGTGGCCCCATCACGTGTTTTTGTACCATACGTCAATAACTGCATGTATATTAACAGAGGATGATATTAAGTACATCTGTGCTATATGGTTGCACTAACACTGTCAGCAACCTATATTTTGGAATTTTCTGCTTTTTGAGTGCTTAATTTTTCAGTCTTAGTGCACCATTACTACTCCTATTGTATACTTAATTTCCTTGATTTTTTTTTATTTTTTTTTGAAGGAGTTGGAGGAGGGATGGGGAAGAAATTGCAAGTTATTGCAGATCCTCCCTTGTTAAACTACTCCTAAATATCAATTCAAATGGGTGGGAGAAAAACATTGAACAACCCTGCCTCTTTAATTTTTTTTCCTATTCTAGTGAACAGACCTTAGGAATGTGTAGCCATAACCATGTTTGTCTCTTTTTCCACCTCCACCCCTCTTATTTTTAAAATCAGCTGCGTCACTGCAAATCCCCACCATCTGCCCACCATGTTCTATAAATCTTCATAGGCAGCCTATCTGCTTCTACCTTTGTGTCTATTTTCCCCTCTCTTTTTTGCAATTGTACTCTGTACAAATTGAATAGAGAAAAGCTAAAGAGAGAGACCTGTAATACTTCAAGTATAATAGCTATAGTATAGTAGCTTTATTACACAGAAAGTTAAAAGCACCAGTGATTCTCAGTTGCATGCATCTGCTTGAAAAAGACTTTTTCAAAACTTCAGCACTCAGTTTGTTGCTGCTTCCTCTCATGAGCAGCTGCACTGTTTGTATGTGACCTATTAAGACTAATGTGGGAACTTCACTTTTCTTCTGTTTTGTCTGTTTATAGAAAATCAAACTTGCATGCAGAAAAGATGATACAGAAAGGGGGAGGGAGATTTAGAACAAGCAGTTTGTATCAGAGAACCATACATTGATCAAAAATTATATTAAATAAAAACATGGGTTAACGGAGAGAAAAAAGGATGTACTTAATTTCTGATGTCAGTTCAGCTTTAAAACAGCTCTTGCTCTTCATAGACATAATGATTTCACAAGGTATGTATCCCCACTTAGTGGTCATTATGGATGCAATGTACATATGAAATTCTATATAAAAATTAAACATCTTGTTTCTAATCCTACTGATAAATATGAAGCCATATATAGCAACCCATCTTTCAGCCTCGGATGTTGTTTTGTACTACATGCACCTGAGTTACGTTTAAATGGTCCTTTAAAATGCCCTAATTCTTAATGAAAGCACATGTAACAGCTGACTTGTGACATTAGGAATTATGGTGAAGTGTTACAGTTCTTTATTAGAAGATTCCAAGTGACAAAGCTATTTGTGGGCATTTTTTTAGGGTCAATAACCCACTGACTTAAATGTGACTTAAGCATGTAACGCCTTCTAACTCACATTCATTACCTGCACAAATTCTTCTGTATGTGTTTGGAAGCATAAACTGCAGTTTTTTTTATAATGCTGATACATCAGTGGGCTTTAATCCTTATGTATTTGAAAATTCTGGTGTGTTTTTTTTGGAGAGTCATTCTGAACTACTAAGAGTACTTTTATCTGTAATATTTCTTATTAAAAGGTTGGGTTTTTTTACTTTCATACACCAGAATAAATTCTTGGTACTCGCTTACAAATAACTAGAGTTCCTAAAAAAATATTTATACTATGTGATTGAAGTAGATAGGCATCTTGTGGAACATCCATAGGAAATACACTTGTGGGATTAGCCTAAATGACTATTGAATGTCATTGCTGCTGTCCATAGCAAGTATTCCATCTCTAGCTGTTCATTTATTCTAGGCAAAACTTTCCTCAGATCCTTATAGCTGGTGTGTAACACAAGCCCAACCCAGAGAATATGTAGAGACCTAGCAGGAAGTCTTAAAATTGCTAAGAAGACTTTACATGCTGGCCAAACATCAGGTTCACTGAAGAGGCTGAGCAAAGCAGCCAGCAGGGTCATAATGACCATTTTTCTTACGGGTGCTTCACAAAACATTTGGCTTTGATCCTAGCCAGTTTTCTATATCTGCATGGACAAATCCAAAATGCCTGCATGTGTCTTCAGGAAAAGTAGTACTTAGATATGGAATCCTTCAATAATTCTGACAATCCCATTACTACCTTAACTGTCTGAATTTCAGTAGTGCCAGTTCAACACTCAGAATCCAGCTAGCTACAGCATAATGAGACTTAATGATCAGCATTGTCAAAATCAGCAATTATTTAAATGCCATTAATTTTAATTTTACAGCTTGGTATCAATTTTGCAATGAGGATGCCTCTCCTAAAAGTTCAGCACTCCTTCAGATGTGTGCTGTCTGTTACAGATGTTGGTAAAAGGGCTGAGGAGGTTCAGAGCATTAGGATCAGACCAGATTTGCTCTCTCTTTCTTTCATTTAGCTGATAAATTACCTATCCTGGGCCACCTGGGCTACCTATTCCGGGTTGGTGTGGCAGCAATATACAAAGAATTCCTTCCTCATGGAAATTGTTGGGACACAATTTTCTTTGAAAGATCACTTCTGAGCAGGTGCATATAAATGGATGGACTCACTTAATGTTGCTGTTTCCCTTAGTCTCATCCATCTATCTGTGAAAGTTGTGGAATTTTAACCTTCCATGTTTCCTGGGGGGAGGGGAGCAATAATTTTTTCTGTTTTTCATTACAATATGGAAAACATGGCCAAATTATAGCTCAGGCGTTACCTGCAGTCAACACACTTCTCCTCCTATTGTGGCTGCTCTGGCAGATATTTGGCATTACAGTGAAAGGCCTAAATGCTGGCTGGCACTCACTGTATGCCAGAAAAGAATACCAGTGGGAACATGGGTGGAGGTTGTCTGGCTATGGCACGGGTTGTGAAAGAATGTCATAGGGTAGGCGCTGCCTACACTAGACTTCTTTTGGGAAGTCTCCTGCTGTTGCATTACCACCAATACACCTCTATTGGTGGTGATAGTGGTGTTTTTACTATTATGTCATTTAAACTGGCTCAGAGCAAGTCTTGATGCAGTGGTAAAATTGCTGACAGTCACCTGAGTCCTCTCTGAACCAGAACTCCAGCTATTGCTACCACTGGTGGAAATACAATAGTGAGATATTTCCTAAAATAATCTAGTGTAAACCCAGACATAAATGTTATGGAGACATGGTTTCATGATAATACATGTACTTATGCCTTCTGACTCAGCAATGGTCTCTGTAGTACCCTATAACAGTTAAAAGGATTAACATGTAATTAACTAATATTTCTAAACCCCAGTTTAATTAATATATGGAGATATACCTATCTCATAGAGCTGGAAGGGACCCTGAAAGGTCATTGAGTCCAGCCCCCTGCCTTCACTAGCAGGGCCAATTTTGCCCCAGATCCCTAAGTGGCCTCCTTAAGGATTGAACTCACAACCGTGGGTTTAGCAGGCTAATGCTCAAACCACTGAGCTATCCCTCCCAGTTTAACAATATCAGTCTTTTTTAGAGACTCTGTCAAATCCAGTGGTTTTCAACCTGTGGTCTCTGGACCCCTGGGGGTCTGCAGACTATGAGATTTCCAAAGGGGTCTGCATCTCCATTTGAAAATTGTTATGGGTCTGCAAATGAAAAAAGTTTGAAAACCACTGGTCTAGTCTATTATAATATGAGACTGATATTCAAAAAATGGCAGAAAATACATTAGGATTAGTGAATTTTAGGTACTCTTTATCTGAAAGCATTAAAGAAACCTGGAATTTTCCCCATTTTTATCATTTTTTAGTGATGGTAACAAACTTTAACACTGTAACCACAAAGCTGGGAAAATAACTGGATTCATTTTTCTTACATCAACAGTTTGTTAGGTGTGCATATATAACTGCTGTTAGATGCCTCTTTAAATGGTGCCCAGAAGAAGGCTAGTGGGTAATGGCCAAAGACATGAGGATTTTTTTTCCAAAAAAGCATTTTGCAGTACTAATATCAACTTTGTTGAACAGACAAACATTTTTGTGCTGCAGTGTGCAATAAACATGAAGCTTGTAAACATATTAAGTGCATATTTAGCATAAAATTACTGGCTTTTTAAGTACACTTTTCACTATTAAGAAGGTTTGTATGATGTTCAGTTGCCCTTTAAGCTTTTTGTTTTATGTATTGTAGTCTAATTATAGATTGGACTAGACTGCTTTCAAAGGAAGGAGTTTTATAACCATACTGAAACCTTTTGATGATCCCAGAAAATTGTTTTACTTCTTGACACCTGGATGTAAATCCCCAATCCACTTAGAATGCTTGCCGGTTTAAAATTTGTGCTGCTTTGTCTTGTTTATGCTAGAAGAAGCATTGTAGCCAAAGCACTTATTTCCTTTAGGAATTTTAATGCAATGCCTCAAATAAAATTGTTTTAGGGCATGCATTGTAATATTCAACTATTTAAAGTAAATTAAAAGGAAACAGTTTGTGACATAATGAAGAAGACTTAGCACAAATATTGCATTTTTGAAGAGCCTCATATGAACAAGTTGGAAAATAAACCAACTTTCAAAGACAGGTCTTGGTTTTATGTTTTTCAAAGTAGATATCGTCCACAGTGACTTTTATAAACCAAATTCTCTTGTTCCTATTTGACATAATATCTTTGATTAGGGTGAAGAAGAGTTGAAATTGCACTTCTCAAAGCACAGAGTTATTGTAGGGAAAAAATAAATTGTATACTTGACCCAATTTTGTTGAGACATTTCATTCCTCATAGAGAATCAAACTCAGTCAGTTAAGGAAAATGGACAAATGGATTTGCTGAGAGTGTTTAGGAGCACTCAGTGGGAGTGGAATTATTAATATTTGTAGCTCTTAATCTTGACATAATCATAGACCACCTCATCACCCCTTCACTGGCATTTGTGAGAGATGAATATTGTAAATACTTACTGGCATCCATATGAGATCACTTTCCATTATTATGAACCTCGAGGCTTACAGATAAATATAGAATATTTATAAATATGATGAGTGTTTTGTTGCTTTCACATGTATTTTATAAAAAAGATAATTCACAACTGACACAGATATGGCTCCTGGACATCTCATTCAGGAGTGTTTTTTGAATCGTATTTTTTTATAGATATGGTTATCCTCCATATAGGGTATTATTCCATATCACAATAATAATTCCATTTTATTCTTCAGGGATTACTTTAGTTTAATGTCATCAATCTTACTCTTCCTGCTGATGGATATGGGGAAAAGGGTGTATAAATGACAGCACTTGTGGTGCTAGGATGTCTTTTGCCCCTGAAGTCAGGTATATTTAGTGGGCCTGATTCTCCTCTGCCTTGCACATTGCAAATTTACACCTATGCAAAGGGAATGCAAAATATTATCAAATCAGAATTCTATACTCACATTGATGGTAGCATTTTATACCCACTTTGAACAGATATAAGCTTCCACTTCTCAGTCTTACCAATTTCTTCCAAAAGAAAATTGACAAAATACAATGTGACCTTCTCCCTCCACTTGGCTTGCCTTCTTTTTCCCTTCTTCAACTCTCTCCTCCTCCTTCCCTGTCACAGACACAAAATTTTTCATCTGCTTTCCTCTTCTAGCCCTTCCACTTGTTCTCTATGACCCTATCCCATCTCCCTGATCTCTTTCACAACCACTGTCATACCCTCCCTTACTCTTCTTAATCTCTCTCTCCTCTGGCTCTTTCCCCATATAATACAAGTATGCTTTAATCGCATCTTAAAATAACCCACCCCGACCCCATTTGCCCCTCCAACTTTTGCCCCATCTCCCTTTAATCTTCGCTCTCTGGAGTTCCTCTCCTCCAATTCCATCCTAGACCCTCTCCAATCCATCTTCTGCCTCTTGCACTCCACTGAAACTCCTCTCACCAAACTTTCTAACAAACTGTTCCCACCTCATTCTTCCTGACCTGCCAGTCATATTTGACACTATTGATTGTGAAATCTTGAAATCTTGTCCTCCCTTGACTTTCGTGACTCTGGCTGGATATCAGGAAAAACTTTCTAACTATAGGCATAGTTGAGTATTGGAATAAGTTACCAAGAAAGGCTGTAGACCCCCCATCATTGGAGGTTTTTAAGAACAGGTTAGATAAAACACGTCAGAGATAGTCCAGGTTTACTTGGTCTTGCCTCAGCATGGAAGGATGTACTAGATGACCTTTTGGGGTTCCTTCCACCACTATATTTCTACAAAATTACTCAAGATAATTAAGTCCCAGGCAGACTGCGAAGAGCTACAAAAGGATCTCTCAAAACTGGGTGACTGGGCAACAAAATGACAGATGAAATTCAATGTTAATAAATGCAAAGTAATGCACATCGGAAAACATAATCCCAACTATACATATAAAATGATGGGGTATAAATTAGCTGTTAACACTCAAGAAAGAGATCTTGGAGTCATTGTGAATAGTTCTCTGAAAACATCCACTCAATGTGCAGCGGCAGTCAAAAAAGCAAACAGAATGTTGGGAATCATTAAGAAAGGGATAGATAATAAGACAGAAAATATCATACTGCCTCTATATAAATCCACAGTACACCCACATCTTGAATACTGCGTTCAGACATAGGCGTGCGTATGAGGTGTGCCCAGGCACACCCTAATGTCTCAAAAAAAAAAGTGGCTTTGCGTTTTAATTTAATTGCATGATACGCCCTTTTAGTTTTAAAGTATGGATTGTTGTATTATGCAATAAGTGCCTAATTGCGTAATATAGATGTTGTAGAAATGTGTGGAAAGCCCGCGTTCGCTCGCAGCATGCGTCCCCACTACTGCGGCACCATATTACCATTGGTCCTCTCCTCCCACTCCGACTACTATTCTAGAAAATTCTTTGACCTATATAAGCGGCTGCGTCAGGCAGTGTCTACAGTGCAGTGTCTACAGTGTTTGTAATCTTTGTCGCGTGTACTCTACTGAAATAGCATAACAAGCCCATGGCTTTACGTTTTAATTCAATCGTATGATACCCCCTTTTAATTTTAAAATATGGATCGGTTCATTGTTAAGATAAGAAAAGGAGCAGGCAAACTGAATTATAATGAATGTGCTGATAGTAGTGCAAATACCTCGGACTTCTCAGTTAAGAATTTACATGAAGATAATGCTGCCACCAGTTCCAGTGCGTGCAATAAACTGAGTAATGACCAACAGAAACAGACTTTGTCTCTTAGTTCAGGTCAGTGTAGTTCCTATTCAAAGCCATCAAACATTCCATCTGATGACCCGGTCTGTGATATTCCAAAAAATAGATTAGAATGCCAGTCTCGATTATCGAGAGGTCCTTATCAGCCTAGATTGAGCATGTTTTCTAGAAGTAAAATAGGGAATAAACAAAGAAGTTTTCAGTCCGATTGGTATGAAAAGTATAGGTGGTTAGAGTATAGCCCATCAAAGGACGCCGCATTTTGCTTTTACTGCCGTTTCTTCTCCTCTAATGATGCAGCAAGCAAAGGTCACACTGATCCAGCATTTATTGATAAGGGATTCAGAAACTGGGATAGGGCTAACGAATGTTTTAAAAACCACCAACTGTCAAAATCTCATGTGTTGAGCTGTTCTTCATGGTCAAGTTTTAATGAAGGGAAACCTATTGATGTATTGTTGGATGAGGGCAAGCAGGCTTATCTGTCTAAACAAGAAGAAGAACGGTGCCATAACTGAAGTGTAATGGAGAGACTGATTGACATTGTTCTGTGTTTGGCGAAAGGTGGGAGACCATTCAGGGGTCACAATGAAAAAGCTGACAGTTTTGAGAAAGGTTTATTTCTAAATCTTGTCAATATGCTCCAAAAATATGATCCCGTAATGGCAAAGCATGTGCAACAATCTCCTCGAAACGCTACCTATCTGAGTAATCGCATCCAAAATGATTTAATTGTAGCCTTGCACAACGTTGTGCAACAAAATATTGTGTCTTCACTAAATGGAAAAATGGTCTCAATAATTGCTGACGACACTACTGATTGTGGACACCATGAACAGATGTCCATTGTGGTGCGGTATTTTGACAATGAAAAACATAGTCCAGTTTAACATTTTGTGTCTGTTCAGAGACTATTAACGGTTGATGCTCAGTCTATTTTTGACCAGTTAAATGACGTCCTTGGCATTCTTAAAATTGACTGGTCATCAATGATGTCTGTCTGTTTTGATGGCACATCTACTATGTCTGGATGTACTGCGGGAGTTCAAATGAAATGTAAAGAAAGAAACAGTGAAATACTCTATGTTCACTGCTATGTGAATTGTTTGAACCTCGTCCTAGTAGATGCATGCACTTCAAGTAAACAAAACAGAACTGTCTTTGATTTTGTTGGTGTTATTCAGACTCTTTATGCCTTCATGGAGGGGAGTCCTGTGCGACATGCAGTAATGGAGAAGATTTCACAAGAAGTAGGATCCCAGTTGAAGACTTTGAAGTCACTGTCAAACACAAGATGGGCATGCAGAGCAGAAGCAGTGGCAGCTGTAAAACAAAACTACTCCATCATTTTACAAGCTTTACAAGAGATTATCGAAACAACTCGCCTTGCTGACGCTAAAATAAAAGCCAGGGGCCTTATCCATGAACTAAATTCATTCAAGTTCATCTTTGCCCTTCACATGATGCCCCTATTCTCCAGATGGTGGTAAAAGTGAGTAAGGCTCTTCAAGCTCCAGATCTCAACTTACTTACTGCAATGACAGGGGTGAAAAGCTTGCGTAACTCTTTGGCTGCGATGAGAAGTGGCCCAAAATATTGTCAAGCTATTTTCAATGACAGTGTGAAAATGTGTGTAGAGAATGATATATCGATTCCCCAAGTTAAGAAGAGAAAAACGTCCACTCGTATTGATGACACGTTTGAGTCCCAGCATCACTTTGATACAAAAGAGGAGCAGGAGAGAATAACTTCATTTTACCCACTCCTAGACTCAATGATTACCGGCATTGACCAGCGATTTGAACAGAAGACTTGTAAAATTGTGACTGCAATGGGAAAACTTCTGAGCTTAGACATTGGCAGGGACGATATGAGAATAATTGCCAACAAATTTAAAGTGTCCTTGGATGAGTTGGAAGCTGAAGTCGGATTGCTTCGGGGTTATGATGGATCTGTTCCTAAAGGTAGCACTACGAACACCACCGGAGAGTAGCTTGATTGGCTAAAGGAATCGGATCGGTCTTCCATGTTCCAGGCCTTTTACAAATCTATTCAATGCTTTGCAGTCTTACCTGTTACAAGCTGTTCATGTGAAAGAGCCTTTTCGAAATTAGCACATGTAAAAAACAAACTAAGAAGTACAATGTCCCAACAGCGCCTCGACTCACTCATGATTTTGTACATTGAGCAAGAATTGGCTTCGTCAGTTAATTACAATGATGTGATTGAGGAATTTAAGTCCATAACACCTGGTGAGCGACATCTCATTCTCTAGGACAGGAAGATGAAGAAACCTTAATCTGTTTTGGTCAATTTGGGTTAGCTCATTATCTGGTTAAAGATAAAGATCATGAAAATTGACTGTATCTTTGTATACGCCTGATTTTCACTACAGCAAAAATTTGGTATTTTGTGTCTCATTTTTTACGTTTGTATTTTTTAAGTAAAGTTTAGTTGTTAATTAAAAAAAAAAAAAGTTTAGTTAAGTTTTAGTTTCTTTAGTTTGTTTGATGAATAAAAATAATGTCCTTTATGATTGAGTATTCAATAAATGTTCGCCTTTAAAAGAAATAAAATAAAATTCCCTGGGTGCACACCCTAATGAAATGTGCTGCGCACGCCTATGCGTGCAAATGTGGTCGCCCCGTCTCAAAAAAGATGTATTGGAATTGGAAAAGGTTCAGAAAAGGGCAACAAAAATGATTAGGGGTATGGAATGGCTGCCATATGAGGAAAGATTAATAAGACTAGAACTTTTCAGCTTGGAAAAGAGATGACCAAGGAGGGATATAATAGAGGTTTATAAAATCATGACTGGTGTGGAGAAAGTAGGGAAGTGTTCTTTACTCCTTCTCATAACACAAGAACTAGAGGTCACCAAATGAAATTAATAGGCATCAGGTTTAAAACAAACAAAATTAAGTATTTTTTCACACAATGCACAGTCAACCTGTGGAACTCCTTGCCAGAGGATGTTGTGAAGGCCAAGACTATTACAGAGTTCAAAAAAGAACTAGATAAATTCATGGAGGATAGGTCCATCAATGTCTATTAGCCAGGATGGGCAAGGATGGTGTCCCTACCCTCTGTTTGCCAGAAGCTGGGAATGGGCAACGGGTTGGATCACTTGATGATTACCAGTTCTGTTCCTTCCCTCTGGGCACCTGGCATTGGCCACTGTCGGAAGACAGGATACTGGGCTAGATGGACCTTTGGTCTGACCCCCTATGGCTGTTCTTATGTTCTTACCATTCTATGAACACCACCAATCTGCATTTCTCTCTGGCCCATAACCTGGGCTTCATCTTCAACTCAGATCTCTCTCTAGGTACTCACATCCAGGCTATGTCTAAATCAGGGGTCGGCAACCTTTCAGAAGTAGTGTGCCGAGTCTTCATTTTTTCACTCTAATTTAAGGTTTCGCGTGCCAGTAATACATTTTAACATTTTTAGAAGGTCTCTTTCTATAAGTCTATAATATATAACTAAACTATTGTTGTATGTAAAGTAAATAAGGTTTTTAAAACGTTTGAGAAGCTTCATTTACAATTAAATTAAAATGCAGAGCCCCCCGGACCAGTGGCCAGGACCCGGGCAGTGTGAGTGCCGCTGAAAATCAACTCGCATGCCGCCTTCGGCACACGTGCCATAGGTTGCCTACCCCTGGTCTAAATCATGCGGTTCTTTCTCCATAACATCTCTAAGATACAGCCTTTCCTATTCATCCACACAGCTAAAACTCTTGTCCAGACTTTCATCTTACGTCTTGATTACTGCAACATTTTTTTCTCTGGCCTTGAAAAATGCAATCTTGCCCCATTCATATCCATTCATAATGGTGCTGCAAAGTTTATTTTCATAGCCTGTCACTTTAACCATGACACCCCTCTTTTTGCATTGTTACATTGACTCCCCCTTCTCTGTCTAATCAAACATAAGTTTGCTTGTCTTCACTTTCAAGGGCCTTTATGGCCTACCCGCACCCTACCTATCATCTCACATAGTACATGTTCCCTCCCCATGAGACATTCCATGTACCCCAATGAAGACTAACACACAGCAAAGTCCCTGCAGATGTTGTTGCAAAATTCACCCCTTCCTGCAGAATTTTGCTCCTGAATCTAAGCTTTACTTTATAAATAAATTTAAATAGGAGATATACCTATCTCATAGAACTGGAAGGTCATTGAGTCCAGTCCCCTGCCTTCACTAGCAGGACCATGTATTGATTTTTACCCTAGATCCCTAAGTGGCCCCCACAAGGATTGAACTCACAATCCTAGGTTTAGGAGGCCAATGCTCAAACGACTGAGCTATCCCTCCAACCAAGCCCTTATACTTGAGAAGAAAGCTTTCAGAATATAAACTGAGTGTAAATCAATGCAAAGATGCCCAACTGAGTCTGCAAACAGCATGAAACATTAGCTCTGAGTGTGAACTGCCCCATTCAGCTCATAGGGTGTTAACTGTAAAGCCCATATAGGACCATTAAAATGTCAAATTGTTAACTATTTAACTGCTGGACATTTTAGCAGAAACATCGAACTGATGTGCTTATCCTACAATTTCGGACCACCTTTTATCCCTTCCCAAGTGCCAAAAGCCTTAGCTGTTCCCTACCCAACCATCAAACCCTGCAGCTTGCCCCTGATAATTTCTGCCATGCAGTTGTGTTGTCAGTACAAAAATCTGCAGCACTTAAAAACTGAAAATGTGGAGACAGCATAAAATAAAATTGTAACACCAGCATAAAATACCTAAGGGTCAACTGTACCGATTGCATGATTCATCTTCACATCTAATTCAATAAAAACCTCCGTATTTTAAAATTTAAATGAAGCTGCTATAGAGTTTCCACTCTGCCACACCAGAGTGCTACAAAAACCACAAGTCTGCTGCAGAATGTAGGTCCAGGTTGCTGTGGTGTATGTGAGGCCTTGTCATATTGCAAGTAGCATTGCTAACCCCAGGCATTCAAAACACAAGTCAGGTCCCCACCAAAATCATGAGATTGGCTTTAAAATCGAGAGATTTTTTTAAAAATACATTTTTTGGGGGGTTTATTTGCCTTCTGGTTTTTGAGCCCTTAGAGTGCACTTAATTCAGGTCTCCAAGTTTTTCTCTACAAACACAAGAGGTAGAAACTTATTTGTTTTGAAGGTGAAAGTGGTTTGCTGCCTGCTACAACTTATATTTGTTCTGACCTTACAAAAATTATTTTAGATTAGATTTAAATTAAAATACACTTTGAACGTCAATGGATTTTAGGCTTGAGAGCCTCATGTGCATTTGAAAATTGTACTCAATGTTGCAAAAANAATCAACTTAGGTTTGAACAGAGACTGGGAATGGCTCGGTCATTACACTAATTGAATCTATTTCCCCATGTTGAAGCAGCCTCACACTTTCGTGTCAACTGTCCGAAATGGGCCATCATGATTATCACTTCAAAAGTTTTTCTCCCCTGCTGTTAATAGCTTCTCTTAATTAATTAGCCTCTTACAGTTGGTATGGCTACTTCCACCTTCTCATGTTCTCTGTATGTATAAATATCTTCTTACTGTATGTTCCATTCTATGCATCCGAAGAAGTGGGCTGTAGCCCACGAAAGCTTATGCTCAAATAAATTTGTTAGTCTCTAAGGTGCCACAAGTACTCCTGTTCTTTTTGCTGATACAGACTAAGACGGCTGCTACTCTGAAACCTACTCAATGTTGGCAATTCACTGTGATCATCTCAAGTTAGTTGTAAAACCAAGGTCCTGACTGCTTGTGGTCATTTAACCATCCACAGCATTTTTTGCAAGAGTGGAGTAGTTCAGCCTCGGTTTCCTGACCAAAGTGGAAAATTCCTTTCTTCCCTAAATTGCCCCTGCAGTTTCATGTGGAGATGATATTCTACTTGTCTGACACTGGTGTGAAGTGTTACTCTGTGCTGTGATGCAGATGCTGTGTTTCCTTCCTGAGCTGGCTGCATTTCAGTGGTGGACGAAAGGACTCTGATGTATACTTTGTCTATCAGCTTGTGACAGTGTGCCTGCTTTAGTGAAAAATATAAATGTTTAATATTTTTTACCAGTCTTAGCACTGCAGAACTGATACAACTACAGGAGAGTGTGCCCAGTCCTATTTCTGATTGCATATCATCATCAATTTCCATTCCAGGGACAATAGAGTTGCACATGTGTAACTGAGATGGAATTTCGTCTATAGAATCTCAGTTGCTGGTGATGTTGCATGTGCCAGATAAAAACCCTTTGAACTTTAAGGTCCAAGATTGAGTTTTTAAGGCAGGCAGGCAGTCACTTGCATGACTTCACATCCCTGTTGCTTCCTCCACCCTTTCTAGCCCCGTCTGGGTTAACCTTCCCCCACTGAGAGCAGCAATGTAAAATTTACTAAATTCTTCAGATTCTGAAGTGCTGACTGTGAGCATTTCAAAGACTGGGCATCTTGCCATACCATTGTGTCTATGGGTGTAGGCAGGCATACTCCATGTACGGCATGACATACAATTTTTGAATATTCAGAGGGTAATGTTTCTTATGATGACTGACAGGTTAGTTTTTGCTTTTCTCATCAGTTCATTTGACATCTGAATCTTTCTGTTAATGTACCTATTGGCCAAATGCAGTGTTGGTTTGAACAGTGAGGTATAAGTTACATATTTGCCATAAAATGGTCAGAAAACAAGAGTAACTGGCAAAGTAGTCCATATAGTATCTATTTGGCATTCAATTGGTGTGCAAAATGAGTGTAAAAAATATTAATCTAGTATTCTGTAGGGACCGATGCAGTACTGGCATAAGTAGGTGCAGCTCCCATTAAAATTAATGGGAGTTATGCCTGCTTATTGCAGAGCTGAATTTTGGGCTGGGAGTATTGGAACACTATGGTGCAAATTAAGGGGGAGAAGGACAAATTATGGGTATACTGTGGGTGAGGACAATTAATTTGCTAATGTTGTACACATTTCAAAGTGCTAACTATTTCCTTGTGTGCATCAGTGCACTTCGAACGTTGATTTACAGAGTTTTATGACAAGGTAAAAATGCATTCCAGGCCAAAACTCAGCATATATGGTTTCAATACAGGATTACATTTCTTGTTACAAATTTTTTTTTCACCAAAAGGGTGTTTTGTTAATGTGCAGTATTAATAATGGCTTCTCTTTAACTATATGACATTTGATAATAAATGCTGTAGTTTTATCATGTGGCCTGCTTACATTTGTCATCGTCAGCTTTCATATTCTGCCTGCTGTGTTCCATATATGCATGAACTCACCTCATCTTTGTGAACTCAGTGATTATAGCATAAATACTGTACTACAAATTAACCTATTCTTCTAGCACAGACCTTGCTAGCATTATTTTCTTCTTTAATCAGTCTGGTTGCAGGGCTCATATTCTCATTTAAAAAAAGAATCAGATTTACTTGTCAAAAGATACAGGATATTTTTAAGGGTTGGTGTCACTATGTGGTAACCTTTTATTTCCAGAGATCAGATGTCAAACACTGTCTTTGATCACAACTAAACATGGCCGTTTCATTCTAAACTCCAGGGACAAGATTTTGTGATGCAGTTTCAGGGGTGAGAGGTGCAGCACAAAACTCACAGCCCGCAGAGTGCTTGTTGTAGGGCAGTCAGTGGCTGTGAGCCACTTTTGCATCCTCCCAATTCTGGGCTGCTGCAGGTGTCAAAGTGGCACCCGGAACAAATGTAGCCACAGCCCATGTTGCCATTATGGCCCCCGCCCTCTCCCATCCATGGCCTGCCACTCCAGCCTCCAACACCACGTCTGGTAAACCCCCGATGTTCGGGCTTGCAGAATGGGCTTCATAAGACAGGCTGCAGCTGTGTTTTGCTCAGGTCTTGCACAGGGGAACTTCTCCCATGGCCAGACCTGGGACTTTTATGGCCCCTATGCACTACTGCAGCATAAAGGGGCCGGAGTAGAAGAGATAATCTCTCTCCATGTGTTCACATCACTCAGTCTAATACAAAATTTGAACTCACTGAAAGTCTCTGATCAGAGAAGTCTAAAACTGGATTAGCAGAGATGGTATAGGGCAGGAGTTTGGTATGTTAGTTGAGCACTGTGGGGAAGTTTACTCACCATTTTCTCATGATCTATCTGATTCAAGTCAGTTATTGGAGTCAACAAATTACCTCATAAAATTTTGTTGTTTTATTTATAATAAAATTGTAAATTAAGGTAGATACAACTATGGGCCTGGCAAGTTTGGCAATGTCCTTTAATAGTAAATATAAAGCACTGTCTCAAAAATATAAAACAGAAGGAAAAGAGAAAATTAGTCACAGTTTGTGGGTGACATTCTCAAACTTTGTAGTCTTCTGGGTATTTAACCAAACTTGAATTAGTGGGGTATGCCACCATTGTTATTGCTCTTGCTGTTGTGCCCCATGTGACAGGGTTATTGTAGGGTTGCCAGTTTTGGTTGGATGTATTCCTGGAGGTTTCATCACAACATAATAAAGATTAATCTTAAATTCCTGGAGCCTCCAGGACAATCCTGAAGGGTTGGCAACCCTAGGTTACTGCCCAGTAGAAGTAAAACTCTTGAAGAACACATGAAGTTTAATTGTAAAATTGGGGGTTCATTAAAAACAGATTTCACTTTCAGTATGAATTTCAGATACAAGACCAGATATCAGTTGCAGGTAACCAGATATCAGTTGGGGGCTGGAAAATTGTGGTTTAACTGGGTTAGTGAGGCTGAAGGACCCTGACAGTGATTGCTAAACTCCTAACTTCTTTCTCCAGACAACATGGAAGAGCATGAGCCAAACAACAGGGCACGGAACACCTTAGGGCAAAACTTCCATTAGGAGGACATAGTTGTCTATCAAGGTGAATACTGTGTCTTAAGTAATTCAGATGTTCTTTGGCCCACATTCTCTGTTCTGGTCGAGCTGGGCCAGTGTAGGACCAAGGTGAGTGTATGTATGTGTGTACACGCCAGTTGCTTTTTTCCCAGCCCTCTGATCCTGGAACCAACAGAATCTGGTTGCACTTCATTTGTCTGTCTATTGCCCCAAAGGGCTATTCCAACAGCCAAGGCTCACCAGCTACAACCCCTTTCCCTCTCCATGACCCCTACTTTAAGAATGCAATGTGTGTGTGTGTAAAACCATTATAGAAGCTTAATTAAGGATTCCCCCTATGTACAGGGAAATAACAGGAGGCAAGTTAAGATGTCTCTATGGCCCCTTTGAGCTGCCACAGCAGCCTAAAAGGAGCTGTAATGGGCTCAGGCATCTGGCCCTATATGTCTACATTTCCTCAGCCTCACAAGTGTAAGCCCTTGGCCTGAAGCTCTAGAACAGGGATTGTCTATTTTTTGTCAAGGTTCAAATTTCTTGGTCAAGATATAGTCAAAGTTCAGACTCCAGAGAAAATAATAAAAAAATAACAATGATAATAAGTAGATAAAAAGATTTTGGGGTCCATTCAAAAGTGGCGGTCCAGATTTGGCCTTGCAGTCCTCCTATTGATTACCCCTGTTGGCTGCTCTAGAAGATAAAGAGCTTTCTTCTCCCATTTGTTGATGAACAGAGATAAGAATGGCCACAGCGCTGTTTTTTCTGCATAAGTTATTATCCAGAACTCCAGATGGAGAGAAACTACAGAGGGGAAGGAGCTCTCTGCTCCATCTATTGGTGAATAGCAAGAAGTACAGCTACAGGGAGAGCTTCATTTGCATAAGCTTTCTACCAAGAGTTCCTTCAGTGATAGTCTGTCGGAGCCACTGTAACGGGATACAAATTCAGAATTGGTTAGGTAGAAGAACTGAACTGGTAAAGGTGAAAATAGTTCCTGTCTTGTAGTGAAGATTCTGCTCAAAGACCATCTATGCTATTGGTTTTCTCCCCTGCGGATCCCATGCTGTTGAAAGGGCTTTGCAGGAGAGCCAACATGGACTGAGGACTTGGCTGTAAAAGTGTAAGGGTATGTCTACGCTACGGGATTACTCCGAATTTACAGAATTTGATTTTTTGCAACCGATTGTATAAAGTCGAGTGCATGCGGCCACACTCAGCAGATTACTTCGGCGGTGTGCGTCCATGTACCGAGGCTAGCGTCGACTTCCGGAGCATTGCACTGTGGGTAGCTATCCCATAGCTATCCCATAGTTCCCGCAGTCTCCCCCGCCCATTGGAATTCTGGGTTGAGATCCCAATGCCTGATGGGGCAAAAAACATTGTCGCGGGGGGTTCTGGGTACATCCTCCCCCTCCCTCCGTGAAAGCAACGGCAGACAACGGTTTCGCGCCTTTTTTCCTGGGTGAACTGTGCAGCTGCCATACCTCAGCAAGCATGGAGCCCGCTCAGCTCAAGACAGCAGTCATGAACATTGTAAACACCTCGCGCATTATCGTGCAGTTTATGCTGAACCAGGACTGTAAAAACCAGGCGAGGAGGAGGCGGCTACGGCAGCGCAGCGACGAGAGTGATGAGGACATGGACATGGATACAGAATTCTCTCAAACCGCGGGCCCTGGCGCTTTGGAGATCATGTTGTTAATGGGGCAGGTTCTAGCCATGGAATGCCGATTCTGGGCCCGGGAAACAAGCACAGACTGGTGGGACCGCATAGTGTTGCAGGTGTGGGACGATTCCCAGTGGCTGCGAAACTTTCGCATGCGTAAGGGCACTTTCATGGAACTTTGTGACTTGCTTTCCCCTGCCCTGAAGCGCCAGAATACCAAGATGAGAGCAGCCCTCACAGTTGAGAAGCGAGTGGCGATAGCCCTGTGGAAGCTTGCAACGCCAGACAGCTACCGGTCAGTCGGGAATCAATTTGGAGTGGGCAAATCTACTGTGGGGGCTGCTGTGATGCAAGTAGCCAAAGCAATCGCTGAGCTGCTGCTACCAAAGGTAGTGACTCTGGGAAATGTGCAGGTCATAGTAGATGGCTTTGCTGCAATGGGATTCCCTAACTGTGGTGGGGCGATAGATGGAACCCATATCCCTATCTTGGCACCGGAGCACCAGGGCAGCCAGTACATAAACTGAAAGGGGTACTTTTCAATGGTGCTGCAAGCACTGGTGGATCACAAGGGATGTTTCACCAACATCAACGTGGGATGGCCGGGAAGGGTTCATGACGCTCACGTCTTCAGGAACACTAATCTGTTTAAATGGCTGCAGCAAGGGATTTACTTCCCAGACCAGAAAATAACCGTTGGGGATGTTGAAATGCCTATAGTTATCCTTGGAGACCCAGCCTACCCCTTAATGCCATGGCTCATGAAGCCATACACAGGCAGCCTGGACAGTAGCCAGGCGCTGTTCAACTACAGGCTGAGCAAGTGCAGAATGGTGGTAGAATGTGCCTTTGGACATTTAAAGGGTCGCTGGCGCACGTTACTGACTCGCTCAGACCTCAGCCAAACCAATATTCCCATTGTTATTGCTGCTTGCTGTGTGCTCCACAATCTTTGTGAGAGTAAGAGGGAGACGTTTATGGCGGGGTGGGAGGTTGAGGCAAATCGCCTGGCCGCTGATTACGCACAGCCAGACACCAGGGCGATTAGAAGAGCACAACAGGAAGCACTGCGCATCAGAGAAGCTTTGAAAACCAGTTTTATGCCTGGCCAGGCTACGGTGTGAAAGTTCTGTTTGTTTCTCCCTGATGAAAACCCGCCCCCTTGATTGACTCATTCCCTGTAAGTAACCCACCCTCCCCCCTTCGATCACAGCTTGCTTTCAAAGGAAACAAAGTCACTATCGTTTAAAACTCATGTATTCTTTATTAATTGATTATTTGATTGTACACATAGGGAGAGAACTGACAAGGTAGCCCAGGTGGGGTTTGGGAGGAGGATAGGAGGGAAGGAAAAGGCCACTAAAAAAGTTCAAAATAATGACAGCCTTTTGCTTGGGCTGTCCACTGGGGTGGAGTGGCAGGGTGCACGGAGCCTCCCCCTCCCCCCCCCCGCGTTCTTACACGTCTGGGTGAGGAGGCTATGGAACCTGGGGAGGGCGGTTACACACGGGCTGCAGCGGCACTCTGTGATCCTGCTGCCGTTCCTGAAGCTCCACCAGATGCCGGAGCATGTCCGTTTGCTTACGCAGCAGCCCCAGCATTGCATCCCGCCACCTCTCCTCATGTTGGTCCCTCTTGTCCTCACGTTCACTGGCATCTTTCCTGTACTTTGATACCGTGTCCTTCCACTCATTCAGATGAGCTCTTTCATCGCGGGTCGATTGCATGATTTCCGAGAACATTTCGTCTCGTGTGCGTTTTTTTCGCCGCCTTATCTGAGATAGCCATCGGGATGGGGGAGGGAGGCTTGAAAAATTTGCAGCTGCGGGAGGGAGGGGAAAAAGGGAGAGAAGTATTTAAAAAGATACATTTTACAGAACAATGCTTATCCTCGTTCACAGTGAACAACACTATTCACATTACATAGCACATGTGATTTCGGTACAAGGTCGCATTTTGCATCTTATATTGTATGCCTGCGGCTTTGGTGTTAGAGATCACAGATGCAGAGCCGGGCAACAGAATTCGGCTTGCATGCAGCCATGGTAAGCCATTGTCTTTTGGCTTCTGCATTAAAGCAGCGCCCTCATAAGAACATAAGAACATAAGAAAAGCCGTACCGGGTCAGACCAAAGGTCCATCTAGCCCAGTATCTGTCTACCGACAGTGGCCAATGCCAGGTGCCCCAGAGGGAGTGAACCTAACAGGCAATGATCAAGTGATCTCTCTCCTGCCATCCATCTCCATCCTCTGACGAACAGAGGCTAGGGACACCATTCTTACCCATCCTGGCTAATAGCCATTTATGGACTTAGCCACCATGAATTTATCCAGTCCCCTTTTAAACATTGTTATAGTCCTAGCCTTCACAACCTCCTCAGGTAAGGAGTTCCACAAGTTGACTGTGCGCTGCGTGAAGAAGAACTTCCTTTTATTTGTTTTAAACCTGCTGCCTATTAATTTCATTTGGTGACCCCTAGTTCTTGTATTATGGGAATAAGTAAATAACTTTTCCTTATCCACTTTCTCAACATCACTCATGATTTTATATACCTCTATCATGTCCCCCCTTAGTCTTCTCTTTTCCAAGC
>QXTE01000021.1:9693704-10051196 GCA_003942145.1 Platysternon megacephalum
GACTGTTTATCATCTGATCCGGCCCTTACATTATACTTTTCAGTCCTCTGCTCCTGACTATAACCTGGAGATTCTCTATCATCAGACTCTCCCCTAAGAGAAGTCTGTGTCCGATCCACACGCTCCTCTGCAGCAGTCGGCTTTCCCCCATCTCCTAGTTTAAAAACTGCTCTACAACCTTTTTAATGTTTAGTGCCAGCAGTCTGGTTCCACTTTGGTTTAGGTGGAGCCCATCTCTCCTGTATAGGCTCCCCCCATCCCAGAAGTTTCCCCAGTTCCTAATGAACGTGAACCCCTCCTCTCTACACCATCGTCTCATCCACGCATTGAGACTCTGAAGCTCTGCCTGCCTCCCTGGCCCTGCGCGTGGAACTGGGAGCATTTCTGAAAATGCCACCATAGAGGTCCTGGATTTCAGTCTCTTCCCTAGCAGCCTAAATTTGGCTTCCAGGACATCTCTCCTACCCTTCCCTATGTCATTGGTACCTACATGTACCACGACCACCGGCTCCTCCCCAGCACTACACATAAGTCTATCTAGATGCCTCGAGAGATCCGCAACCTTCGCACCAGGCAGGCAAGTCACCATACGGTTCTCCCGGTCATCACAGACCCAGCTATCTACATTTCTAATAATCGAATCTCCCATTACTAACACCTGCCTTTTCCTAGAAACTGGAGTTCCCTCCCCCGGAGAGGCAACCTCAGTGCGAGAGGCAACCCCAGCACCATCTGGAAGGAGGGTCCCAACTATGGGAAGGTTTCCCTCTGCTCCCATTGACTGCCCTCCTTTCCCATACCAAGCAAAGCCCATTAAGTGCTGCGGTTTTCCTGTTAACGTGCAGCAGCAGAAACCAAACTAAACCCCCACCACCACCCATCCAATTCTCTGGGATGATCGCTTTACCCCTCTCCCAACTGCGCGGCTGGTATCAGGGAAGATCCCTGCTAGCCAAATGCGAATAGCTCAGCGCCAATGGTCCCCCGCCCCCACTGNTATGTCATTGGTACCTACATGTACCACGACCACCGGCTCCTCCCCAGCACTACACATAAGTCTATCTAGATGCCTCGAGAGATCCGCAACCTTCGCACCAGGCAGGCAAGTCACCATACGGTTCTCCCGGTCATCACAGACCCAGCTATCTACATTTCTAATAATCGAATCTCCCATTACTAACACCTGCCTTTTCCTAGAAACTGGAGTTCCCTCCCCCGGAGAGGCAACCTCAGTGCGAGAGGCAACCCCAGCACCATCTGGAAGGAGGGTCCCAACTATGGGAAGGTTTCCCTCTGCTCCCATTGACTGCCCTCCTTTCCCATACCAAGCAAAGCCCATTAAGTGCTGCGGTTTTCCTGTTAACGTGCAGCAGCAGAAACCAAACTAAACCCCCACCACCACCCATCCAATTCTCTGGGATGATCGCTTTACCCCTCTCCCAACTGCGCGGCTGGTATCAGGGAAGATCCCTGCTAGCCAAATGCGAATAGCTCAGCGCCAATGGTCCCCCGCCCCCACTGCTTGGCTAACTGCAGGGAAGGATTTCTTTTCAGCCACAGGCAAACAGTCCAGTAGGAACGGCCACCTCTGTCCCCTTAATTAAATTCCCGTATTTCAACCAGGTTACCATGAACGATATCACTCTCCTGAGGATAACACAGCAAGATAAAGAACGGATGTTGCTTGAATGCCAGCAAACACCGGGACCATATGCTGCCAGGCTTTGTCATGCAATGATACCAGATTACTTGCTACTAGCATGGCGTGGTCAAGTGTCCTACCATGGAGGACGGAATAAGGCAGCACTGCCCAGAAACCTTCTGTAAAGGCTTTTGGAGTACCTCCAGGAGAGCTTCATGGAGATGTCCCTGGAGGATTTCCGCTCCATCCCCAGACATGTTAACAGACTTTTCTAGTAGCTGTACTGGCCGCGAATGCATCCCAAGTCCCCAGGGCAAATTAATCATTAAAAAATGCTTGTTTTAAACCATGTTTGATATTTAAAAAGATACACTCACCAGAGGTCCCTTCCATGGGGTCTGGGATACCGCCTTGGGAGGGTTGGGAGGGTACTTCAGTCAGGGTGAGAAAAAGATCCTGGCTGTTGGGGAGAACGGAGTGCTGTGTGCTCTCCGCAAGCTCGTCCTCATCCTCCTCCTCCTCATCTTCCCCGTCCGCAGAATCCTCAGTCATGGCTGAGAGTAACCCCACCTCGGAATCCACAGTCAGGCGGCCCCACCTAGAATTGCATGCAGCTCAGAGTAGAAGCGGCATGTCTGAGGCTCTCCCCCGGACCTTCCGTTTGCTTCTTTGGTTTTCTGGTAGGCTTGTCTGAGCTCCTTAACTTTCACGCGGCACTGATATGAGTCCCTATTGTGGCCTCTCTCCATCATGCCCTTGGAGACTTTTTCAAATGTTTTTGGAACGTAGTTCTGCTAGCACGGAATCCTCTCCCCATATAGCGATCAGATCCAGTACCTCCCGTACGGTCCATGCTGGTGCTCTTTTTCGGTTCTCGGACTGCATGGTTACCTGTGCTGATGAGCTCTGCGTGGTCACCTATGCTCTCCACGCTGGGCAAACAGGAAATGAAATTCAAAAGTTCGCGGGGCTTTTCCTGTCTACCTGGCCAGTGCATCCGAGTTCAGATTGCTGTCCAGAGCGGTCACAATAGTGCACTGTGGGATAGCTCCCGGAGGCCAATACTGTCGAATTTCGTCCACACTAACCCTAATTCGAACCATCAATGTCGATTTCAGCGCTACTCCCCTCGTCGGAGAGGAGTACAGAAATCGATTTTAAGAGCCCTTTATGTCGAAGTAACTGGCTTTGTTGTGAGGACGGGTGCAGGGTTAATTCGATTTAACGCTGCTAAATTCCACCTAAACTCGTAGTGTAGACCAGGCCTCAGTCCTTTGTCTCAGGAAAAGGCACAGAGGTGGCTGTTCAACAGAGACAAGAAGAGGCAGCTCTGCAGTGGGGTGCAATGCAGGGAGGCCTCTTCAGTAAAACTTCAGAGAACAGCAGCAGAGCTTAGTGAACTCCAGTGAGGCCCCTTGAACCCAGATGCTAAATAAAGCTTGAAACGATAGGTGCTGGAACTAGAGGTGTTGGCGCACTCTCTGGCTTGAAGTGGTTTCCATCATATACAGAGTTTACAGAAACCAAGTTACCGAGAGTCCACCCCCACTATAAAAATTGTTCCAGCACCCCTGGCTGAAACCACTATAGCTGGGTTAGGTGGTAGAGCCTCAGGACAGGACCAGGCAGAGCTTCCCAGGAGACAGGCCTGCCTTAGGGCACCTCAGGAGGATTCAGGGACTACACCATCCACTGACACCAAACCATGAATGGGGGTTAGCGAAGGGGGAAGTGATGTGTAACAGGACATTTGTCTATTGCAGTGTTTCCCAAACTTGGGACGCCGCTTGTTCAGAGAAAGCCCCTGGCGGGCCGGGCAGGTTTGTTTACCTGCCGCGTCCGCAGGTTCAGCTGATCTCGGCTCCCACTGGCCGCGGTTCGCTGCTCCAGGCCAATGGGAGCTCTGGAAGCGGGCCGGCCGAGGGACATACTGGCTGCTACTTCCAGCAGCTCCCATTGGCCTGGAGCAGCGAACCACGGCCAGTGGGAGCCGCGATCGGCTGGACCTGTGGACGTGGCAGGTAAACAAACTGGCCCGGCCCGCCAAGGGCTTTCCTTACACAAGCGGCGTCCCAAGTTTGGGAAACTGGTCTATTGGATGTTCACAGTGGCAGGTGGAAACTGAGTTAATGGATCATTGCCAAAATTACCATGGGGGAGTGTTTTATTCATCATTCATATAGATAGATTGTTGCTGTATTTTCTGTATTCCCTTTTCTCCTGTAAAGTTTTCCTTGTTTCATACACAGACTCAGTGCTTGAGGGTAGGAAAGTATTGTCTATTAAGAATGCCCAGGGAACGTATTTGGTGATCTCAGAAATTCTGGCTGATGATCATCATCATTATCACTCCCATAACCACATTGGTCATTGGGGCACCATCATTGATGAGCAATCAACCAATTGTGTCCACCCCTGACGATTGTGTCAGTGCTTGAGTCTCCGTGAAGTCCATTCCTGTCCACTCTTTTATGTTGTCAATCCATCTCTTCTTCTGTCTACCTCTTCTTCTCTTCCCCTGAACTGTACCTTGGAGGATGATCTTGGATAGGCCAGATGATCTTGTTACATGGCCATACCACTTCAGCTTGTGCTTCTTCACGGTCGTCAGGAGGTCTTCGTATGACCCAGCACATTGGGTGATGATGTTGCGGACCTCTTCATTAGTGATGTGGTCGAAGTAGGAAATGCCCAGGATTTTACGGAAATATCTCATCTCTACTACCTGTATTTTCCATTCAAGTTCTGCCGAAAGGGTCCCTGTCTCACATACATACAGAAAAATGGAGATGACCAATGCGTGCAGCAGTTTCAGTTTGGATTCCAGGGAGATGTTCTTATTCCTCCAAATTGGCTTTAGCTTTGCCACTGCTGCTGTTGTTTGCGCAGTTCTTGCCCGAATTTCTGCCTTGGATCCTTCATCAGTGACGATTGCCCCCAAATACTTGAACTGTTTCACTGTTGCTAGCTCTTGTCCACTGACAGTGATATGTGAGCTGATCCCAAAAAAAGCTAATGTAGTGCCCATCTTTAAGAAAGGGAAGAAGGAAGATCCAGGGAACTACAGGCCAGTTAGTCTCACCTCAGTCCCTGGAAAAATCATGGAACAGGTCCTCAAGGAATCAATCCTGAACCACTTAAAGGAGGGGAAAGTGATCAGGAACAGTCAGCATGGATTCACCAAGGGCAAGTCATGCCTGACTAACCTAATTGCCTTCTATGATAAGATAACCGGCTCTGTGGATGAGGGGAAAGCAGTGGATGTGCTATTTCTGGACTTTAGCAAAGCTTTTGATACAGTCTCCCACAGTATTCTTGCCAGCAAGTTAAAGAAGTATGGGCTGGATGAATGGACGGTAAGGTGGATAGAAAACTGGCTAGATGGTCGGGCTCAACGGGTAGTGATCAATGGTTCCTTGTCTAGTTGGCAGCCGGTATCAAGTGGAGTGCCCCAAGGGTCGGTGCTGGGGCCGGTTTTATTCAATATCTTCATTAACGATCTGGAAGATGGTGTGGACTGCACCCTTAGCAAGTTTGCAGATGACACTAAACTGGGAGGAGTGGTTGATACGCTGGAGGGTAGGGATAGGATACAGAGGGACCTAGACAAATTAGAGGATTGGGCCAAAAGAAATATGATGAGGTTCAACAAGGACAAGTGCAGAGTCCTGCATTTAGGACGAAAGAATCCCATGCACTGCTATAGACTAGGGACCGAATGGCTGGGCAGCAGTTCTGCAGAAAAGGACCTAGGGGTTACGGTGGACGAAAAGCTGAATATGAGTCAACAGTGTGCCCTTGTTGCCAAGAAGGCTAATGGCATTTTGGGTTGTATAAGTAGGGGCATTTCCAGCAGATCGAGGGATGTGATCATTCCCCTCTACTCAGCACTGGTGAGGCCTCATTTGGAGTACTGTGTCCAGTTTTGGGCCCCACACTACAAGAAGGATGTGGATAAATTGGAGAGAGTCCAGCGGAGGGCAACAAAAATGATTAGGGGGCTGGAGCACATGACTTACGAGGAGAGGCTGAGGGAACTGGGATTGTTTAGTCTGCAGAAGAGAAGAATGAGGGGCGATTTGATAGCTGCTTTCAACTACCTGAAAGGGGGTTCCAAAGAGGATGGATCTAGACTGTTCTCAGTGATAGAAGATGACAGAACAAGGAGTAATGGTCTCAAGTTGCAGAGGGGGAGGTTTAGGTTGGACATTAGGAAAAACTTTTTCACTAGTAGGGTGGTGAAGAACTGGAATGGGTTACCTAGGGAGGTAGTGGAATCTCCTTCCTTAGAGGTTTTTAAGGTCAGGCTTGACAAAGCCCTGGCTGGGCTGATTTAGTTGGGTTTGGTCCTGCTTTGAGCAGGGGGTTGGACTAGATGACCTCCTGAGGTCCCTTCCAACTCTGAGATTCTATGATTCTATGATTCTATGATCACATTTGTTTGTCATCAGCTTGGTTTTCTCTGCACTGATTTCCGTGCCATATTTTGCGGAGGTTTCATCCAATTGTTTCTGGCTGATGATGGTGTTTGTTAATTTTAAGAGGGACACGTGGCTATTTGGAGCTGGCCCTTGTTGCTGCTGTTAACCCCTGGCAGAAGGATTACATAAGTCATATGCACTATGTAGCAGACTTCCATAATTTCTTATTCAGCAGACATCTTGGAGTTGTTAAAACCTACAGTATCTTGATGAGTAAGAAAACACATGGTACCAAGAATTGTAGCTGAATTGTTAGTGTCATTGTAGTGTGAGGTTGAATGCAGCAGAACAGTTTAGAATAGAAAGGATAAAAGACCACTATACAAAAATGAAACTTCAAGGGGAATTTAGACAGATGTACTGTAATTGCCCACATTGAAATTGGGGCTGTGCACTGAGGCCAATGGCCCAAGGCATATGAAAAGTGCCATGGGATTTTTAGTAGTTGCAAACAGGACATTTTATGTCTAAACTGAAAGGCAGTCCCTCCAGCAGCCTGGGGGCATTGGCTCAGTATGGATCCAGAGCAGGGGTGAGCAAACTTTTTGGCCCGAGGGCCACATCTGGGAATAGAAATTGTATGGTGGGCCATGAATGCTCACAAAATTGGAGTTGGGGTGCGGGGGGGGGGTGAGGGCTCTGGTTGGGGGTGCAAGCTCCAGGGTGGGGTGCAGGAGGGTGCTCTGGGGTGGGATTGAGGGGTTCGGAGGGTGGGAGGGGGATCAGGGCTGGGGCACGCAGTTGGGGTGTGGAGACGGGCTCCGGGTGGCGCTTACCTTACCCGGAAGCAGCATCATGTCCCTTCTCTGGCTCCCATTGGAGCGGCGGATGGGGCTATTGGAGCGTGTAGGAGCCGGAGGGGAGCCATGTCACGACTTCCGGGAGCCGCGTGGAACGGCCCCCGACCCTGCACCCTGGCTGGAGCAGGGCAAGCCCCAGACCCCACCCCCCAGCAAGAAATCGAGGGCTGGCTTAAAATGGCTGGCGGGCCAGATCCGGCCCACGGGCCATAGTTTGCCCACCCCTGATCTAAAGGAAAACGTATCACCTACTAAATCACCAGTGTAACTTTCTGCTGTACTTCCTCAGAGGTCTCTGATATATGTACTGATTCACCTTGGCTCTGTTTAGCTTGCAAGAGCTGATGTGGTGTTGTACAGCAATATAACACTTAGGTCTTATTGGGCTGAAATCCATGTACATTATAATGTAAAGTAGGCATTACTAGATAGGAGATTTAGCTGTTGATTGTTAACAGCATATTGTTTAAATATGATCAGGGAAAAGGGCTACAATTATTAGCCAAGTCAAGAATTAACAAAGGAGGTCAGCACAGATGAGGGGCCAGACTCCTAGATAGTGTAAATCAGTACCTCTTTTGGCTTTAGATATCAGGAGCCACACTGAGGAGAGTGATATAAAAGTGTAGATTGGTAAATGCTACATAATTCTTTTATCCTAAGAGATGTGAAGGGTAAGGTTTCTCCTGAGATTTAATTTGAAGCTCATTGTATTGTCCCTCGCTAGTCTAAATCAAATGCACTTCTAATTAGGATTAACAGTGTTCTCCACCTTTATTCTAATCCTCCGATTCTCATGGTGGGATTCTTACAAGTGCAAATTCCAAGAATAGCATTGCCTTAAAAGGTGGCAAATGGGAAGGAATGTAGATTTGGCAAATATATGGGATTTTATTCAGTCACTTAGTCATAGTTGCCCCCTCAAGTGAGAAATAACAATAGAATTTTCTGAGCAAGAGACAAGTTAAGTAAAGAGAAGTTAAGATAAGAGGTCTCTCGCTCCAGATCATTGTAATACAAGTATAATTTATAAACTGTGCATGCAGGGCTTGCTTGTCACTGGGCATAAATCAACATACATATAGCACTTTACACCAGCTGAGGATCTGATCCCCTGGGTGGAAGGATACATTCATGTTATTTTTACTCACATGAGTAATCATACTGAAATAAATGGGATCCCTCATGTAGGTAAAGATTATTAAGGGTTGCAGGATCAGGTTTTTAGCTTGTATCCTAATTCCATTTCCCAGGTCTTTGCAGAAGTCCCATTTTCATTGCTGAAGCTTTCTTTGACTAACATAGCATACAATAGGAGGGAAGTGGGCCCAACCCTGTTGGATGTTGAGAACCCTCTACTCCCATTGACTTTAATAGGAGTTAACGCCTTTCAGGATTGGGCTGAGTGAATTTCTAAGAATTTTGCATGCAGGGCCATTCCTTGCACACAGCTCTACCTCGAAAGGGTGTCATAAGGAGGAGGGAGAAAACTTGTTCACCTTAACCTCTAAGGATAGAACAAGAAGCAATGGGCTTAAACTGCAGCAAGGGAGGTTTAAGTTGGACATTAGGAAAAAGTTCCTAACTGTAAGGGTGGTTAAACACTGGAATAAATTGCCTAGGGAGGTTGTGGTATCTCCATCTCTGGAGATGTTTAAGAGTAGGTTAGATAAATGTCTATCAGGGATGGTCTAGACAGTATTTGGTCCTGCCATGAGGGCAGGGGACGGGACTCGATGACCTCTCGAGGTCCCTTCCAGTCCTAGAATCTATGAATCTCAGTCTGCTTACATTATTTATTTATTAACTTGCATAATAATTGGCACAGAACCATATTGTTAGAAAGCTGGCCCAGACCTGATGAAGAGGTACAGGAACTCCACATGCTTGGTCTCTGGCAGGTTCTGGCAGCTGAGCCCCATGTTTTTGCATAGGAGTCTAACACTGCACCCTAGTCAAAAAATGTTTCTGGTCCTTATGTGAACATTTCCCATATATCAGTAGAGTCTGGCCCTAGAACTCTACTGTTGTTATGATAACAGTGTACAGCTCTGAACAGAGTAGTTGCCATAACAGAGCTGACCTTTCTAAAAACCAAACTAATGCTCTGAATTCTTTTCTTATGCCTTGGGAAGGAGAAACCTCTCCACCCAGCAGAAATAAAAGTTCTCATGCTAGCCTGGTTCTTTGCATTAGCACTTGTTGCTGAGCTCCTGCTCTCTATTAGTTACCCAGGCAGCTCAGAATTTAACTTGGCAGCACTCAGACGTCTCACTGAAATTGATTCCGCTGTTCGCCGTCAGATCCACCCACTGGCATACAAAAATTCCCTAAATCAAAAGTCATGGACTTTTTTAAAAAACATGCAAATCAGAGAGTCCATGACCTCACAGAGAAATGTGACAAAAATGCAGCCTTAACTATAATCAATTTCATTCTAGAGGCCTGACCCTACACTCACTGAAGTTAGTAACAACACTCCCATTTGCTTCCTGGAGTACATGTCTGAGTCCTAGATACTGAACACTTTAGTCTCACTGTCGTGAGGTTGGTGGCCCCTTTAAGGAGAGTCCAGGCCCAGGTACCTCTGAGGAGCTATTTTAAAGGGGAAAAGTCCATCTAGGCAGTTAATCAAATAATGAGCACCTGGACCTGATAAAAGGCCATCAGGGCTCCTTTGCAGAGAGGTGCTCAGAGAGGCTATGTCTGTACTTCAGCTGGGAATATACTTTCCAGCATGGACAGTCAGACATGTGCTAGTGCACTAAAAGAGCAGTGTGGCTGTGGCAGCAAGGGCCATGGGCATGGGAGACCGGGGATGCTGTCAGGGGGCAGGGGTGTGGACAGAGGTCAGGGCAGTCAGGGGACGAGGGGGCAGGGTCCTGGGGGGGCAGTCAGGGGACGGGGGGGGGGCTGGATAGGGGGTAGGATGGGGGGGCAGTCCCGGGAGGAGGCAGTCAGGGGACAAGGAGCAGGTTGGGTTGGATGGGTTGGAGGCTTTGAGGGGGGCGGTCAGGGGATGGGAAGTGAGAGGGGGCAGCTAGGGGGCAGGGGGCAGCTAGGGGGCAGGGGCCAGGCGGTTTGGGGCGGCACAGCCTTCCCTACCCCACCCTCCATACCGTTTTGCAACCCCGATATGGCCCTCGGGCCAAAAAGTTTGCTCACCCCTGGCTTAAACAGACCTGGTGTTTTTTTTTTAAACCTTGAGTAACTACTGTGTGTGACCTATCCTGAGGTAAAAACACAATGATGACAAGGCACTTTTGTATTAATGTGTTGTAAACTCACTGAGGTTGGCCCTAGGCAGGGGTATAGGGCTGACCTCAGTGAGTTTACCTCACAGTAAAACTAACGCGCCTTGTCTTCATTGCAGTTAACTTGAGGTATAACTTAAGTGTTTCCTCTAACCCAGCTCTTGTCCACACATAAAAATCTCTAGCTTAAGTTATGTAGTACTTTAAACTCAAGGTAGCTGGGCTGTCAGTAGGTAGGGATTGAAGCTCACGTGCTGCTGATGGTGGAGCTAATAATGCAGTCAGAACACAGCTACTCTGTGTGACTAATACAAAACACTCTGTGCTACTAGTCCAGGGGTGGGCAAACGACGGCCTGGGGGCCACATCCGGCCCTCCAGATGTTTAATCCAGCCCTCTAGCTCCCGCCGGGGAGCAGGGCTTGCTGCGCTCCACCTGGGGAGTGGGATGGGGGGCTTGCCCCTCTCCACACGGCTCCCAGAAGCAGTGGCATGTCCCCCCTACGGCTCCTACGTGTAGGGGCAGCCAAGGGGCTCCACACGCTGCCCCCGCAGCGCCCATTGGCCGGGAACCATGGCCCATGAGAGCTGCAGGGGCAGTGCCTGCAGACAGGGTGGCGCCTGCAGACAGGGTGGCGCGCAGAGCTGCCTGGCCGTACCTCCGTGTAGAAGCAGGGACATGCTGCTGCTTGAGGTAAGCGCCTCCCAGAGCCTGCACCCCTGAACCCCTCCTGCACCCCCAAACCCCCACCCCAGCCCTGATCCCCCTCCTTCTCTCTGAACCCCTTGGTCCCAGCCCAGAGCACCCTCCTGCACACCCAATCCCTCATCCCCAGCTGGAGCCCTCACCCCCCCACACCCTACCCCCAATTTTGTGAGCAGTCATGGCCCGCCATACAATTTTCATACCCAGTTGTGGCCCTCGGGCCAAAAAGTTTGCCCACTCCTGTGCTAGTCCAATTACTCTGGGCAGCTTAGCCTCTCTTGAGTTAGCCTAGGTTGAGCAAGAGTGAACTTTGCATTGTTTGAGCCTTTATCCCATTCTCCAATTTGTACTAAGTGGAGTACTGCATCTGGGCATGGGACACATCTTAAAATCAACCGGCAGTTGCATATTTGTCACCTCAGGAAGATGGAGTCTGAGATCAAGCACCTGTTTCCCACCATGTAGTTGGCCAGATTTTCTTAAAATTTATTGTCCATGTTATACTTTTTGTTCTTGATTTCAGCCATTTTTCCCCTTGAGTAATCCTCACTTCAGTCCTAAATCCCCTCACTGTGAAGATAACACATGGAAAGGAACAAGTTTGAAGTCAACATTGGTTCTTTTCTAATTGGACTGCTGCACAACCAGGTGTTTTACTGGGGGAGGAGGGGTAGTGAGTACCCACCAAGAAGGCTGAGTTTTTAAATGCCTGTTTTGCTTGTCTTCTCTAAAAAAGGTTAATTGTGACAGGATGCTTAACACATCCACAGACAAGGAATATAAACCAGAATAGAGAAAACAGGTTAAAGAATATTTAGATAAATTAGATGTATTCAAGTCAGCAGGGCCAGATGAAATTCATCCTAGAGTACATAAGGAACTTGCTGAAGCAGTCTCTGAACCCTCAGCAATTATCTTCAAGAACTCATGCAAGAGGGTGAGTTCCCAGAGGACTGGAGAGGGGCAAACATAGTACCTATCTTTGTAAAGAGGGCCTGAGGAATTATAGGCCAGTCAGCCTAATTGTGCCAGTATCACAATTTATTAAACCATCAATTTGTAAGCACCTAGAGGATAATAGGGTGATAAATAATATCCAACATAGATTTGTCAAGAATAAGTCATGCCAGACCAACATGATTTCCTTCTCTGACAGGGTTACTGGCCTAGTGTGTGTGGGGAGGGAAATGATATATATTGATTTTAGTAAAGCTTTTGACACAGTCCCAAATGACTTTCTAAGCAGCACACTACAGAAATGTGGTCTAGATTACATTATTATAAAGTAGGTACACACAACTGGTTGAAAAACAATACTCAAAGATTTGTTATCAATGGTTCACTGTCAAACAGGGAGATTGTATTTAGTGGGGTCCCACAGGGTTCTATCCTAGGTCTAGTGCTATTCAGTATTTTCATTAATGACTTCTTGGATAATGGAGTGTAGAGTATCCTTATAAAATTTGTGTATGACACCAAGCTGTGAGGTGCTACAAGCACTTTAGAAGACAGGATTGGAATTCAAAATAACCTTCACAAATTGGAGAATTGGCTGAAATCAACAAAATGAAATTCAATAAAGACAAGTGCAGAGTACTTTACTTAAAGAAAAAATCAAGTACAAAATGGGGAATAACTGGCTAGGCAGTAGCACTGCTTAAGAGTCTAGGAGTTCTCATGGACCACAAACTGAATGTGCCAACCATGTGATGCAGTTGCAAAAAAGGCTGATATTTGGGAGTGTATTAACAGCAGTGTCGTCAGTAAGATACAGGAAGCAATTGTTTCACTCTAGTTGGCACTGGTGAGGCCTCCGGTGGAGTATTGTGTCCCGTTTTAGGCATCACACTTTAGGAAAGATGTAGACAAATTGGAGAGAGTCCAGAGAAGAGCAACAAAAATTATAAAAAGTTTAGAAAACCTGACTTACGAGGAATGTTTTTTTTTTTTAAAAGATGTACATTTAGTCTTGAGAAAAGACAACTAAGAAGGGACCTTATTGTCTTCAAATATGTGAAGAGCTGTTATAAAAAGGACAATGAGCAGTTGTTCTCCATGTCCACTGAAGATAGGACAAGAAGTAATCAGCTTAATCTGCAGTAAGGGAGATTTAGGTTAGATATTTGGAAAAACTTTCTAACCATAAAGGATAATTAAATTCAAGAATACATTACCAAAGAAGGTTGTGGAATCCATGTCATTGCAGGGTTAAGAATAGGTTAGACAAACACCTGTCAGGGATGGTCTAGGTATACTTGGTCCTCAACACAGGGGCTGGACTAGATCACCTTTTGAGGCAGCTTCCATCCCTATGATTCTATGATAAATATAACATGCAACAAGGTTGTCTGCTTCCAAGCATGCAATCTATAAATGTGGGTGTCACCATGGAGTCATACAAGAATGGAAGGAACTCTGCTTCCAGGACTCAGTCTAATATCTCAAGAAAATCACCAGACCATTCAACAATTTACTTAGCTGCCTGTTGCTTTATTACTGGATGTGGAGGCTCAAACCCAGCCCTTTTACTGCCTTCTTGGTAAAACATAGATCAGAAAAGAGCAATGCAATCTGTGCTTAGGCGTGGTGGTTCTCAGGTGAGACTTTCCTTAAGACGGTCTCACAAGGTAATAGGGCAGGTAGGGAACACATGCCAGTCTAAGAAGCCAAAGGACATATTGTTTGATAGGCTTGTGAATGTTGTCCTGGACAGGCCACTTTCCTGCTGTCTTCTAACCACAGTCTTCTAACATTTCAAGAGAGGCTGTACTACTGTTGGCATACTTAGGACAAACAAGCTAGGATATATCCCATGCCTTCAGATCAACCCAGGGGTTCTACTGCCTGCTGTTAGACTTCAGAGATAGAGGAAATAAGGTGCAAAATGAGTGAGGAGCCAATGAGGAGGAATCTGTGTAAGGGGAAAAAATACTCCCACAGAATTAAAAAAAAAAAAGACAGTCCCTGCCCCAGAGCTTGCAAATAAGGATCTTTTCAGCTTGGGACCATTTTTCTGCTGTAAGTTGGTCTGGCAGCATAGCATCGCTTTCACAGGCAAATGGGCTTTTGAGACTGGTGTAATAAGATTGTATTTGTCATGCCTCTCTGGCCCTTTCACCACTTGTGAACAAAGCACTAAACATCTATTTTGTCACTGAAAATTAAAGGCAAATATTAATTATTAGTGATTCATCTTTCCTTTTGTATTTAATTTAATACCCTAGCACAAAACAATACAGCATTTGTTGGAATGGCATCTTAAATAACGTAGTTATGAAAATAGCAGAAGTCAGCACTTGGGGGGGGCAAGGAGGGGAAAAGATTTTAATTTGAAATGAAATGGAGAGTCAGTAAGGTGTTGCGATACAGGAAAATTGCTCCAGATGACAGAGGTCTGCCTGTCATTGTACTACCTGAGAGCACCTAACCTAACACTAACAGATTGTAATGCAACGAGATTGTATGGAGGAACAGGGAAGAAGCTGGTGGTAGAAAAATGTGGGGAGAGAAACTGAGAGGCAGGTCTGTGAAACAAACTATTTTATTCAAACAATTTTAAATATTTCAGTAGGTTAATAACTGAGGTGCAGCATTCATAAATATCAAAGTCTTCACATTGAGTGAGTATCTCAAGTTTTACTATATAGCATAACTCCAAGGAATGGGAACTTCTACAAGTCTGTGGACATCTGCTCTATAGTATATCTCACTGTTTTCCTGATAAAACCGAAACATTCCTTAAATTGTGTGGCTTCTAACTTTCTGGGAGCATGACACTCCTCATTTTAATGTACTGTATGACTCTGCAAAGTGAAATTGGAGACCTTCAGCTTTGCCTGAGTAAGTGCCGTTAAATTACATCAATAGCACCATCTACTGACACTGAGGGTCATTGCACAAGAATATTTCCAAATAATCTGCACTACAATGATTAAACTCGGGTAGTGTTATTATATTACAATTGCACTGTAATAGGGCACACTCCATGCCTGTCCTGAGATCTCACAAAAACAGCCTTGGATGCTGTTTTAGCACCTCAGTGAATTTTATTTTTATTACAGTAGACTCTCAGAGTTACAAACACCTCGGGAATGGAGGTGGTTTGTAACTCTGAAACATTCCTAACTCTGAACAAAACGTTATAGTTCTTCTTTCAAAAGTTTACAACTGAGCATTGACTTAGGCTACGTCCACACTACCCGCCCCGATCGGCGGGTAGCCATCGATATATCGGGGATCGATCTATCGCGTCTCGTCTGGACACGATAGATCGATCCCCGAACGCGCTCCCTTCGACTCCGGAACTCCAGCAGGGCGAGCGGAGTTGCGGAGTCGACGTGGGAGCCGCGGCCGTCGATCCCGCGCCGCGAGGACGCGAGGTAAGTCGCGGTACTTCGAAGTAAGATACTTCGACTTCAGCTACGCTATTCTTGTAGCTGAAGTCGCGTATCTTACTTCGACATCCCCCCCTAGTGTGGACCAGGCCTCAATACAGATTTGAAACTTTACCATACAGAAGAAAAATGCTTTTAACCATCTTAATTTAAATGAAACAAACACAGAAACAGTTTCCTTACCTTGTCCAAAAAACATTTTAATTTTTCCCTTTTTTAAAGTAGATTAACAGTACTGTATGCTTTTTTGGGGGTCTCTGCTGCTGCCTGATTGCATACTTTGTTTCAAATGAATGTGTGGTTGACTGGTCAGTTTGTAACTCTGGTGTTCATAACTCTGAGGTTCTACTGTACCACCACCAAACCACCATCAAGATCCCATGGTGCAGACCTTTCTCAGGAGAGAGAGAGAGATTATCTCACTTCCCTGAGATCTTATTTCCTCTTAGCTCTGCTAGTCTTTCCCCCCTTTCATGTCCTTCCAGGGTTTTTTAACATCCCTCTCAGCTAATGGGATAACTAGCTACTTACCTAATCAGACTGGTGGGGGCTGATTAGGTAATTAAATACTCCACTCCTCCATCAGGCCTCTTATTGGGGTACTAATTAATGTTTAAGTGATCAGAGTGTTAACTACTGGCTCTCAGCACTCTATCACACACCTCCCTACCCCTTGTTTAAGAGCAAGGGTTCTCCTTCCACATGGCCTTTTTCTTGACCTGCGCGCTCCCTTCCTTATAAGAGGTGTTGGTCTCCTTTTGTCTCAGTCCCCATCTTCCTGGGCAGGGGTGGTCCACACAACTCTGTTTAGCCTGCTGGTCTTTGCACCAGGGGCAACTTGGGGACCTAATCTTCCCACCTCCATCCTCTTTATTTTGAGGCAGGGCATGTCTTATCACTCACATGGTCGTTTTTATCTATTGTCCCCAGTTTTCCTAGAACTACCAATTTATCCCAAGGTTCCTCATCTCCCTGGTCTGGTGGCCAGCATTCCTGTGTCAGCCCATCTCCATCTGCTACATTCAGGCATCCCTGAAAGGTGTGCTCTGCAACTTCTCTTTCCCCTTGGGAATCTCCAATTTCCTCATTTCCCCCATGGCTTGTGTTCTGCTGTCTAAGGTTCTCTGGCTCCACTACTTAGCTTTCATCCCTAATGACTGTTTCCTCCTGCTGTAGACCCCAGATGCCTGCCCTCTTTCCAAATGGGAAGGGGGCTCCAGTCTGTCCCTACCACTAGTAGATGGGACAACTTATCCACTATTCCAACCTGCTTCCACCTGAACTGCCCCTGGACCTTCTGGGGTATCTTGACCATTGGGCAGAGTTTCCTTTCCCCATGAATGCAGTCTAGCTTCAGCCTCTCCTCTAGCAGAATACAGTGGGGTTTTACCAAATTTTTTCAGCAAACACCCTGAGGCAGTGTCCACCATGCCTCTCTCCCAACTCCTCCCCACCTTTACAGTGACAGCTGGCATTTTTCTTTTTCACTACTCCCGAAGTGTCACAGTCCAACCACAAAACTCCACCTACCTCCAGTCCATATGCAGCAGTCTCTTTTTATATGTCCCTGAGGCCCACGTTGGTAACATACAACTTCCAGATTCCCCCAAGTAATTCCTTTTGTCGCCTCCCTTCTTTTCTCTTCAGCTTTTACCGCTATAAATGTTCCACCCTTCTTTCCTGGATTTGGTCCCTTAAATGGACACGCCCTTTTGGGGGAAGTCTGCTTCCACAAACTCTGAGTTTGACCACCACTTCCAGTGCTGTTGGTTGATGCCTCCTGACCCACACTTAGTGTTCTCAGGTAGGCTTTGGAGAAATTATAATTTCGAAACAGAATCCCTAATTTCACCCACACGTTGAGTAACCGGCTTTAACCAGTGGGTGGCCCAATCTGTTAGCTTCTGGGCAAATGACCTGGGTCATATCCCTTCAGTCCATCAAGCAGCCCAAAATCTCTGCAGGTATTTCTCTGTAGACAGGCCCACTTGGACTAGTATGGCTGCCTTAAGAATATCATAGTCCCAGACCTATTTGTCACTCAGAGCCATGTAAGCCATTTGAGCCTCCCCACCAAGAAGGGTGCTAAGTGGAAGACCTACATTCCTCTGTCCCAACCGCTCCAATAGCTCCCCTTACAAATGGAACAAAAAAAGCATCAGGGTTGTCCGCAAAGCCCATCTTACAAAGGCCAACCCCCTTTGCTCAACTGCCATGCCCCATGGCACGACTCTCCATGTTTTGGAGTAATTATTGCTGCACCTGCACTTGTTCTCACATGAACCTCTGCATGTTTTTCTGTTGTTCAGCTTGCCAAGATAGTAGGGATTGGTATTCCAGGTAGTGGAATTGTTGGAACAACTGCAAGGTCATTTGCATCTCTTTCTGTTGTTTCACCAACCATTGTAGGGTCTCTTCTATTGCCCAGACCACCAAGTCTTCCCACAGGCTCCCTCCTTCAGATTCATCACCACAGATAAAGGAAATAACTCTGGACAAGCCCCCACTCATAACAGGAACACTCCATTCCTGTCTTGATACCCCACACAAGCAACCTTAGATGCTTTCTGTTTGTTAACACCTCTGTGAGTTTTATTTATATTACCTCCACTGAACCATCCCCACAATCCTATGCAGAATCTCTATCTACAATTTTCCCTAGTCCCCAGCCCTTTCTCCAGGAGAAGGGAGAGTGCTCACCCCTCTGAGGTCTTATTTCCTCTGAGCTGTTAACCTTTCCCTCTTGTACCTCCTTCCAGTACTTTTTAACTACCCTCTCAGCTAACAGGATAATTAGTTCCTTAGCATGTCAGCCACCCCCTCCCCCCATCTGATTAGGTAATTAGCCTTTTCTGGGGGAACTTATTAATGCTTAAGTGAGCTGAGTGTTGAGTCAGCTAGTAGCTCTCTATTCAGCACCCTGTCACAAGAACATTGAGACTTTAGTCAGGACAGAAAGGTGAGGTAACACTGATAATATTATATAGTTAGGTAAACTAGCTAGTAAATGCATGATGATTCCTAATTCAGTTGAACAGTTGTGGGCTTTTTCAGAGCCATTTCCTATTTTAATTAATCTTTTTAACCTCTGCCTATTTCCATTTTTAAATTTTGTTGCTCTCTGTATTTTCTTTTCATTCTTCTATCCATTGTCTATTTCCATTTTCCCCTCCTTTTAGTTTCCAGAATTTTTATTTTCTGTATCTCCATGATAAAAACTTTCTTGTGCTAATTAATACCACTGAAGTTGGCATTAATATCACCCCATTTGGGAACACCTTGGAGTAGACCCCTGTAGAGCTACAATATGCATTCTATTCCCCTGGCATTGCCCAAAGTGTTGCCTTACAGGCTTTGCTAGAATGAAATTCCCTTTTCCCTCACTATAATGAGAAATTCTTTCCTAACAAATATAAATTTCCTTTGCTCCCTCACCATTACTTGCTTTCTAGCTCCTCAATAGATACTTAATCCATTTCATAAGGGCTACTCTGCCATGTTCAGTTGAAGTGAACTACTTCTCTCTCATCAGCACTCTACCACCATTCCCCCTGCAGCTGCCGATAGAGCTTTTTAAAACAAAGCAGTGAGAATCAGCTGGTTATTAAAAGAGCAGAAGTGGGGGAAGGTCACTGCCCTGGGCAATATTTCCTCACAACAGGGTTTGAAAACCTGGGATTGTCCTTATCAAGTATGCATTTTATCAATACAGAAGGAAAGAAGCCAACTCTCACTTGGGTCCCTCTCTTCCCACCTAGAGAATGGCTCTGCCCATGGCTACCTGCAGTGCTGGTTCCCAACACCAGAGCTTATCTATGCTTGTTTTGTGTTGCTTCCTTTTGGAATGTCTCTGTGGGGTTGCCAACCTTCTGCAGGGTTGGGAAGGGGCCCATAACTGTTCCTGCTGGACATCTGTACTTCTGGGCTTTGATTGCAGATGCAGCATGCCAATTCCACCTCAAAAGCTGCATCTGCTGTGGGTTTCCACTGTCTGAAACCCCTTGAGCTCCACTTCTCAGAGGAGCCACCCTCTGGAACTCTCCTGATGATGCCTCTGAGCCAGGTGAGGTTTCTTATATACCACCAGGACAGTCCCTCATAAGTCCTTCCACCATCCCTGCCTTTGCCAATATGCCATTTTGCTAATGAGGCCCCTTGCGTGTCTGAGAGAGAAGCAGGGGCAAAGGGAGCAGAAATGCCTGTCTAATGTCAATTAAATTGTAATAATGGCTTTCTTGCTTACTCCAACTTGAGGGAAACCATTGGCAGAGAGTAGTGACACTGAAGGAGATAATCTTCTAAATTCAAGAATAATGTGCATTAATATCATACTTTCATCTGAAGATCTCAAAGCAAAGATGGGTAATTATTATCCATAGGGTGACCATACGTTTCATTTTGGCCGGGACAGTCCCTTTTTAAAGTCCTGTCCCAACTTTTTTCCCAAAAGGAGGTATTTGTCCCGTTTGCTCTTGCTGACTCCATGAATATTCAGTTTCACTCTCCAAGTAGACTGTGTAATCACATGTGATAGATCCCAGGAACAATGGCTCTTGATTGTCTGTAATATTAGTCAACTCCTTGACTGCCTTGGTGTGCCAAACAGCTGCAAAATGTCCATATTTTGTGCATTTATTATACCTGGTGTGTTTGGCTAAACATACATTTGGTGGGATATGAATTTTTCCTCATCTTGTGCATTTATTCTGATAGGCTTTGTAGTTTGCTTGGAATTTCTTCGTACCCTCAAGGCTTTTATGATAATGATTTTTAGCACTCATGCTGTGTCGGTTTACAGTTTCTACGCTAGTTTCAGGTTTTTCAAGTTGCTCCTCCCTTTTGTTGTGATGTTTGACTAGTTCAGACTGATTTGCTATCTGTGTAGCTGTGGGTAGATTTGTCTTAACTGCTGTTAGAGGCTTTTGTCTGTTAAACCAACAACCAGCCTATCTCTGATATTTTAGTGTTTTGCAGTCCCCAAAAATAAGACAGGTTTCAGAGTAGCAGCCGTGTTAGTCTGTATCAGCAAAAAGAACAGGAGTACTTGAGGCACCTTAGAGACTAACAAATTTATTTGAGCATAAGCTTTCGTGGGCTACAGTCCAATGCATGAAAAACTTTTACAAAAGATTCAACATTTTCTTTTGATTCCTGAATTCTCTGGTGAAAACATGTTCTTTTATGTCATCCCCTCCTGCTGCCCCAGGGCCAGAGGAGCTATCAGCCCCCACATCTCTGTGGAGCCAGAGGAGATGTCAGCCTCCCCCCACTCCCACTGCTGTGGGGCTGGAGGAGCTCTCAGCTCCCACTGCAGAGCTTGAGGTGTCAGTTGCCCCACCCCTGGCAGGGATCTTTCACTATAACCAACCCCTGGCTATAACGAACAAATGGCTTGAATCCCCAGGGATTTGTTACAGTGAGGTTGTACTCTATGTTACCAAAGGCAGAACCTAGTAGCTGAACAGTATCATGCAGTTTAGCATGTATGTATTGATGTTGTGCATGTATTGATCCATGCTCAGTGCATAGCAATAAGGAGCACAAATCAGAGATGCTGCAAGACCAACTTGCTTAATTGCAGAACTGTTCTGAATGATCAGTGGAAGTTCTAGCCACTACACCTCTCTGAAAGTCAGTGATATGAAACTGAAAAAGAAGGGGTAACGTAATGGTAGTTCTTTGAACTGCAATCCTGGAGACCTGGGTTAAATTCTAGCCCTGGTGTTTTATGTAAATATCTGCCCCTCAAGGGGTCACTGGTGTGCTATGTTACGCTAACTCTTGTCTTGAAATAGTCCTCAGTGGTGTCATAGGCACCAACTTCTCCTGGCGCCGGTGGGTGCTCGACCCGCCCAGGCCCCAGCCCTGACCTGACTCCACCCCCTTCCCGCCCCTTCCCACCCCCATTCCAACCCCTTCCCGAAAGCCCCCGCCCCAACTCCGCCTCCTCCCTGCCTCTACTGGACTCCTACCCCAAATCCCTGCCCCAGTCCCGCCTCCTCCCCTGAGCATGCTGTGTTTCTGCTCCTCCCCCCTCCCTCCCGGAGCTTGTTACGCCGCAAAACAGCTGTTTGGCGGTGGCAAGCGCTGTGGGTTGAAGCGGGGACACGGTGTGCTCAGGGGAGGAGGTGGAGGCGGAGGTGAGGTGAGCTGGGGAGAGCTGGGGCGGGGAGCTTGGCTGCCAGTGGGTGCAGCGCACCCACCAATTTTTCCCCATGGGTGCTCCAGCCCTGGAGCAACCACGGAGTCGGTGCCTATGGGTGGCGTGCCAGATTATACCACAGCTGAGGCAAACGCTGTAGGTGCTTCAGCTTCTAAAGCTGTATGGGTCCTAACACCTGATGGATCCCAGTCCTCAACTGGATTCAGCACAACACTCCTCCCAGGTGCCAGACACTCTGCCTTCATGACCAACTTCTCCTAACTGTCCTAAATAGCATGAGATCTTCCCTTGCTGGCCACCCATCCTCCTCCTGAGCAGATGGAAAAGAGAAATAGCTGATTCACCTCCAGCAAGTTCACCACACTACATATTGCCAACTCTCACAATCTTATCACTTATAACTTATTGTCCCAGAGCTCCCCCTCTTGACATAGTGGGCTGTTGCAGCAGCTTGCCTCAGTTTTCCCTCAGTCTTCTGCGACTCCACCCAGACACCAATACCATCTGAGCTGCTTTGCTGACTTATTTAGGGTTGCTAACCCTCCAGGTTGTCCTGGAGTCTCCAGGAATTAAAGATTAATCTTTAATTAAAGATTGTCTTGTGATGAAACCTCCAGGAATACATCCAACCAAAATTGGCAACCCTATTACCTTAGTTATGACTTGCGCTTGTGGCCAAGCTACTAACAAAAGTCTACCCTTTTTGGGGAATCTAAGTCCAAAACAACAAAACAGAAAATCTTTGCCCCAGTCTCAAACTGGGCCCAGCTTGTCCTTCCCGAAGGGTCTGTTGTCTCTGCTGTAATTTCAAGTAGTCTTCTGCCCACCCTGTGGGCTCAGCTTTCACCCTTCACAGGCTCTTTTTCATCACTCCCTTCTGCCCCCCCTGGGCTCCTTTTGTAGGGAGAAAATTTTATTTTACTGTTATCTCCCTTACACCATCTTGGATCTCTTTAACAACAGGGAATCCATACTGGTTGCCCTTCTTCCTCAGCCCCTGTTACACCTTACGCGCCCTTTTGCCCCAAGGTGGGAAACTGGGTAGGTCACCTGACCTGTAATCTGCCCAGCAACTGTACGTTATAAAAGGGTCAGCACGTCTGTCAGACGGGGCTGCCCATCCTGGAGGCAGAGTGTGCTGCTGCCGCCCATCTGAGAGGCAGAGTGTTGCAGTGTGGTACTGCTTACCCTGAAGGGTGGACATTAGTACCATGCATAGGGTTGTAGGGAGAGTTCTTACCTGCACGCGAGAATGAACCGTCATCTGCCCTTCTAATCCTGCCTCAGACATCAACCCACGACAACGCAGGGAAAAAGAGCTGCAAGAAGAACAAGACAGAGCTTCCATCAGCCTGTGTCAGAGGCCCTGCCTTCCACCTGCCTTACCATATGGATTGGGTCCGGAGCCAGTCCTGCCGTGCCGGTGCCAGGGATAAAGCTGCAGGATATGGTAGAGACTCATTTGTCCTCCATCTAACCTACCTGGGGTCAACCTTGGGACGGGAGCTAAGCCCTTTTTGTCACAGCCCATGCCCTTTGTATTTGGTTACCTTGTTTTCTCGGTTATAGTTTGGGAGTCCTTATAGTTACCTACCTGTTACTTACCTGAGTTATTCTTACCCTTGTTAACTGTTGTCTGTCCAATAAACCTGTTCTTGTTTTCAGGGCCGGCTCTGAAATTGTGCCGCCCCAAGCATGTGCTTGGTTTGCAGGTGCCTAGAGCTGGCCTGGCCCTGCTTGTTTTGTACCCTATCTGTTGTCAGTTTTCCTTTGGATGATAGACACAGGAGGGGGGAGATGTTCCTGAAACTGGTCCTCTAGCTAAGTATAAAATCCAGTCAACACTTTGGGTTCTTCCCATGGGCGGTGGGTGAACCCCTGCTTTGGGGAGGCTAGCCGCCGGCCCCGCCCCCCACACGCCGGAACCCCGAACCCTACCCAACAGGAGAAGCCATGACTGGAGGAGCCCTGGCCCACTCGCCCCAGCCACACTGGGCCAAGCCATTGACCCCCCCAAAACTCTCCCCCCCCCCCCCCCCCCCAGTGCCAGGCTGGGTCACCAGGCACCTCCCCCGGCCAAGCCGCTGGCCGCCAGCGCCAGGCCAAGCCACCGGCTCCCCAAGCGCCAGGCTGAGCCTCCTCACTCCCCTGCCAACCACTGACTCTCCGCGTCCCTCCTCACTTCCCCGTTCCCGAGGAGGAGGGACGCTGTGAGCAGTGGGGACCTCTGGAGGTGGAGTGGAGTGGAGGACACATGGCAGACAGGCAGCAGCAGCAGCAGGCGGTGAGGGCTTTGGGGAAGGAGCGGGGCAAGGCTACCGTGGCCCAGGTGTCCGGCGGCGGGTGGGCAGCAGCACCAGGGTAGGCTAAGTCTTCCCTGGCTTATTATACCCACCACCCATGGTTCTTCCCTACTTTATCCCAAACAGGTAATCCCAGATCATCCTCTATGGATCTTCCACAAGCCTCTGGCTGCCTTGTGCTCCCCTCTAGCTCCTCACAGTTGCTGCTCCGGCCAGCTTGCCACTGCTGGGCTTCCTTCCTATAATAAGGGTGACCTTATGTCCCGTTTGTGCTGAGACAGTCCTCTTTTTAAGCTCTGTCCCAGACATCACAACTTTTTTGGGGAAAACTGGGCATTTGTCCTGTTTGCAGATGCCAACTGATGACTTGAATGCTATTCAGAATAGACTATTCTAAATAGACTATTCTACTTGTAATAAAACCATTTTATTGTTCAGACCATCCAGGATATAGGGGGAAAAAAAAAAGGATTTGGATCAATTAAGGGATGACTTATCTCAACACCATAAGCCAGAGGTTTTCAAACTGTGGGGTGTACGCCCCTAGGGGGTGTGGAGAAACATTCTGGGGGGGGTCAGCCCTGCAAGACTTTGCACCCTGAAGAGCAGCAGCAAGACAAGGAACAATGCCAGTAACTACTGAATTGTAAGTAAAATATATGAAACTAAAATATGTGAACATACAGTAAAAGCTGTGTTATCCGGCACTTTACCAACCAGAAAGCTCTATAAACCGGCATTTCTGATCTTCATTAAAAGTCCGGTTTATAGTCCGGTTAGCGTGGGACCAGCAGGCTCCCTATCTGGCTTCATGATTCTTCCTGGAAGCGGTGACATGTCCCTGCTGCTCCTAGGTGGAGGAACGGCCATGGGGGCTCCGTGCGCTGCCCCCGCCCCGAGCGCTGACTCTGGCTGGGAACTGTGGCCAATGGGAACTGCAGGGGCAGCCCCTGTGGACGTAGGTAGCACGCAGATCTGTTTAGCCATGCCTCCGCCTAGGAGCAGCAGGGACATGTCGCTGTTTGCAGGGAGCTACCTGAGGTGAGCACCGCCTGAATCTGGCACCCTGAAACCCCTCCTGTGCCCCAAACCCCTGCCCAAAGCCCCCTCCCACACCCAAACTCCCTTCCAGAGTCCATGCCCTGTACCCCCACCACACTCGGAACCCCTCAGTCCCTGCTTGGAGCCCCCTCTTCACCTCAAACCTCTCATCCCTGGACCCACCCAAGAGCCCGCCCCCCCAGCCAGAGCCCTCAGCCCCTCCTGCACCCTATTCCCCTGCCTCAGCCCAGAGCCACTTCCCACATGCCGAACCCCTTGGTCCCACACCCCAGCTTGGAGCCCCCTCCTGCACCCCAAACCCTTCATTCCTCGCACCACCCCAGAGCCCGCACCCCCAGCCAAAGCCCTCACAAACTCTCACATTCCAACCTCCTGCCACAGCCCAGTGAAAATTAGCGAGTGAGTGAGGGTGGTGGAGAGTGAGCAACAGAGGGAGGGGGGATGGAGTGAGCAGGGGGCAGTGCCTCAGAGAAGGGGCAGGGCATGGGTGTGGCCTCAGGGAAGGGGCGGGGCAGGGGTGGGGTAAGGATGTTTGGTTTTGTGCTATTAGAAAGTTGGCAACCCTAATCTTCAATCTAGTAACCAGGACCGATGCTGAAGCTAACCGGAATCGATGCCAAAGCTATTCAGGACCTCAGTATTTCCGAGAGCAGTCGGACTACACTTGAGTTAGCCGAGAAGAGCTGAATGCTGTTCTTTCTCTTTGTATCTGCCATTGTGATCGGTCCGTTTATTACTCAGTGTATTGTCCTGTGTTCAGTAGCGGCGCCAGCAGGTCCCGCCCCCGAAATCCCGCCCCCAACAGCGGCGGCGGAAGGTCCCGCCCCCAAATTTCTACGGGCGGCGGGGGCGCAGGCGCCCCCAAACTAGCAGTGCCCTAGGCGACCGCCTAGGTCGCCTAATGGGAGCGCCGGCCCTGCCTGTGTTTATCGTAAAATATCAACGCCACGCTACCATTATGGCATCCAAAATACCAACAAAAAGCAAAGGAGAGATGCATAAGAGAGTTGTGTTGACATTTAAAACAGAAAATACATATTTATACACGTCTTGAAGAGGGCGAGAATAAGAATGTTTTGATGCAAGAGTACAATGTTGGCTCATCCACGATATATGACATCAAGGCTCAGAAAGGAAAATTGCTCACATTTTTTGCTAGTTATGAGTCAAATAAAGCTGTTGAACAACGCTGTTCTCTGCGTATGCCTAAATTAGAGCAGCTAGACAGTGTTATATTAATGGTTTTCATTGAAATGATCGGAGGGTTCCCCTATCTCTGGCCCAATGCTCGTTGAAAAGGCAAAAGATTTTTATAAGCAAATGCAATTGTCTGAGCCATGTGCATTTTCTGATGGATGGCTTTCATGTTTTGAACTTTGTCACGGCATTAGAAAGCTACCTGTATCTGGTGAACATAAATCGGCTGACCATGAAGCTGCAGAAAAATATTGTGCATTTTTTAGAAATTTAATTGCTGAACATGATCTACCCTTTATAATGCTGATGAAACTGGCCTATTTTGGCAATGCTTGCCAAATTCTACCCTAGCAGGTGCACGTGAATCTAGTGCTGCTGGTTTTAAGCAGAATAAAGACAGACTAACTGTTCTTACGTGTGCTAATGCAGCAGGCTCGCATAAAATACAACTTTTGGTGATTGGAAAATATAATTGTTCTAGAGCTTTCAAAGGTGTTGCACATTTACCAGTTGTTTACAAAGCGCAAGGTAATTCATAGATGGACAAAAAAATGTTATGATTGGTTTCATCATGTTTTTGTACCTGCAGTGAAAGAACATTTTAGAAAAATAGGCTTACCTGAAGATAGCAAAACTATTCTACTGCTAGACAATTGTAGAGCTCACCCTCATGAAACACAGTTAGTGTCTGGTAATATTTTTACCATCTTCCTGCCTGCCAATGTTACTTCATTGATTCAACCTATGGACCAGGGCATTATCCAGAATATGAAATGTTATTACCGAAGAGATTTCCTGAGAAAGTTTATCAATCATGAAGGCATTATACAGGACTTTCAATCTTGTTATAACATAAAAGATGCAATTTTTAATGTTGCTTGTGCCTGGAATTCTGTTAAAAGTGAAACATTAAGGAGAGCTTGGAGAAAATTGTGGCTTAGTGTTATATTTGCAGAAGTGTCTTCTGATTAGGAGGAATTTGAAGGCTTTAAAGTAAGAGTTAGAAAAAATACATTACCACAAATTCTTGAAATGGTGAGGGATACTCCTTCTTCACACCCGATCAACAAATATCATGAAAGTGAGATATAAGAGTGGATTGAAGCTGACAAGGAGGTTGAAGTGATACATACTGTTACTGATACAGAAATAATAGAGAATGTTTTGAATCCTGAAAAGTCAAAGGACACTGATAGAGACAGTGAAGAGGAAGATTTTAGTGAAGAGGACAAAATAACTTGGGGAAAGGCTTCTTCAGTTTTTGATACAATAATTAAATTTGCAGAAAGGCAGCCATGTTATACTGCCCAGGAGGTTATGCAATTGCATGTTCTGCGCTCTACTTTTATGCAAAAGAGGCAGAAGACAATTAAGCAAGCTGATATCAGGGATTTAGTCAAAAAAGCAGCTTCCAGGGTGTGTCATAGGGTCAGTACAGATTCAGCCCAATCTCCTACACCTTCTACATCTACAATGATAATTGATGTCGATAATGATGACCCCGAGGCACTGCAAGATTGTGAAGTGCCTTCTGAATCATCAAAGAAAGATTAAATTATGTTCAGTATAGTTTTACTGTTGAGTGTATTTTTAGTGATCTGGGTGTACGTCATGCGCTGCCCATAGTGATACGTAATGTCATAAGATAACCTACTGTACAGAAAACTTTACCTGTATACACCTAAGTGCTTCAAGAAACCAACCACTCTGCAGTGCAGTACTACTACTGGATTAGTGAGTACCTCTATACTATTTCATACTTTATTCATTTTATTATATTCTAATTCTTTGAAAATTGGTATTCCATTGGTAAGCATAACTCTTAGTAAACCAGAATATTTGACTAACCGGCATCCCCCCTCCCCCCATTCCCCCAACATGCCGGATAACAAAGCTTTTATTGTATATATAAAATATATGAAACTACCTTATTTTTTGTGTGTACTGTAAGTAACCTCCCCAGAGTACTGACCATCTCTTACCCAGTGTTCCATTTTTAGTTTAAGGAAATATGGTCACCATACCTATAATGTCCAACACCCAGCACAAGTGTAACATGGCAGGGGCAGGCTAATGGACAGGCTGCTGCTTTTCACATTTCCTCCCCTTCTGGGGAAGAGCAGCCAATCAGAACTGCTGCAGGATGCAGGCAGAGCTCGCCTGGCAGGAGATTTTGGGGAGGAAAGGAAGGAGCTGATACCATTTTCACAAGGGTGGGTAGAGGGAACAGAAAGAGCCTGGCAGCTCTGCTCCCTCCCTCCTTTCTTCTGAAAAATGGGTCAGGCTGCTCTCTGCTCCTCCCTCGTCCATCTTGGAACACCAGACGTGGAAAGGGGGAGAACTCTGCAGCTATCACCCATGCCTGGGAGTGGAGTGAAGAGCATCGGTGCACTGAGGAGCAAGGGGAGGATGTATGTTTTGGGGGGGGCAGAAATAATGTGGGGGCTAAGGGGTGGGTATGACCCTACAGCATTCCAACGCAAGAGGGAAAGGGGCTTATTGGTATCTGGTAGTGAGTTTCAGCTGGCATGACCAGGTCAGTGTACCCCAACTCACTAACATCATAATTTGTATCTAAAAGGTGTCATGTAAGGTATCAATAGAAAGTTGGAAAGAGGCAGGGTGGGGTAGGGGTTTGGGGCAGGGCCTGGAGGCAGAGTGGGGGGTTGAGCACTCCCAGGCCCCAGAGGAAGCCAGCACCTGTGGGTGGGAGTTTTTGGTTAAACATTAGCTCCCTGGGTGGAAGTTGTCCATTGCAGTCTTCTGCCGGTCAACAGGGCAAGGGAAAATACATAGTGAGTCCAGCTCCTTTCCCTCACTGAGTGAAGGTGCCAGGGAAGCAAGCAGTATTTCCTTGCAGTACTGCCTCTTTCCATCTGGTATTGCATGGATTGAGGCAAGGATTCTTGTTTCATATATTTCACATTTTGCACAGTACAAAACATTCTAGTACTGTCCAACAAATAGATAAATGTCTTTGTTTCTTCATTTTTCATTTGAAGAAATGTAGGAAATTATATAAAAAGTTGATGCACTTGGTGCAGATATGTTCATATCATGTAAAACTTCCCCATTGTGTATGAACCTTACAAAAAACAGGATGCTCTGCAAGTGCTAGGCAACAGTTTGAGTTTATATAATTTCTTTATTCTTTTAAAAATTTGGATATTCTATTAATAAAAACTACCCATAGCTGCTAATGACTTCAGTAGGGGTAGCAAGTGCTCAGCACTTCAGAAAACCAGGCCTCTGTTACCTCAGATACCACAGTGCTAGGATGACCAGACAGCAAGTGTGAAAAATCAGGACAGGGGGCGGGGGGTAATAGGCACCTATGTAAGCCAAAGCCCCAAATATGGGACTGTCCCTATAAAATCAGGACATCTGGTCACCCTACACTGCGCTGAGCACAGTATATGAACCTGAACAGAAAGTTAAGATTACACATTTAAGCCCTCAAAAGTCAGGAAATGCCAGCTGAAGTTCCCTGAGCTACCTTAACTCTGCCTTTTGTGCATAGTATTATGATTCAGTCTTTAAATACTTGATCATATACTATTTGAATATGAGTCAACAATCTGATGCAGCTGTGAAAAAGGTTGTATCATTCTGCAGTGTACTAAGTCCAGTGTTGTATGCAAGACATTCTAGATAATTGTCCCACTCTACTTGGCACTGGTGTGGGCTCAGATGAAGTACTGTGTCCAATTCCGGGTGCCATACTTTTGAAAAAAATGTTGGCAAATTGGAGAGAGTCAAGAGGGACAAAAATGATTAAAGGTTTAGAAAACTTGACCTATGAGCAGGGCCGGCACAACCCATTAGGCGACCTAGGCGGTCGCCTAGGGCGCTATTTGGGGGGTGCCGGCGCCCCGGCAGTCTGTGGAATTTTGGGGGCGGGACCTTCTGCCGCCACTGTCAGGGGCAGCATTTTGGGGGCGGGACCTTCCGCCGCCTAGGGCGCCGAAAAAGCTGGCGGCGCTCCTGCCTATGAGGAAAGGTTAAACAAACTGGGCATGTTTAATCTTGAGAAAAGAAGACTTGGGGTTGGGGGAGAACTTGACCTGAAGAACAAAGAATGTAGGCCATAGTTACAGGATGGGGGATGCTATCCTAGGAAGCAGTGACTCTGAAAAAGATTTGGGGGTTGTGGTGCATTATCAGCTGAACATGATTTCCCATTGTGATGCTGTGGCCAAAACACCTAATGCAATCTTGGGATGCATAAAAAGGGGTCTCTCAAGTAAAAACAGAAAGTTTATTTTACCTCTATATTTGGCACTGGTGCTGAAATACTCTGTTCACTTCTGGTGCCCAGTATTCAAGAGGATGTTGCTAAATTGGAGAGGGTTCAAGGAAGAGCCAAAGTAAAGGATTAGAAAACCTGCTTTATGGTGACAGACTCAAGGATCTTAATCTATTCAGTTTAAAAAAGAGAAGGCTAATGGTGACTTGCTTATAGTCAATAGGAGGAACAAATATTTAATAATAAGCCTGTCAGTCCAGCAGAGAAAGGTAGAATATGATCCAAAGTTAAAGTGAGACAAATCCAGACTGGAACTAAGGTGTACATTTTTACAGTGATGGTATTTAAGCAGTAAGGCTGCAGCGTGCAGGAGTGCCGCCTATCTGGCTATGGAGGCCTTAGCCTCGCCTCAGCGCTCTCTAGACCCTGCCCCACCCCAGATCCGTACCCCAAGGGCTCTCTCAGCGCCCCTGCTGCTCTCCACAGGAGCTGCGGGTCCGTCCCCCCCTTTGTAGCGTGACGGAGGGGCCGGCCGAGGAGCGCACTGGCTCAGCAGCAGCCTCCGCCTCCCGCTTTAGCTCCGCCCGGCCCCTCCCCTTGGCTCCGGGCTGCCTGGCGGGCTGGGCCTGCGCTTGCGGAGGGAGGGAGCGCTGGGAGCAGCCATGATGGTGGGTGTCTGGGCGCCGCTGGGAGTCGGGCGGGAGGGGCGTGTGGTCGGGTCACTAACCTGTGCGCTTTGTCTCCCCCCGGAGCAGGAAGGCTCGGACGACGGCCCAGATTTCCTCTCCGAAGAGGACAGAGGAGTAAGTGCACCTGTCCCGGGGGCTCCCGGGCCGCTGGCACCTGGGACCGGGCCCTGCCGGCGCCTGGCACCCGGGGGGAGGGCGGCGGCGGCTCTGTCCTGAGGGTCCCTGGCGGGGCGGGGGCGGCTTTGTTTTGCAGGATCCGGGGCCCCTATGGCTGGGTTGTGGGGTCTGATCTGCGAGTTCCTGGGCCCCTCACACTAGGGTATGGGGTGGGTATATGGTGGCGGCGGCGTTTTTCTCTTGGGCTGCTGTATGCATTTTACCTTAATCTTAGTTCCAGTTGTACACCCTGGTCATAACTCCTCTTCTCCATAACGGACCGGGTGTCTAAATGCCATTACGGACACTGATTTGTTTTGATGGTTTTTAAATGCAATTATAGTTTGGGACTGTTCTCTTGTCAGGATAGAAACAACACAGTTTAACGAGTATACTTTAGCCTGTTGTTTATATTCGTCTATTCCCTCCACTCACGTGTTGTTGTTTTTTAAATAGCTTTTTTTTTAAAGTAGCTTAATCCAGGTTTATTTGTATTTTAGGAGATTCATATTTTGCATCTGTATAGTTTTCACTCAGATCTTTTCTTCTCTCCTACATATGCTTCTTAAATCTTCTATTGCATTGAGCAGGGGTGACAGATTTGATAGGAGCACTGAATTCCATCTTTAATTATAGGCCAGGGCCTAGGTAATAAATTAACACTATCTTCTCTTTTCAGTCTACAGCAGACCTCCCACTGATAACAATGGGAGGTTCGTGCCACAGTATGTGTGCAACTAGGACTCTTAGTAACAGAATTTTTGTTTTATTTAATTATTTATGATTAATTTGGTACCTCATTGTTTTGTTCAGTATCAGTTGGAAAATATTCTAACCATTGGGCTTGCACCTATTTCTGCCCTTTGTTTCTCTTCCTCTTCCCTGTTTGGACCTTCTCTATACTAGATAAATGTACCAGTTTAACTAGATTGATTGAAAAATGCAATGTAGATGCACTTAAACTGGTGTAACCATTGTTCATATTGTTTTGGCTTAAATCAGTCTCTTAGGAAGAATTGACCTTGACCAGCTAGATTGAGGGGGAAAAGTCATGCTTGGTTTGGGGTTAGCTAGCATGTGATAGCTAATCTAGACAACCTCATAAAAATTAGGAACTTCTGAAAATGAAAGCTGAGATTCTGAAACTGCCATATAGACCACAAAAATACATCATGCACATCATATATTTGACACATCTGGCATAAAGTTAAGTACTGTGGGTGGATTTTTAAAGGGCGACAGGTAATTTTGACCAATAACATTGTGTAGGCATACATGTTAAGATTTAATTGGTTTTGGTCATGAAGCATAAAATGCAATTAACAAGAGGTCAGGAAGGACTATTACGCTTGTGGACTTGCACTGTTTGGCAAGTGTATTGTAGAGCCTTTGTTAGTATTCCTACTGAAAAATGCAGAGTAAATAAGAGAGGGAGGGTGGGGAGAATGATCAGTGAGCACTTATAGTGCCAGCCACTGCAGAAGCAAGAGAGAGTGAATGTGTGTGATATTTCTAGAAATAGATAGGTTGCCCTTCTCTGAAGCATTAGATAATGGCCATAGTTGTAGGTCTTTGTATACCAGTAGACTGATCTTGTTTGGAAAATCCTGTATTTTCCCTCCCACTACTGCTACAAGCTCCTGTAGTAATGAGTTCATAGTACTGTCCCGTTTAAAAATGTGTTAGTTAAGGGTCTTGACTAAGCAGCTCTTCAAGTATACCTTTTGAAGTGGCCAGTAGGAGCCTCTCTTCTTTCTCTTCCTTTCACATCTGGTGCTAAATAATTATTACAGAACAACATAATCACCATCCCTTCCCTTAACTTTTCAGCTGATGTTACTTTCAGACCCCGTTTTTCATTGCCCATTTATTCTGAATCTAAATCCCCAGCATTAACTACCAGGCCTCTTTGCAGGTTCTCGGTAGTTGATCATAATGTAAACATAAATGAAAGGAGCACAGGCAAGCTATTCCAAAGGGCTTGTCGTCATGTACAGCAGCAATGGGAGAGCTTCTCGCATTGGTGTAGTTAATCCACCTCCCTGAGAGGCGGTAGCTATGTCGATGGGAGAAGCTCTCCTATTGACATAACGCTGTCTACACGGTGGGTTAGATTGGTATAACTATGTTGCTCAGGGGTGTGGATTTTTCATACCCCCGAGTGACATAGTTATAGCGATATAGGTCTGTAGTGTAGACCTGGCCTCAGATTCAGCTATTTGAGTCTTAAAAACCATAGCAGCCCTTTTCTGTGGCAATAGTAAAAACAGTTGGTAAGTTGGTATTTCCCTGGGCCTTTTTCCTTTTTGATCACCTTCCTGTGTTTGCACAGGTCATCCCACACTCTGTAGTGACGGACTATACACCAGCCTTTGATTAGGTTAATTGACTTCCTCACTGTGTATCTCTACCCCCTTCTCTCTCTAGAGTTCAGACACTCATGTCAACAGTGCTCTTAATTTTTTAACAATGGATGTGTAGATGTTACTGTAAATGATATGACATAACGAGACCTGGCATTCCGCAAGTAGTTTGACTCGACTGTGCCAGCTTCCTCACAGTAGTGTTTGAAACTTACTTTGCCCTTGAGAGAGAGCCCAAGATGATACTTTGCTCTTGACCCAACCTCTTCTGAGGTCAGGTTCCTTCTCTCTGAGGTACCCCAAGAGCAGTTACTCTTATTTTCAGCCTCCAAAACGTATTCCAGTTACTTTAAATAAAAGCTGGGTTTTTTTGTGCTCAAAGTAGAGAAAATAGCTTTTATTTTGTGATTCTGTAACTGATTTTAGTTGCTTTACAAGAAGTTCTACTAGGTGGCCATAAAGTATGAATTAATGTATAGAAACATTATGTACAGCTTGGCATAATTGCATGCCCACCCTAAAATCAGGCTGCCAGTGCTTTTCACAGCCTGTTGGTTTAGCCTTTCAGCATCTCTGTGAAAGTCTGCAGTGTATCCCAGGTTTTTCTTTCGCCTTCCCCTCTCTGTCAATAAGCCATCTGTTGATAGTAATTTTTTCTTTCAAGTAGTGATGTATGGAGTAGGGCAATTTCTTCACTATTGTGGCATGACAGCATTGTTTTTGAGTCAATACCCAAAAATACAAAGAATTTATTCTTGTTGCACAGTGGCTCACAAAGTTCCTTCAGCTTTCTGATTGTCTTTGATACCATTTATAGAATGCTTCATTACCTTTGCAAATGAAAATGGTCCTGTTGCCAGGCAAGCAACGTAGCATAACTTAACATATTGTTAAACTCTCCAAGGTTTATAGAGGAAGTATATTTGTATCTGTTGGGCAAGCCATCCATCACAACAGTGTTTCCTTACTTACTGTTTGCAATTGTCCTATTTACTTTTGTCCTTAAAATAGTGGCTTGTGTTGAGAAAGTTACATTTGACATTAATGTAGTGGAAAAAATATAAAAGTAAAATTGCTTTGGTATTCCAAGCGTTGTATAAAGCACTGTTGTACTGAACCTTAGAAGTCTAAACTGCACCCTTTTTAGTTTTGTGTGACTCTTTGGAAAGATGGTGAAAGAAAAGAAAGCAAGTTAGTACAGATTGGCAGGGACATTGGCTTTTTTTTCTGAATTTGTCATAGGATGGGATGTAGATCGCCTGCTAGGATCATCTGGGCATGTTTTGCCTAATCAATTCCCTGCCATTGCAGAGGCCTCTGAGATTGGTGGCACCTCAGGGCGATTTAGACGGTCTAGTGAAGACCTGCTAAATCGACGGCAGAGCACTCTCTGGTCGACCCCGGTACTTCAGCTCTCTGAGAAGAGTAAGGGAAGTTGACCGGAGAGCGTCTCCTATCAACACAGCGCAGTGAAGACACCGGGGTAAGATGACCTAAGATACGTTATTCACATAGCTGGAGTAGCGTAATTTAGGTCGATTTACCCCTGTAGTGAAGACAAGCCCTTGGTCTCTCTTGTTCTCGGCCTATAGCACACAACAGTTTAGTCTCCTGAGAACTAAATTTAGTTCAGCTAAAGTCATTGGACTCAAAATATGAGTATCTAGATGAAATTTAATGGCCTGTGATATGCAGGAGGTCAGATTAAAATAGATAATCTGATGGTCCCTTCTGGCATTAAACTATACAAAACAGATTTTTCTTCATTCTGTCATCATGAAAGTCAGTTTACAGAAGTATTATCTGAATAACCCAAACTTGTCTTTTACCCACTGTACTGCAAATTAACTGTTAATGGCATTAAGGAGACTACCATAGAAAAGTATACACTTGTTTTTACATGCTACAGAGTTGGTAGTGACACAACATGACATAGTATTTTCATAACCATTTTGAAATTTGGACTTTGCCACTTGACTTGCAGTCTTTATAGTTTTCTATGAAAAAGCTGCTCTGTGGGTATAGTATGAAAGGATGTTTTGCTACAAAACCTGACACTTAGCAGAAACTGCCAAAACAAAATAGCCAATTGTCTCATAGCCAAAAATGAATATCACAGATATAAAACTGCAAATAACTAAAAATTATCAATGGTGTAATTAGATAATGATGCATGAGAAGGTTTCAAAGTAACCTTCATACTTTTAAAATGTTTGGGTGCCTGTTTGTTCCTTGCAATAATTAAGAAACTGAAACCTTGAATGAGAACTCTGATTCAGACCTCAATGTGAATTTACAGCAGTAATAAATACTATTTAATCAAGTCTCCCGTGCTTTGCAAAATTGCACAAGGTGAGACTTACTTCTAAGTAGATATTAGCGTTGCTTATGTATAAATCTTTTTAATTTTTATAAGTTTCATGAGATCTATATCTCTAAAGGAAAAGGATACTAATACCCCAGTCCTCTAGATACTCCAGCATATTCAAGACATGTCCTGCACGTGCAGGGACTAGAGGAGAGATTTTGTGTCAAATTACTTTATTCTATGAATGATCTACAGGGTGAATTAAGGATATAATTCTAGATTATCCACTCCCATTGAAAAGGTATAGAGTGCTCATCTCAGAGTTCCCTTCATTTTCTCTTCAGTGGGATTGGGCTTCCAACCTCACACTGATGGAAGGGACTGTAACCTGGAAATCTGGGTTTTCCTGGAGAAACCAGAGTGCAACTTCAACTATCTTGGGTAGTAGCATTTAGATCAGGGGTGGGCAAGATATGGCCCGCGGGCTAGATCTGGCCCGTCTAACATTTCTGTCCGGCCCATCTAACATTTCTGTCCAGCCTCCTCTGCCCTCTCGCGATCTCCGAGTCCAGGCCGTTAAAAGTCCTGCGGCGCAGCGGGGTGCTCAGGCAGGCTGCCTGCCTGCCGTGGCCCCATGCTGCTCCCAGAAGTAGCCAGCTGCTGCTGGCACGTCTCTGTGCACCCCTGGCGGGGGTGGAGGTGGCTGCATGCACTGCTCCCAGCCCCAGCACAGTCCTCATAGCTCCCATTGGCTGGAAACTGGCCAATGGGAGCTGTGGGGGCGGTGCTTGCGGGCGCGGGCAACGCACGGAGACCCACTGCCACTCCCCCCCAAGGGGCACGCAGAGCCGTGCCAGTAGCAGTCGGCCGCAGCTGCTTCTGGGAGCAGCGTGGGGCTATGGCAGGCAGGCAGCCTGCCTGAGTTGGGAGCTGCCTGTGGTAAGCACCTCCCGGCCAGAGCCTGCACCTTGCTGGTTGGGAGCTGCCTGTGGTAAGCACCTCCCGGACAGAGCCTGCACCTTGCACCCCCTCCTGCACCCCAACCCCTGCCCCAGCCCAGAGCCCCCTCCTGCACCAAACTCCCTCCCAGAGCCCACACCCTTCACCATCTCCTGCACCCCAACACTCTGCACCAGCCCAGAGCTCCCTCCTGCACCCAAACTCCCTCTCAGACCCCACGCCCCCTCTATTAATAGAGTAGAAATGTGCGGCTCATGACGACTTACCAAAATTCATGGAGTGGCCCCCCTGTGAAAATTATTGCCCACCCCTGATTTAGATCCTGCTTCTCCTTTGATCTTCTTACCTCTTTATTCTACCACTACCAGATGAAGAACAGCAGTAACTCTTGGAAGAATCCCCCCCCCCCCCCCCCCGAATTCTGCCATTGTGGGTGGGGGGAGTATATAATCCAGAGGCAAGGCAGCAGCCATTGTTCACCCCTTTCTTGTCTTCAGAGCCCAGACTCTTCTTTTTTTGGCACCTACTAAGAGACTTAGTTGGTGAAGGGAGTGCTGTTAGCTACAGCACTCAAGTTGAAGTCCCCCATCTAGTTCTTCTGGCTTTAGTTTTTCCCTAGCATGAGTGAAGCACCTGATCCACAGTTTCTGCCGTGACTGTGAATTTTGTCTTTGTGGGTCCAGAAAAATTTGGCCTAAATTGAATCTTTAGATCCACTTCCTCTTAGTAGATTGTGAGAATCTTCAGGCTGACTTATTGAAACCTCAAATTAGAGTCACTCTACACATGACCTACAGTAGAAATAAATACAATTTTGAGTTTGTGCCCATTTTGCTTCTGTATAAAGGTCTGAAAGTGTATGGTTTCAAAGTTCTCAGCTTGTTTTACCTTACAAGTATCAGTAATGTAAAGTCTGGCATTTTCTGGCAAGTTGGAGGATTTCTTAGGTAATTTTTCTTAGCTTTCTCAGCCCATAACTAAAGGCCTGGGGTGTTTAGTTAAAAATAGATGTCAGAAACAAAAGGCGTTTTAATGCAGTCTGAATAAAAATATTATCCTGTCAGTTAATGCGATGGATAGTATTTGTGATAATCCTAACACATCTCTGGCCATCCATATTCTCTAAGGTAGACAAGATGAGAGTTTCTAATAAAAAAAAAAATTGAAGAGACTTTTTAAAAATAAATCATTCCTTTGAATATTATAAAGAAACAAAAAGCATAAACTGTCCCCCTCTCCCTCCTGAGGGCACCTTTCAAGTTATCCATTTATATTACATGCTCTTTAGAGTTGTGTGTTTGTAAATAATAAAATAATGTAAAAATTAGGAAAAAAATCCGTCTGTTTAGAATTCAAAATCTTTAAAATTTACAGTGTATTTTGCTTTTCTGAATTGTGAGCAAGTTAACAAACAATATACAATGAGAAATGCAAATACTAATAATAGGGCACAAACAAGGAAGCATAGTAAATGAAATGGCCATGCATGGTTGTGCACTGCAAGAAATGTGGGTTGGGATTTGTTTTCTCACTGGCTATATTTTTTACATTTTGTAGTTGTGTTCTTTTCATTTGTTGTGTTATAAGGGTGCCCATCAGTGCAGTATCAGCTCAAGCTGAATGAGAAATGAAGTGCTATTTTCGTTTAGTTTTTTGCTATTTTCGTTTAGTTTTTATTAAGTCTAAACTGATGTTCTTTGTTTAGCTTAGAGCAATAAATGTAGATCTCCAGACTGATGCTGCCCTGCAAGTGGATATTTCAGATGCTCTTAGCGAGAGGGACAAAGTGAAATTCACTGTTCATACCAAGGTAAACACCCAGCCTTGTGTCTGGATGTCGTTTAAGTGTAATAAATTAACTAAAAAATTAGAAAGTAATAGTTTGTCATTCAAGATACACTGTCAGCCTCAAGTAATCAACAAAGAAAATTCAAGTTGTGTATGCAAAAAATGTTGATTTAAAAGGTAAAACCATAACTTACTTAAGAGAACTTACTTGAGATTCTCTATAGATTACTGTATTCTGCCTTGTGATTCCCCCACTTACTTTGTTAAATTATTGGCAGGCTTGCTGTTGGAGCCTTTCTATACACTCTCTTGTATTCTTCAGCATGTTTTCTCCATTATTCACTATAGACTTGAACAATGTACTTCAGGATAGTAGTATGTTCTGCCTCAGGTTTACATTTTAATTTTCTAAGTAATTTATAGCTTCATTTGATGGTTTATTGGTACTGTCTTTTCATGATGTTAGTACTATAAAATAGATTACTTTTATTTTACAAAACATTTAGAAGATAAATTGTTACTCAGGATGCAGCTTACTTTTAGTAGAGTTTAAGGTTGTTTTACTGTTCTTCTAGTGGTAGACTACTTTTCAGCATTGAGATTATAGAACGTGATATAGTAGTGTAAACATCTGAATACTTAAATCTGAAAAAAGCCCCCTTCTTTGCAGAGTTCTTTACCAAATTTTAAACAAAATGAATTTTCTGTTGTTCGGCAACACGAGGAGTTTATCTGGCTTCATGATTCCTTTGTTGAAAATGAAGACTATGCGGGCTACATTGTAAGTATTCTAAACCTTTCATTTTATTTGTCTTGTTCTTTTATGAAAAGCTGTAGACTGAGGACTTGATTATCACATATACTGAGCACTATACCATTTAAAGCTTATAGGTGTTCCTCCTCTCTCAAAATCAGGCCCTGAATCTTTACTACATTGCGTTAGGCAGTTTCACAAAGTCAGATGTTGAAACAAATTCTTAGGTGATCCAGTGTAATCTTCGTTATAACATGTTTTATTGCATTGTGCCTGTCTCTTCTTTGATCCAAGAATTTTGAGTGGCTTAATGTTACATCTGTATCATTTAGTCTAAAACATAGACACGTGAACTGTGAAACTTGGCATTCCTGTTTTCAGGAATTAATGTTTAACTTACTGTTTGTTGAGTTGAGTTTTTTGTTTCCTTTGTTTGTAGCTGGAATGGCAAGACTTCAGTATTAAGCTGTAAAGTCATCAGTGCTCTTGGAATTTTGTTCCATTACTAATTGGAGGAGGAGGAGTAGAATCAATTTTCACTTTGGATTAATTCAAAGAAAATAGTAAATATGGTTTAAAGTAGGACAAAGAAAACATAATACATAATTTAGAGGACTTCTCCCTTTGGATTCATTTCAGGCCTTCGGGGAATGGATGTCTCCGAAGTAGTTAGTTACATGATGAAAGAAGTAATTGTAAATGCAGCTAGCGTTAACATCAATACATTGATTTAAAATGGAAATATATGACATTTATCTTTTTGATGTTAATGTCAAAATAATATCTTTTACACATTTAATTGAAGGTTTTTTAAAAGAGCATTCAAAACTAAAATATTGGGGTTTTTTTAGGAAAAAAAATCTTTGTTTAGTACTTTTATGCACATTGTCCATCCTGATGCATCATTTTAGTTGATCACAAATCTGATCATATTAATTTTTAATCCTGAAAAGGAAGAGGTGAGAGGTACTTGAGAAGAACAAACCTGTTATCCTAGGCTATGTCTATACTTAAAATGATAGAGGCACACCAGCAGCGCTTTAGTGTAGACCAGGGGTAGGCAACCTATGGCACGCGTGCCGAAGGCGGCACGCAAGCTGATTTTCAGTGGCACTCACACTGTCTGGGTCCTGGCCACCAGTCTGGGGGGCTCTGCATTTTAATTTAATTTTAAATGAAGCTTCTTAAACATTTTTAAAACCTTATTTACTTTACATACAACAATAGTTTAGTTCAGGGATCGGCAACCTTTGGCCCGCGGCCTGCCAGGGTAAGCTCCCTGGCAGGCCGGGCCGGTTTGTTTACCTGCCGCGTCCGCAGGTTCGGCCAATCGCGGCTCCCACTGGCCGCGGTTCGCCGCTCCAGGCCAATGGGGGCTGCAGGAAGCAGCGCGGGCCAAGGGATGTGCTGGCTGATGCTTCCCGCAGCCCCCATTGGCCTGGAGCGGCAAACTGCGGCTTCCACTGGCCGCGATCGGCCGAACCTGCGGACATGGCAGGTAAACAAACCGACCCGGCCCACCAGGGTGCTTACTCTGGCGGGCTGCGGGCCAAAGGTTGCCGATCCCTGGTTTAGTTATATATTATAGACTTATAGAGAGATCTTCTAAAAACATTAAAATGTATTACTGGCACGCGAAACCTTAAATTAGAGTGAATAAATGAAGACTCGGCACGCCACTTCTGAAAGGTTGCTGACCCCTGGTGTAGACACACACCACAGAGACAAGGGGGGTTCTCCTGTCTCTGTAGTTAATCCATCTCTCTGAGAGGCGGTAGCTAGGTCGATGGAAGAATTAGCACTGTCTACACTCGGAGTTAGGTTGGCCTTGCTACATCTGTTAAAGGGTGTGGATTTTTCATGCTCCTGAGAGACTTAGCTATGCAGATGTAAATTTTCAGTGTAGACCAGCCCTTTGTCAGCTGGTTGCTGGTTTGTTAATGCTTTGAGATTAATTTTTCTGTGTGGCTACGTCCACACTACCCGCCCGGATCGGCGGGTAGCCATCGATAGATCGATCCCCGAACGCGCTTCCTTCGACTCCGGAACTCCAGCAGGGCGAGCGGAGCTGCGGAGTCGACGTGGGAGCCGCGGCCGTCGATCCCGCGCCGCGAGGACGCGAGGTAAGTCACGGTACTTCGAAGTAAGATACTTCGACTTCTGCTACACTATTCTTGTAGCTGAAGTCGCGTATCTTACTTCGACATCCCCCCCTAGTGTGGACCAGGCCTGTGTGTAGTAAGGGCTTACAGTGAAATGAGAAGTTGTTCTTAAACAGTTTATATTAACATGTTTAGACTTCAGCATAATTTTGCTTTCTGGTGTACAGTCTAGTTGAAAAATTCACACCCCTGAGAAATGTAGTTAAACTGACCTAAGCCCTGGTATTGACACCTTTGGGTGGATGGAAGAATTCTCACGGGGGTGGATTTACTACAGCGACAGAAAAACTCCTTCTGTCTCTGTGGAAAGTGTCTATGCTACAGCAGGATAGCTGCAGCTGTGCTGCTATAGTGCTTGTAGTGTAGACATAGCCTTAGTAATTCAGGAACAGTTTAGATTAATTGTTTTAACTTATAGTGCACCATATTATAAAATAACTAAAAGGTTAAGTGGCCCAAAATTTTACCTACTGTATCTTTATTTACTGTATGTGAAGTTCGTATCTCTTTTCCAACAAATGTATTTTTTAATGCCAGCAGCCTAGCAATAACAACTTAGTGTGCAATGAATGGTAGAAAAATTACTCCAATTTCATGCTTTGCAGAAAATATGAATGGAGGGCATTAAAACAGTTTTTGAAAATACCTTGACAATGTCCCCTTTGTTTAAAAGAAACATCAGAATATTTAACAGAAGTTAATTAAGTGAATCAGAAATGGTGTTTAATTTTCATAAGGGCAGTTGTAAGTAGATTATTGGAACCAGAAAATAACGTTTTAGTAATATGAAAGGAAACCATGACTTGAAAATGGGGCATTGGGCTAGTATGCTCCATAAATTGTTCATCGGGTGACTTTTGGCCATAAGGGTGTTAATGATGATCAGGGAGGAGAACAGCAGGAGTTCAGGTCTAAAAAGTTTTAAGCAACTTAGGCCATGTCTACACTACAGTGTTAAGTTGACGATCATAAGTCATTTTAATAACATTGGTGGAGCACGTCCACATAGTGTTCTTTGTGTTGGCTTGAGTGCGTCCACAGTCGTTGCTCTTGCATCGACAGAGAGAGCATTGCATCATGGGTAGCTATCCCACTGTGCAACTTGTCACCCTTTGCCACTGGGAGTTCTGGGAACGGATCGCGGTGAATCATGGGGACATGCTCGCCGTCCTGTGATGCAGTTCTTTCCGTTCCATCATTCCATGGGCTTCCTACTTCGTTTTGTGCCATTTTTCAACAGCCTTTGTAAACTCTGCCTGCTGTCTCTCTGCCTGACAGCATAGATCCTGAGCTGCTGACCATTCTGGTGATGAGCATTATGAACGCAACGTGGCTGGTACTGCAGTATTTCATGGGCTGCGAAACAGAGTGAATCAGTGGTGTCTGTCCTGCTGTCTGCCATGGAAACAAATAACTCAAGATTGCTGCTGGCATTCACGGAACAGCTTGCCACAGTGGACTGTTGGTACTGGGCTCAGGAAACAAGCACTGAGTGATGGGATCACATCATGATGCATGCATGGGATGATGAGCGGTGGCCTCAGAACTTTTGGATCCGCAAAGCCACCTTCCTGGAACTGTGTGTGGAGCTCCCCCTAGCACTGTGGTGCAAGGACACCAGAATGAGAGCTGCTCTCACTGTGGAAAAGTGAGTGGTGATTGCTGTGTGGAAGCTGGCAACTCTAGACTGCTACCGGTCAGTCACAAATCAGTTTGGAGTTGGAAAATCCACCGTGCGGGTTTTGGTGATGCAAGTGTGCAGGGCCATTCATTGCCTCCTGCTATGAAGGACAGTGACTCTTGGTAATGTGTAAGAAATAATAAATGGCTTTGAGGCAATGGGATTCCCTAGCTGCGGCAGGGCGATAGATGGAACACATTTGGATCAAATTTGGATCACCATGGCTGTTTCACTGTCATAAATGTGGGGTGGTCAGGGAACGTGCATGATGCATGCATCTTTCGAAACGCTGGACTGTATAGAAAGCTGTGCGCTGGGACTTTCTTTCCAGATTAGAAGATTCTAATGGGGGATATGGAAATGCCCATAGTGATCCTTGGAGACCCGCCTACCTCTTGCTCCCGTGGTTCATGAAGCCTTACACTGGGAACCTAGACAACAGCAAGGAGCACTTTAACAACAGGCTCAGCAGGTGCTCAATGACTATTGAATATGCCTTTTTCCGGTTAAAAGGTTTCTGGCACTATCTTGTTGGCTGGTTAGACCTCAGTGAGGAAAATATTCTGATGGTCATTGTGGCCTGCTGTACTCTGCATAATACTTGTGAAGTGGGGGGGAATTTCCTCAGGGTGGACCACTGAGGCCAAGCGGCTGGCTGCTGATTTTGAGCAGCCAGATACAAAGGCAATTAGAGAGGTGCAGCGGGAGGCTATTTGAATCAGGGAGGCTTTGAAGGAGCATTTTGACAATGATTCCCAGTAATGCATCTTTATATGATGCATTTGGCCAGGCAATGTTTACTTGCTGCCTGTAGTGCTTGCTTCCTGATCATTAATTGCAAGGAGCAAATATTGCTACTTATAGTCACTGTGTTTGAGCGATGGATGGATGTATATCACAAATAAAGACTCGTTGTATTTCAAAGACTCAACTTTAATAATGGGATAAAACAAACTTTTGATCAAATAGGGATATGAAAATGAGGAACAGTCTCATGGCAGAGCTGGGTGTAACTGCAGCTTTCATTGGAAAATCAGTCCCTACGTGTGGAATGCACGGAGTACTGTGAGGGACCGGGAACACGCGAGGAATGCGGTGGGGAAGTTTGGGGAGGGCATGGACTGGAGTTCTGTAGTGGCTGGAGGGAGAGTCGGGCATGGATGTGCTCAGATTGCAGGTTAATGAGGGACTTCAACATCTCTGTCTGGCCCTTCAGGAGCTTTATCATCCGCTCTTGCCCCTGTGTCCTTTCATGGCTATCCAGCCTGAGTCTTTCATTGATAGCCAAACCAGAGCATGGAGGGAGACAATGTGCTGCATCTGTCGACTCCAGCACTTTGTGAAACATATCCTCCTTACTCCTCCTGGGATGTTGCCTTATCTGATGGAGGCGCTCTGCTGGTTTGGAGTAGTGGGTCCTCAAGGGCACATCTGCAGAAGCCAAAGAAACAATGAACAGACACAGTATTATGAATGTGCTTCCAGCCATGAATCACAAAATTTACACACACTTCTTACTCACTGTCCCTTGGCTAACACAGAGGTCAGCACGAGTCCCAATTATGGGGGTGGGGTGGGCAAGGGAGAATGGGCAAGAAGGGACAAAGGGTGGTTTGCGAAGTGTGTTACTATAAGTGTCTAGGGAGCCTATTCTGAATATTTGTACCCTTTTCCAGAGGCTAGCGTAATCAAACCTTCTATCTCCTAAGGGTGCATCTTCTGCATACGTGTGGCTTCAAACCAGCTCTGTTTGCTGCTCGCCTGTGTGCCGCTCTGTTCCCTGCAGAAATAATTGCTGGGTTGCATGGCAAAATTTCGTATAGCAGGGAGAGAAACAAGGCAGGTCTCCCAAGGAACCTTCGGCAGAAGAATGCAGAATACCTACAGGAAAGCTTCCTAGAGATTTCTATGAAGGATTCCCGGGACATTCCTGTGTACATTAACAAACTTTTCTGCTGTGACCCCACTGCGTAGATGGGGCTGTGACGGTACCTCCCATAAGGCTTTGTGGGAATATGACATAACTGGAATATGTTTTGTGCTGCCTGTGCCAGGTACATATCTCTGTAAAGGTTATGGTCTACTATATCTATTCATCCCTTTTGTACACATATATCATTTTGTACTTGAGGTTAAGAATATGGATTGTATACTTGCTTGATCTCTAGGTAAGGTTTGTGAGGCATTTGGTCAGCCTCTTTAGGAAGGAATTCACTAGGTTAAGTACCCGATCGGGGAACAATGCATCTTGGAATGCTCCAATCCACATAAGTCTTCCTGGAGACATGCAAGATACCATGTGGGTAATGGCTGCTACCTACAGGTCCTGAGTCATGCATGGGCGTGTGACTTGCCCATGTGATTCCGAATCTCCATTTTGTGACTGGATTCTACAGAGGCTGAGGAGGGGGTCTCCACCCACAAGAGACAGTCTATTTAAACCCGGGGGAGACCCCTCCATTTTGTCTTCAGCTGGCTAAAGAAGAAGCCTCTCCACCCCCCCAGGATACTTGAAGGAAACTGAAACAAGGACAGTAACTACAGGGGGTGTGAGTAACTGCTGGACCCAGGCTAAAAAAGGATTAGCCTGTAAAAGGGAACAAATTGGATCTGGTGAGGATCTTATCTGTATTCAGTNGTCTGTGCTGGAGCAGACGGGTGTGTCTGGCTTCACCAAGACAGGGAGCTGAAGCCACTGAGCTGGCAGGGAGAACAGGAACAGAGGTAGCCTTTGCACATCAGCTGGCAGCTCCCAAGGGGGTTTCTGTGATCCAACCCGTCACAGGGGCTCTGTTGTTAATTTCTCTCTTATCCATCCTTTACCATATAAAAAAGTACATGAGAGCTCAATCTCCTCTCACCGTGCAGTATCAAAGCAAAATGAGCACTTACTGGAGCCCCCCTCTCCTGGCATGCAGGATGCAGAGCTGGAGTGCTAGGATTGGCTAGACCCCTCTGGAGTGGCGGAGAGGTCCTGACTTGCTGCGCCACTGGACGACCCTGCCGTGTGCTCCACGTCATCCTCCAGCTCCACTTGCTCATCCACCACTTCCTCATTGGGGTTGAGTCCGCTGGCTGTTGCCTCCAGTCTCTCCGAAGTATCCATGGGGCTCTTGGTGATGTAGCTGGGGTCGCCACCAAGGAGGCATGCAGCTCCTTATAGAGCGATGGTTGGCCTCCCTTGCCTTTTGGTACGCCTGCCTCATCTCCTTGATTTTAGTATGACACTGCTGTGTGTCCCTTTCATGCCCCTTCTCCTGCATGCCACTAGCAATCAGCCCGTAGGTTTCGAAATTTCTATGACTGGTGCAAAACTGCTACTGCATAGCCGCCTCCTCTCCCCATGTACTCAGCAGATCCAACAGCTCTAGTGTGCTCCACACGGGAGAGTATATGCTGCGTAAAGCCAGCATGGTCAGCTGGGAAGATGCTGTGTGAATTGTGCACACTGAGCAAACAGGAAGAGGAATTGCACTAATTCCTGGGCCTTTAAACGGGGGAGGGGCGCATATCTGTGTACCTTCAGGGCAGCAGAGTTCAAACTGCTGGCCAGAGCGGTCATGATGGACTTTGTGGGACACCTGGAGGCCATTTAAGGTGACAACCAACTGAGGTGTCTACACTGATGCTGCATCGCTCTGTGTCGCAAAAAGCTCTATGCTACTCATCGAGGTGATTTTATTATGTCAGCGTAGCAGAGGAGTTACATCGGCGGGAGGAGCCTTTCAGTGTGCACACCTCCACTGTTTTGTCGACAAAAGCTGATTTTTGTCAATAAAACTGTGCAGTGTAGACAAGGCATTACTGTGCCCTTATTTGAAGGCTTTAGCTTTGACTAACAAGGCGAGGAATTAAAAAGTACTCTGACTCATTTCACAGATTCCACCGGCACCCCCGAGACCTGACTTTGATGCTTCAAGGGAAAAACTACAGAAACTTGGAGAAGGAGAAGGATCGATGACTAAGGAAGAGTTCACCAAGATGAAACAAGAACTGGAAGCGTATGTATATTTTATTCAGTGCTCTGTGTGTGTGTGTGTGTGTGTGTGTGTTTCAAATGACTTTTAGTGCTCTCTGCTATTCCATACTTCTAATCATTTCACAACAGTGATCCCTTCCAGAAGATGCAGGTTTGAGCATCCACAGTTACCACGTAACCAGTGTTGTTATAATGATCATGATCAGAGCCATCAGGAAAATTGTAGAAATTATTGCCCGGAGTTGTATAAAGGGGTAATATAAATACACACTGAAAATGGAAAACAAAGTTAGCTTTTTTTTGTTTTTACAAAGAATCCTTCAAGAATAAATTGTAAAGGCGAGGTATTAGATCTTAACTAACCTTTTCCTTTACAGATCACTTATGAAGGCAGCTTCAATCAGACTTTGATAACCTGCTTTTCTGTTTTTACTATGTACTTGAATAAACCTTTTGTTTCATCATGAATATGGACTGAGCTGCTTTCTTTGTATGTGCCCTAGTAATAACTAAAAATGCAAATTTTACTTTCTACCTTTAGTTACTATTAGTGACAGACATAGGCGAGGCAGAAGAGCTCTCACATCTGTGTGAAGTAATAGGAGCTTGTACAACCACAGTAGTTAGTTGTTAATGTGCAATTATCAAACTTCTGTTCTGTAGAACTGGAAATTTGGTAACTGCCTGACATGTTTTTTTATTGGGAATACATAATTTTACAGTAGGAGAGTTTCTTGGAAATAGTGACTTCCCTGGTTATGCAGTTGATAGCGACTGGAGAATTTGTTGTAAGGTTTAGTACTCTGTGTTGAGTCATATAGGAAAGTCTTTTTCCTTACTCCATCCCCTTTCTTTTATCTCATCCATGGACCTCTTTGCTCTTTCTCCTCCCTCCCTGATTTCAGTTTTCATGTGTATATTTACACTGCTACTAGATTACTTCTCTCCAAAGCACTGAACTGGCAAGAAAATAATTAGCACTTCTCAGTGTCCAGCTGCTGCGAGCTAGTGTATTAAAAATACTGTATTAGACTGGTGTGCAAGAGATGGTTTGACAGCAGAGGAAATATACACTTATACTTCATACGCCAGAAAACTGGAAATTAGCAGAGCACAATAAATATTGAAGAATCTGTGATTTTCCAGCGGCCCTGATCATGATTCTTTTGTGGTCTGGTTAGGGGTTGGATAACACAGAAACCTTGGGGTTTCTTCTACTGCCACCTCCATCCTCTGCATCCTTCTTTTTTGTCTTCACTGAATGACTACTGCTCTCACAGAGATCAAACACCTCCCAACACTGATCCTGCTGGTTTGCTGGTATGTAAATCTATGATCCCTCCTTGCACGTAGTGGAAGCAAGTGTGTCAATTAAGCCATTTCATTGTTAACTTGAGGGGGAATAAAAGAAGCCCCTTTCCTCTTATCTCTGTACAATCAATGCAGTTTACTAAACATGTCAGTTAATTGGATTTACAAAATAAAATAAACTGTAGTAAACTAGTATTGATAAGAGTAGATGCTCCTCCTCCTGATTAATCTTTTGTTTGCACCATAAACTAAGCTCCAATTATTGCCTTAAAATCTAGTTTGTTTGAACTGGGCAACTGACTTATCATGATACTTGGCTTTTGATATACGGTAAAACCTCAGAGTTACGAACTGATTGGTCAACCACACACCTCATTAGAAACCAGAAGTATGCAATCAGGCAGCAGCAGAGACCAAACAAAAAGCAAATACAGTACAGTACTGTGTTAAACGTAAATTACTTTAAAAAAAAAAAAAAAGGGGGGGGGGAATGGGAAAATTTTTTTTTTGACAAGATAAGGAAACCTGTTTCTGTGCTTGTTTTGTTTAAATTAAGATGGTTAAAAGCAGCATTTTTCTTCTGCATAGTCAAGTTTCAAAGCTGTATTAAGTCAATGTTCAGTTGTAAACTTTTGAAAGAACAACCATAACGTTTTGTTCAGGATTACAAATATTTCAGAGTTATAGCCTCCATTCCCGAGGTGTTCGTAATTCTGAGGTTCTACTGTACTAAATTTTACGACAGTTCTAAAAGTGAAATTAAGCAAAAGATCTGTGTATATAGCACCCAACATGTGTTAGGCACTTTAGACATGGAATAAGATTCCTGATCCAAAGAGCTTGCAAGCTAAATGGACAAAATACAGACAAATGAGTTGAGGGGAGCAAACAGGCAAGATGGCGATAGAGGAAGGAATATTCAGAATAGGCTACGAGCTTGCTTGTGTGGTACAGTTTTGCATCTTGTTAGTTCTTGATAGTTTATGGGAAGGCTAAATGGGGTTATACTTCCAGTGGAACTAACACAGAGATGGAATTTGTATCCTCATTTAAAGGGCCTGTAATATTTGTTGTATTTATCTCTATATGTCTGCTTATGTAATATGATAAAGGATTAAATTTTTCTCCATGTATTAACATTACCTTCTTAGTGCACACATTAAATACCACATAATATACTAACATCAAGTACATCAAAGGTTAGGGTAAAATATTTTAGCACTCCTTAGTTTCGTCTCTGTACGAGGATGTTTCTAATTTCTGCAGTCGGCTTAATCAAAAATTAATTGTTTCAGGTGGAATTTTAATTCTGTATTGTGTAGTCACTGTACTTGTTTTTTGTTTCCAGTGAGTATCTGGCAATATTCAAGAAGACAGTTGCAATGCATGAAGTGTTCTTGTGTCGTGTGGCAGCTCATCCTATCTTGAGAAAAGATTTAAATTTCCATGTCTTCTTGGAATATAATCAGGATGTGAGTATTGAAAACTGATTCAGTAGCAAAAGTAATCAAGATGTACTTTCACGATATGATTGAAAATGGGTAGAACACTTGATCTCCCGAAATAATTTACAGTGATTCCTTAACCAAAGCTGTTTGGATTTAGAATTTAAGAAATTAAATTAGCTCGCCCTGTCAAAGTTCGTTTTTCTGCCATCTGGGAAATTGGCATTCAGAACCTAATTTATAGTTTTTGAACTGTAGCCCGGTCATAAAAAATATTTATGGGAGACTAGCAACACTTTTTAATCAGTCACCATTTGCTGTGACTCAAGAAGATATTTTCTCACCCATTCTCTTGATTGATTTTCAGGTGTTTTGAAAGAGAGAGCATGATGAAACAAACTGCCATTATCACTGTTTTGTAAAACTTGAGTGTGATTAGTTCTCATCAAGACAGGATTCCAACAGTAACTCTTTGATTAAAAATTATGATGGGTAAAAGGTTCTGTTATACTGAGGAATAATCTGTAGCTTAACATGGTTGTTAAATATTATGCCAAGATGACAAAAATCTCGGAGAAGCAGAATAGTTTTGTGATAGCTAAACTTGTTAAATATATGGAGAAGTAACCAATACAAGCTGTCTTCATACTGCATTGGAGTTGGAATCCTAATATTGGGCTAGTGAAGTGGACACTGTTATGTATTGTAACTTGCCTAAAAACCTATTTCTGAGATGATGGTGTATATTGTCTAAATAGTGGTGCCTCAGTTACTTTTTAAAGTAACTAATTGTAAATATATCTTGCACTACCTTCAATGTTGAAAATTGAAAATAAAACTAAAACCAAACCTCAGGTAATTGATTTTTTTGTTAACTTGAAACATGACTTTTGGTTCTTTGATATATAGAAGGTCAACTCAGTACTTGCTGCAGAAGAAGCAAAGCTGGTCCAGGAATTCTGGCCACACAGATCTGGAAAGTTAGGTGGACAGAAAAGGATGTGGGGAGATGTTGTGGGAGGGATGATTTCAGGGGAAGCAAGGAGGAGTTGGATTAGAAGTTCCTGAAGATGAAGTAATTTGCAATTGTAAGCAGCAAAGGAAGAGCAAAACCTAGTGGCATTAGCTAACTTGTCAGTAGCTTCCTTTTATTGTGTATAAAAAATGAGGACATTTGAGAATGAATGTAGTTGAAATGATACAGATACATTCAGTATTCTTCCCAAATACTATGGAGTTGCATGTTTTCCCAAAACTCACATTAGATATTAAAGGAAGTCTGGTCAATAACTAGTAGAATGCAAAATGTCGTATTAGTAATACAGTAACTCCTCTCTTAATGTTGTAGTTATGTTCCTGAAAAATGCGACTTTAAGTGAAACGATGTTAAGCAAATCCAATTTCCCCATAAGAATTAATTCAGGGGGGGAGGGATAGCTCAGTGATTTGAACATTGGCCTGCTAAACCCAGGGTTGTGAGTTCAATCCTTGAGGGGGCCACTTAGGGATCTGGGGCAAAATTGGTCCTGCTAGTGATGGCAGGGGGCTGGACTCAATGACCTTTCAGGGTCCCTTCCAGCTCTATGAGATAGGTATATCTCCATTATTTAATGTAAATAGGGGGGATTAGGTTCCAGGGACATTTTTTTTTTGCCAGACAAAAGGCATATATACATTTTAAACAAGCAATTTAATACAGGTACTGTACTATAATTGGGAGGTGCCCCTGCTTTACCCTACACAGGCACAGCCCATTGGCACTGGAGATGAGGCAGGCAAGGAGTCTAAAGGTGCTGTAGGCTAGGAGAAGCACCTTACGCAGCAGTGGCAGCTTCCCCTACTCTGCAAGCACCAGGGGCGGGGGGCTCAACCCTCAGCCCACCCACTCCCCCCCTTTCCCCCAAGCCCCCATCCTTGACCTGCCTCTTCTGCCCCCCCCCACCTCCTCCCCCTTTACTTCCCAGGCTGTGTCCTCGCTCCTCCCTCCCCTCACTTCTAAACGCCGCAAGCCAGCTGATTGCCCCGGGCAGGAGGGAGGGGGAGCCTGCACGCCGAGTCCTCGTTCCTCCCCCCTCCCTCCTGCCTGGGTCAATCCGCTGGCTTGCCGTTCGAGGGGGACCCTGCACGCCAAGTCCTCCTCCCCCCTCCCTCCTGCCCCTAAAACGCCGCAAACCAGCTGATTGCCGCAGGCAGGAGGGAAGGGGGAGGTGCACTGAGTCCTCGCTCCTCCCCCCTCCTTCCTGCCCAGGGCAATCAGCTGGCTTGCGGTGTTTAGGGAGCAGGAGGGAGGGGAAGGAGCAAGGACTCGGCGCGCAGGCTCCCCCCTCCCTCCCCGCTTGCCTCCTGCCCGGGGCAATCAGCTGGCTTGCGGCGTTCGGGAGGCAAGGAAGGGAGGGGGAGCCTGCATACCGTGTCCTCGCTCCTCCCTCCTGCCCCCAAAATGCCGCAAGCCAGCTGATTGCCGGTGGCAGGAGGAGGGGGAAGGCGCTGATCCACNAAACAACATAAGAGTGGAGCATTGCACAACTTTAAATGAGCATGTTCCCTAATTGATCAGCAACGTAACAATGAAACAACGTTAACCGGGACGACTTAAAGTGAGGAGTTACTGTACTTGGTGCGTCGTCCACATTATTTATACAGTGTACTGCTAGGCAAACAGAAATCAACCTGATACAAGACTTGCAGTTTCTAGTATAATTTCTAGATCCTCTATGTGCAAAAATGAATTGACTGCTTTTATTGTCTTCAGAGAACATGCTAACCTGAGATGTGAACTTGTCTTTCAGTTGAGTGTTCGTGGGAAAAACAAGAAAGAGAAACTTGAAGACTTCTTTAAAAACATGGTTAAATCAGCAGATGGTGTCATTGTTTCAGGAGTAAAGGTGATTAATCTCTAGCAATGTTAATAAAATGTTTAGTAATTTTTTAAAACTGTATCTCTTTGAACTGAAATCAAATATGATTATAAAAGGAGACAAATACCAAATGCATGCCAAGTACATTTCAGGGCTTCACAAATTTATTATACACTTGCTAGAGGTAGATACAAAAGAGGTGACGGTGGAGGGACTTGGGGCCGCACCAGCAAAGCCCAGGTGTAGCAATTTGATGAGATGCCTAGCCCCTTGCAACACTAGCTACTGAGAAGGGTGCTGTCTTGGGACCCTTTCTGGAGGTTTCATCATTCATATTATTCTCTTCTAGATAGTAGGAATTGTAATCTTAGGGCTTGTCTTCACTATGGGGAAATTGACACTGCTGCAGTTGATGCAGCAGGTGTTGATTTAGTGGGTCTAGTGAAGACCTGCTAAATCAATGGCAGCACGCTCTCCAGTTGACCCCGGTAGGCCAGCTCTCAGAGAAGAATAAGGTAAGTCGACTGGAGAGCGTCTTCTGTCGACGCAGCGCAGTGAAGACCCCGGGATAAGTTGACCTAAGCTACGTTGACTCCAGCTACGTTACTCACGTAGCTGGAGTAGCGTAACTTGGGTTGACTTACCCCAGCATTGAAGACAAGCCCTTAAAGTTGCATGTCTACCTGCTGGAAAGAGGCATTAGATCTCCTCCCACCTCTACCCCAATCACCTTCCAGAACTATCTGGCTGCTTCACAGGGAGGGCATTCACTGTTTTATCCCTTCTCCAGCCTTTTTTTTGGCGTGTGTGTGGCCGGGGGGGGGGGAGGGAGGGAGGGTGGAGTGGGTAGGGGCCATTTCCCTCCCCCAATGAATAACTCTGATACCTGCTTTTGTTAAGAACATAAGAATGACCATATGGGGTCAGACCAATGGTCCATCTAGCCCAATATTCTGTGTTCCGACAGTGGCTAAAGCCATATGATTCCAAGGGAGTAAACAGGACAGGGCAATCATCAAGTGATCCATCCCCTGTTGTCCATTCCCAGCATCTGGCAGTCAGAGGCTTAGGGACACCCAGAGCATGATGGTCCCTGACCATCTTGGCTAATAGCCATTGATGGGACCTATCCTTCATATGTTGCTCTTTATAGCTTTCCCAAATAGCATTGTGAAACAGACATGATTCTGTACTATTTTACCAGTGCCCAGTGAAATTAACAAGTCTGGACATTTTCACTGTGATATTCAGAATTCTTAGGCATTGCAGCTGTCTGTAGACTCAGGAAGACAATATTGAATCTTTCATTCAGTTAATGATTGGAAAGTTATCTTTGGAACTGTATTGATTAGAAACATACTTGTATAATGAAACCTTAAATTCTGGAGAAACTGTTAACTTCATCCCCTCTGCGCTCTAGTGAAAGCTTCCCACTAGCAAGTGGATTTTTCAAGCCCTATGTAATTTTCCTAATTGTATGTCCTCGAATTCTTAAGAGACATCAGATGTGGTTACTACTACCATGAGTTAGTTCTGGTGCAAAAGAGAGTCTAAAGGGCAATATATATATAAAAAAACCCTTATTCAAGGAGAAAAGTTAATGTAAATGTAATGTTTCAGACTCTTGCCTAGTGTAAATCTGCATCCACTGTAATGCTATTTAGACATCTTGGATTCTCCCAATCATCATAATCAATTGTTTTCAAAACAGTATAGAGAGAACTCCCATATTCATTCATATTGTGTATCACATGAATGCTGTTGCATGATATATTTCCTGTGTATTAGTTAATAATGAAGGTGTGCTAAGGCTTTTTGTTCACCGCCCCCCTACCCCCTTTTTGAGTAGTGCTTATGAAAGGGGCTAGATTAGCAATACTGTAACCCAGTCTTCTGTCCACAGAGCAGATATTAAATAGGCAGTAGCTGTTCAAACCTATATGCTTCAGCATGATCTGAATGGTCTGGATGACAGAGTAGTTCAGTGTCCTTGCCCACTCAGTTCATAGCATCTCTGCAGAGACTACTAACAGAAGTGTCTAATTGTGACAGTTGTGGTGTTAATCTTTTTAGGTAGATACCTGTCTACTAGGCATTGGACAGAAACAGAGAATCATAGAAATGTAGCACTGGATGGAACTTCGATAGGTCATCTAGCCCAGTACTCTATACTGAGGCAGGACTAAGTATTATCTAGATCAGTGGTTCTCAACCTTTCCAGACTACCCTTTCAGGAGTCTGATTTGTCTTGCATACTCCAAATTTCACCTCACTTAAAAACTACTTGCTTACAAAATCAGACATAAAAATACCGGTCACAGCACACTATTACTGAAAAATTGCTTACTTTCTCATTTTTACCATATAATTATAAAATAAATCAATTGGAATATAAATATTATACTTGCATTTCAGTGTATAAAGTATATAAAACAGTATAAACGAGCCATATGAAATTTTAGTTTGTACTGACTTTGCTAGTGCTTTTTATGTAGCCTGTTGTAAAACTAGGCAAATATCTAGATCAGTTGATGTATCCCCTGGAAGACCTCTGTATACCCCCAAGGGTACATGTACCCCTGGTTGAGAACCACTGATTTGGACCATCCTTGATGGGTGTTTTTCTGACCTGTTCTTAAAAACCTCCAATCATGGAGATTCCACAACCTCCCTAGGCAACTTGTTTCAGTGCTTAACTACCCTTACTGTTAGGAAGTTTTTTCTACTGTCTAATCTAAATCTCCCTAGCTGCAATTTAAGCCCATTGCTTCTTGTCCTGTCTTCAGTGGTTAAGGAGAACAATTTATCACCCTCCTCTTTATAACAGCCTTTTCATACTTGAAGACTGTTATCATGTGTCCCCCCTCAGTCTTCTCTTCTCCAGACAAAACAAACTCATTTTTTTAATCTTTCCTCGTAGGTAATGTTTTCTAGATCTTTAATCATTTTTGTTGCTCTCTCTGGACTTTGTCTAATTTGTCCACGTCTTTCCCAAAGTGTGGTGCCCAGAACTGGATGCAATACTGCAGTTGAGACCAGATATCTAACTATTTCACTAACCAGATGGATGGTAATGAACCTTCTCCTTCACTGCTGGTTTGAGTCATAATAGAACTGGTGACTTAGAGGTGGAAGGTACTTATTACAACTGCCCTAGTAAATTACAAATGCATTATGAAACACCACATCTAAAAATCAGTTTTCCTTTCACCTATCTGCTAACCATGTGTTCAGGATTCTAGGTAGGTATAATACCTATTATCATAAAGCCAGGATTCTAGGTAGGTGCAACACCTATTATCATAAAGCCTAAAACATTGCAGGCAAACATCAAATCTTGCGGGACTTAGCAGGTAAGTGAAGTAGAAACTGACTTTCATATAGGGTGTTTTACAAAATAAGTACAGAGTTCACTTACAAGTATTATAAAGTATTTAATTGTACACAGTCATGATTGTATACTAAATTTTATGTGTCGTCATTATAGACAGCTGAATCTGTGTTCTAAATGCTGTTTTGTCTTTTAGGATGTAGATGACTTTTTTGAACATGAAAGAACATTCCTTGTAGAATACCATAACCGAGTCAAAGATGCTTCTGGCAAATCTGATAAAATGACAAGATCACACAAAAGTGAGTTTCTGTTCTCTGAGCGGGGGGGGAAGCCCCATTAGTTGTAGCACACACTAGAAAATTTTCTAATTCTTTGTGATTGGCAATGACCTTCCATTCATAACTTGCCTCACATGCAAGGAAGAGTAAAATTCTCAGGGAGTACAAATGTCTTTATGCAAGCAGAAGTAAACATAAGAGTGGCCTTACTGGGTCAGACCAAAGGTCCATCTAGGGCAGTATCCTCTCTTCCGACAGTGGCCAATGCCAGGTACCCCAGAGGGAATGAACAGAACAGGTAATCATCAAGAGATCCATTCCGTCGCCCATTCCCAGCTTCTGGCAAACAGAGGCTAGGGACACCATCCTTGCCCATCCTGGCTAATAGCCATTGGTGGACCAAAGACTAATCAGATCTTGGAATAACATATCTCTGGGTGTAACTAATGCTTGGGTGGGCGCCATGGTCAAGAGGCAAGGAGCAGAGCCGGCCTGAAGTGCAAGGTCATGGAAGGGAACTTGGGGCAATTGTGGGGGGAGGTAGTGGGGCCTGGGGAGGCAGTGGGGGCCAGGGGCGATGGGGAGTAGGGTGGGGGAAGCCATGGGGGCTGGGGCAATGAATGATGGATCGGGGGAGGCAGCGGGGGCCTGTGGCATCAAAACACAAGTTTGCCGAGAGTGCCATTTTCCCCGTGGCTAATGCTGTACTAGACCAGTTGGAATTAGAATAATCTGCTTTTACACTGGAGACAGTTTGATTCTTCGTACCATCTCTTTTGGGGATAACTGAAACATGTATTTAACCTATAGTTAAATTTTATGAATTTTAAAGTGCCAGAGGTGGGTGGTACAGCTACATTCATGATTAAATTCTGTCATAAACCTGTTCTAGTGGGGAGAACTTTAGATCTGCCTGCAGTTACCTGGGTTCAGTTCGTGCCACACAAGAAATTACATTTCTTTACTCAACCTCAAACTCATCTATGCTTCTTCAACCAAAAGAGGCAGTCATCGTATGTCAGGGGAGTGGAGAGGTTTGGAAAATTTTGACATGCCAAAATTTGGGGACTATTGGTGACCTTAAGTTCAGGAAGGAAATACATTTCTCCTTCCGCAATTGCCCAGCTTCAGTCTCGGAAGGTGCTATTGGTATTAATCAGCTTGTAAACTTCTAGTAAGCAGTGTCTGTTGGGGCCATATGTGCACCCACCCTCTTCCACTCAGTGAATTCCAAGGGCATAAAAGCAGGCATAGACCCACCTGTGTCTTTCAGACTGCTAAAAGAGCAGTGGGCTGGCACAGCTCAATGTTCTTGATGCATCCCTCATTGGGTTGGTTTGTCCTATCCTCTCTAGGGATTTTTTTGTGAACAATTAAATAGGATTTTTTTAAGGGTAGCTCTTTTTTCCCCAGTGTTCGCATATTTTTTTCAAGTGTCGTCTGGGCTCAGCTCTTTTGCACTGCCATACCATCCTTTTTCAGTACGGTTCCGTTTTATCTTTGTTTTCTTTCCCTTTTGTTAGGGTCTGCTGACACAATGGCACCATGGTGAGGTGACTAGGAAGGCAGGCCTTTCAAGCCTTGCACTTCATGAAACACTTTGACGCTGGTCACTGAGGGTTATGTGCAATGTCTGGTAACTGGGAGACTGTCACAATTTGAATAGATGTTTGATCTATCTTGCTTTCTCCTATGAAACCTGAAAAGATTAGGAGGGTCATCTTTAAACTGCTGTTGGAAGAGACTCTTAAGGAGCAAGCTGTGGAGTCTGGCAGAATCTGCATTAAAAGGGCACTTTAATGTCAAAGAAGTGACTGCTTACGGGCCTGGCAAAAGTGGATGAAGTCCAAGTTTTTGTTCAAGTTAAAGATGTAAAGATTGGTGACAGCCGCACCTTTGCAGTAGCTCAAAATAGCACTTTCTCAGGGAAGAACTGGGGAAAGGACATCTATATTTGCTGTAACTGTGATTGGCTTATAAGAGCCCAGGGAGTGTCTTCTGCCCTAGGAAAAGCACAGTGTTCTTGGGGATTCACATAAACAGAGTCCTTTTTAATCCCAGCACAAAGGTGGGGATTGGACCTCTGAGCTTTCACAGCTATGAAAGCTTTCTTGCTAGAGGACAATTCCATATGCCTCCCTTGGTAATAGTAATTGACATCTGTGGAGTGTGTTGAGGTGCTTACCTCAGCACACTGTTCGAGACTTGCAACCCAAGGTGGTGCTGTTAGTTCCAGCCTGAGTTATGCAATTTCAGTTCTCCATTGTCCTAGAACTGAGAAACGAACTGCAAATCTTGCATCCCAGTTTACCAGAACTTTTCTCTCAGAATCAGGGCAAGATTCTTCACCCAGATTCTGATTCTCTTCTTAGGCTGACAGCTAGACTTTTGGATTTCTGGGAACACTAGATTGAGTATTTTGTCAAAGTCAAGAGGTTCTATTGGAAAACAGGAAGCCGTTGACCAGGAAAACCTACTTGATGAAATGGAAGGGATTTTCATTCTGAGCAAGTCAGAAAAGAGTAGATCCAAAGTGGCCTTCCATTACTTCTGATTTTGGGTCTTCTGCTACATATATGTCAAAAATATGAGCTACCACCCTTCATCTGTCTGCCATTTCAACTTTCCACCCTCTAATGCATGGACTGTTGACCTTTGCTGACCCTGCAGTAATGCAGTTTGCCAAAGACTTGCTCCATGTATTCCTTCTTCTGTGTGAACCACCTTTGTTAATGGGATCTGAAACCGGTACTTATGAAGCTAATGGAGGCCCTGGTTCAAACTCCTGTCAGACAGGCTTTGTACAATTTCTCTGAAGATTGCATTCTGCATAGCTGCATTATCAGCCCAGATTGCTAGTGAGATCCAGGCCCTTATGACTTATGTTCCGTAAGAATGGCCCTGTGTCCTGACTACAAATTCCTGTCTAAAGTGGTTTCAGGTTTCCATTTTAACCAGACCCTTAACTTTCCTGTATTTTTCCCTAAACTTTATTCACATCTAGCAGAGGTTACATGCCATACTAGATGATATCAAGAAGGCCCTTGGTTATTACCTGACTAGAACCAGGACAGGATCTGTAATTCTCCTGGTTTTATTTCCAATGTACCACAAAAATATGAGGGTCTGGTAGCAAGAGACTGACCAAACTCAAGAGATCAAAGGTTCATTGATCCTAATGGTTGAGAAACACATGGCTCTCAAGACTCTGAGGTGTCATAGTGGCCAGTCCAATCAAACGGAACCTGGGGACTGATGGTTCCTTCAAAGTTCTTTCTAGGGGAGTAGAGTATGGACCTCAGGAATCTTGCAGAGATTCTCAAGCGTGGTCCGTGGAGCGCTTACTAGTGATCTCCAGAGAGCTGGATTGTCGCAAGGAGTTGTCGTGTCTCACTTCCAGCTGTTAAGTTACACTAAAATATCATTTAATTTTAGACTGATTAAAATACATAATTTCCTAATATTACTCTGCTATATAAGCTATTATAGTAGTTCCACAGGCTGATATACAATAGTGAGTCAGAGGGAAGGTGATCCAAAAAACAATCTGTTAAAACAAGGTCTGTGCTACAAACTTTTTGTATCTTTTTTGTAATCTATGGTAATGAAGTACCATCAGAACAAGAATAATATTAACTTCCTTATATTCTCAAGGTAAAGTGAGTCAAGAAATTTCCAGTTGTGTCAAATATCTGAAAGCTGAAAGGCACACCACTGGTGGGGGCATGTAGGGTAGGTGTAGCTACATGCTGCAGTGAAAAGCAGGCTGTCTCCACACCGTGGTATATAGTGTTTGTCACGGAAGTCACGGATTCCGTGACTTCTGCAGCAGCCCCGTGTGGCTGGCCCAGGAGCCACCTGAGCAGCTTGGGCAGCCCCTGGGTCAGTCGCATTGGTGGCTGCTGGGGCAGTCTTGGGGCCCCCTGCTGCCCAGCAGCAGGAGTTTGGGTGTGGGTGGGCTTGGGGTTGGGACTGCTGCTTACCTGGAGGGGGCTTCCCTTCCTCAGCTTCCCTAGCTCCACATGCTGCCTCTGCTGGCAGCCAGGCACCACCCCTGCAGCTCCCATTGGCTGCAGTTCTCAGCCAATGGGAGCTGCAGAACCGGGGCTTGGGGCAGAGTGGAGGCAATGCATGGAGCTAGGGAGCTGGGGCTGCTGCTTCCCAGAATTTCATCTTGTAATTCCTGCATCAAGCCCATAACTCCTGGTTGAACTAGAGCATACTTTTTTAGAAAAGCATCCAGTTTTGAAGAAATAACTTGTGCTTCTTGAAATAATATTCATACAAGAGTAGAGTGAAATATTCAATCTTAAGTCCTTTTTTCTTTCTAGGTGTTGCAGATGACTGTAATAGAATTGGTTCTTCATTATATACATTAGGAACGCAGGACTCCACAGATATGTGCAAGTAAGATTTTTATTGTTAAAAGTGATTAAATTATGGGACAGATTGCTAGCCAGGGTTCTCTATTCATTTATCAAAATGGAATGAGTCCATAAGAAAGAATAATATCCAAAAGAATGGTTTCTTTCTCTTCCCTTACCATTCCCCATATGCTTAGCAAGCAGATTGTAAGGCATGACAAGAGCACGTTTAAGATCTGGGTATATGCATGCTTTGTCATAATTACAGCAAAGTGATCATGAAAAGTGTCATCATTGTGGATCCCCATTCTTTCCCTAGAGTTGAAAACAAGAGGTATGCATCCATATGGAGACTTGTGCTCACTCAAGGTTTTGGTAATTGTGTCCAATATGTTGAATGGTCTTTTGATATTCTGAACTAAATTGTACTCTTGGACTCTGCACACTTAAACATAGGCAATTTAAAAAATGTTCTATGAAACTTGCTTGTGAAAATGAAAGCTTAACCATATCAGTTGTACTTGGCATTATTGCAGGAAGGAGATATATATGAAGTTAACGTACAGAGATTTGTCAGTTCACCTCAGTTCTGGTAATACTATACACCAGTTGCAGTACCAGATCTTGGTTTTGTGATCAGGTTATTTAGATCATTGATTGGCAATTGAACTGAAAACCATTAGTCATAATACGTGTCTGTTTCCTTCCCAGGTTTTTTCTGAAGGTATCAGAGTTATTTGACAAAACAAGGGTATGTATCATTAAATCAATCTTTAGATGTAAACTTCAGTTTGTAATAATATATCCCAGTGTGTGCCATGATAGTGACAATTGGTATCTTGGAGTCAGTGGTCTTTTGATCAGCTTATGAGTTTTTTTTATAAGTATTTGAGCATTGGGCAATGGTGAGGAGGAAGATAGTGTGTTAGGATTTTCAAACTGCTTTTTAAAGTAAATGTTTAGTCTTCAAATAAAACTACATTAAAAATGACTTTGTAGACTGTGTAAAAGGGTAAAAGAGAGTCAAGGTGGGCGAGGTAATATTTATTGGACCACTTGTTGGTGAAAGGGACAAGCTTACACAGAGCTCTTCAAAGAATATAGTTTATCTACCTTGTGGCCTGACATTAATTTTGCCAAGTAAGGGGAGCTAGTCCTCCAAAATGTTAAGAAGTGCTCAAAGCTTTTGTCTATTACTGCAACAGAAGTGATTTTAAAAGACTTGCACTTGAAAGAGCATACCGGAAGATTGCCTCCAAGTTATACTATCCCATGAGAAAGCTATCAGGAATAAGAGTATAATGCAGTAGATTGAGTGGAAAGGACACTAATGGAAAAGGAAATTTAAAAAATATTGAGTTGGGACCTTGAGCAACAATCATTTGAGGGTCAGCAAATTAGTTATGTAAATAGCTAGTAAACATGAATATTTTAAAACCTATTGGTTTATGCAGACATGGAATAATGAAGAGTTTCTGAATCAGGAATGCTTCAGATAAATGATTTACCCTGTTCTGTTAACTACATACGGGTACAGCAATACTGTATTAGGTACGTATTTTATTCAAAGGCTGTTGAATCAGTTTATTGCCTTCTCATCACTGAGATTCAACTTCATGAGTGCACCTTTTGAACACAGTTACTGATTTGGTCAAAGCTGGATGTGTTACGGGAATAACATTTTAACACTATAGATGTCGGCGACGAAGGTAGGTGCCAGCAACTGTACAGAACTGGTTGACCTTTCCAGACAGTTCATACAGTGGAATTGGTCTCTTTGAAGAGTATCTGCACTTGAATAGCTGATATGGAGTTAAGACAGAATTTTTATGTTCTGTTGAGATCATATGATGAGAGTGTGTATTTTCCTCTGAGGCTGTTTGAACTTCTCTACCTTTTCCAGTATACAATAAATGCCATTGAAAGTGGGAACAACGTCCCTGTTAAAAACTGGCTTCCTATAAGACAAACAGGCATACCTATCGCATTGCTATAAACAGGCATAACTAGCGCATTATGCTAAAAACCTTGATTGTTTAATTTTTTGAAAGTGGTAATATCTGTGTGCGTCATGCACTGTTGCTTTGCGAGTATTTGCACCTGTACTTGCATCAAACAAATGAAAAATTGGAGTCCAGATGTTTTGAGAAGGGCATATCACTTTTTTTTTTTTTTTCCCCTTCCAGAAAATAGAGGCACGGGTATCTGCAGATGAAGACCTTAAGCTTTCTGACCTTCTGAAATATTATTTAAGGGAATCGCAAGCTGCTAAGGTGAATTTGTGCTTTATGTTCAATGAGGTAGTACACTACTTGAAAGAATATTTAGGGATCACCTAAGTGAATGTAAATTACACTAATTCAGTGGATTAGGAAAAATACTAAAATCTCCAGCCTGTTAATTTTTGCCCTCCTCCCCCAGTATGACATTGGATCTTCACTCTTAAGAAAATGGTGGTAAAATTTTGTTTGCTCCCATCTGCAAGGCTAAATATCATTTGTGGATTTAGAAGCAATGAAGGAGTGACTTTGAAAAAATCTGTAAACTACTTATAATTCACAAACTTTTCTAACTGTTGCGCTTAATTGAAAATTAATCATACAGTTTGACAACTGTTTCATATACTCTAAAATCACTGAAATTAAAACAACAAATTTAAATAAAACTTTATTATAGGCAAAATTGGTTCCAAAACTGTTTGCTTTGTGTGGGAGGAGACTGTTTTCCTTCTAACAGTCTGAAGAAGCACTTTACAAAATTGTCCACATTCAGAAAAAGGTGGTGGTGATGATGGATGCTTACATTTTTTTGATACAGAAGGCTAGTACTGTTTCTAAACAATAGTTTGATTCTAATCTTCTGGGAGGACATGGAATTCCCCATACCTGCCTTCTCCTGAGTTTCTTGCAACATCCTCTGAAGCTTCTAGTGTTTGCCACTGTCAGACAGAATATTGGACTAGATGAGACCACTTGTCTGATCCGATGTGGGAATTTCTATGTTCCTTTTTGTTGCTGGGGTGGGAGGATCTGTTTTGCTATATTCACATGACTAAAGTTAGAATAATCTTAACAAGCAGGAATAAAATGAAAATCTTGAGACAAACAAGGTAGTCTACGCTCTGATCTGAGGGCTAAAATTGAAGATATCCAACAGTAGGTAATTGTAGATTTTATACAGTCTTATACTTCGTTTTTGCAGGATCTCCTATATAGAAGATCTAGGTCACTAGTGGATTATGAAAATGCTAATAAGGCATTGGATAAAGCAAGAGCAAAAAATAAAGATGTGCTGCAAGCTGAAACCACTCAGCAAGTATGTTGTCAGAAATTTGAAAAAATATCTGAATCAGCAAAACAAGGTATTTGAGCAATCTTTGATCACACATTATATTTGCACTTTAAAAAAAATCTGTTTTCTTGAATAGCCTCAATTTTTCAGACATTTAGAATGTTTACTGCTCTGAATTTTCTCTGCTTTTAATCTGTATTTATTTGTGATTTATCTGAGGACATTTAACAGTATTTTCTTTCAATATTAAAGACTAATGGTCTTTCTGGTACCAATATGATGCTTAAATGGCTGAAATTCCTCAAATCAAGATACAAGTAACTAAATCGTCACTTGTTTTAACATGCACAAAAGTGTAACTGACTGCAGATAGTGAAGACAAATATAATTTTGTCAAGCTCTGTTGAAATGGCCTTACACAACTCTGCCTAGCCACTTCAGTGCTGATTTTCATTGACTGGCACATCTCATTGCAGGTGGTTATAGGTCAGAAACAGAGGAGCCAGTGAGGGGAGTTTTTTGCTGGGGATGCTAGTACTGGAGCTCTGTCCCAAATGAAGCAGCTTTGGTGGGTGAAAGGTGCTCCTCTTTTGGAGAAGAGACTGTTCAGTGTGCTGCCTCCTTTCTGCAAGTCTTTTTCCCCCTTTGGGTTAAGGTTGGCCTGGGGAAGTGGTCTTCTGACCCAGTCAGCCTCCCCTGTCCTAAATTAGCTCCTGGAGCCCACCTCGCTTCCCCATCCGCATCAGTCGCTAAAATTCTTTGGCTTTATAAATCTGCCAAAGTTGGCGGCTCTTTGGAGAAAGATCCTGTTAGCCCCGGGAGTGTTCTGACAAGCACATTGTCTTTAGGCTACCTGCCTTATCTGTTCTTCAAGTTAATTTTGCTCTGGTGTTCTCTGCAGAACCCTTCACATGCCTGCTTTCACTCATGAGTGAAGGCAAGTTTCTGGGGCAAGTGATGAAGGGAAAAGAGAAGAATGAATTTAATATTTAAATTAGGGCTGTCAAGTGATTAAAAAAATTAATCACGATTAATTGTGCTGTTGAACAAAAATAGAATACTACTTATATAAATATTTTTTGATGTTTTCCAATTTTTCAAATATATTGATTTCAATTACAATACAGAATACAAAGTGTACAGTGCTCACTTTATATTTATTTTTATTATAAATATTTGCACTGTAAAAATAAAATATAGTATTTTTCAATTAATACAAGTACTGCAGTGCAATCTCTTTATCATGAAAGTTGAACTTACAAATGTAGAATTATGTACAAAAAATAACTGCACTCAAAAATAAAACAATGTAAAACTTTAGAGCCTACAAGTCCATTCAGTGCTGCTACTTGTTCAGCCAGTCACTCAAACAAGTTTGTTTACATTTGCAGGAAATAATGCTGCCCGCTTCTGGTTTACAATGTGACCTGAAAGTGAGAACAGGCGTTCGCCTGGCACTGTTGTAGCCAGCATTGCAAGGTATTTACGTGCCAGATATGCTAAATATTTGTATGCCCCTTCATGCTTCAACCACCATTCCAGAGGACGTGTCCATGCTTATGATGGGTTCTGCTCAATAACGATCCAAAGCAGTGCGGACTGACGCATGTTCATTTTCATCATATGAGTCAGATGCCACCAGCAGAAGGTTGATTTTCTTTTTTAGTGGTTTGGGTTCTGTAGTTTCCGCATCGGAATGTTGCTCTTTTAAGACTTCTGAAAGCATGCTCCACACCTCGTCCCGATCGGATTTTGGAAGGCACTTCACATTCTTAAATCTTAGCTACAGCACCTCGACCCATCTTCAGAAATCTCATATTGGTACCTTCTTTGCGTTTTGTCAAATCTGCAGTGAAAGTGTTCTTAAAACGAACAACATGCTGGGTCATCATCCGAGACTGCTATGACATGAAATATATGGCAGATGCAGTAAAACAGAGCAGGAGGCATACAGTTCTCCCCCAAGGAGTTCAGTCACAAATTTAATTAACACATTTTTTTAACGCGCATCATCAGCAGGAAGCATGTCCTCTGGAATGGTGGCCAAAGCATGAAGGGGCATACAAATGCTTAGCATATCTGGCACGTAAAACCTTGCAATGCTGGCTACAAAAGTGCTATGCGAACGCCTGTTCTCACTTTCAGGTGACATTGTAAATAAGAAGAGGGCAGCATTATCTCCCGCAAATGTAAACAAACTTGTTTGTCTTAGCGATTGGCTGAACAAGAAGTAGGACTGAGTGGACTTGCAGACTCTAAAGTTTTACATTGTTTTGTTTTTGAGTGCAGTTATGTAAGAAAAAAATCTGCGCTTTCACGATAAAGAGATTGCACTATGGTACTTTTATGAGGTGAATTGAAAAATACTATTTCTTTTGTTTATCATTTTTACAGTGTATATAATTTTTATTACAAATATTTAAAGTGAGTACTGTACAATTTGTATTCTGTGTTGTAATAGAAATCAGTATATTTGAAAATGTAGAAAAACATCCAAAATATTTAATAAATTTCAATTGGTATTCTATTGTATAACAGTGCAATTTAAAACTGCGATTAATTTTTTTAATTGCAATTAATTTTTTTTAGTTAATCGCGTGGGTTAACTGCAATTAATCGATAGCCCTACTTTAAATTTATTTTTTATTTTTTTAAAGGGGGACACACTGCTATCTGACTCCAAAAGAGTTTTACATGTATGAAAATTATGGTTAAGAGAAGCCAGCACAATCACACTTTAAATAGCTCCTTCTCTACGGGTATGTCAACACTGCAGTTAGACACGCACAGCAGGCTTATGACAGATGACACAAGATCGAGGGGCTTTGGCTAAGGGACTGTTTAATTGCAGAATAGATGTCAGGCTCGGGCTGCAGCCTCCCACTTCGTAGGGTTTGAGAGCCCAGGGTCCAGCCTGAGCCTGAACATCTACACCATAATTAAATAGCCCTTTACTCTGAACACTGAGCCTGAGCCAGCTGGCACAGACTAGCTGCAGGTTTTTAATTGCAATATAGACATACCCTAACAGTGCTGCAATAGCTCTGAGCCCAAATTGTGGTCTTAGTCTTAAACTTGTGATTTTTTTTATTGATTTTTTTCCCCCATCCCAAGAGGAAAGTGTTGTAATGCTTGAATGCACTGACACTGTTTTTAATGGAATCCCAAATTATACTTTACAGAACTTGTAGACTTTAAAACAAGAAGAGTTGCTGCATTCCGAAAGAATCTAGTGGAACTTGCAGAATTGGAACTGAAGCATGCTAAGGTAATCAAAACCCATTTTGGTTTGTATTTAAATCCGTTTTTCCATGTTATATATACTTGGATAAGATCAGTTTGGTCATTTCTGAGTTATGTAATGTACTCTCCACCTCCAAAAAGTTCAGTCGGCACTGATATGAAGCATGAGCAGCTTCAGCTGAAAGGCTAACTTTTATAAAGTTGTAAACTATGGAGAATAGGGGTGCAGGCACAGACTTTTAATGGGACTTGTGCTCCTAAGTGCCTTCGGTGCTTTTTGAACATCTCTATCCCATAGAAAATATCATGCATTGACTATAGTATCGCTGCCTATAGTATCTGTCTAGGTACCTGTATGACTCTCATTAGCATAGTATCTGAGTTTCCTTCTCCATTATTAGTGGATTTTATCCTTTCAGTCCCCCCAATGAGGTATGAAAGTATGCCTGAAGCTCATACAGGAAGTCTGTCACTGAGCAAGACATTGAGGCCAGATCTGTGTATAGATTCTTGAATATACCTTTGAGCCTTGGTTTCTTTTAGTTCACTAGCATAGGATGTTGACTAAGAAACTTCAGTTGCAGATAATTTACTGAACATGCTAAATGGTTTTAAGGAGGTGAATTATTTTTCCCCAAAGAACCTAAGTGCACTGTCCTTAAATGTCATTTAAATGCATTTGAGCAACTATTTTTTGGTCTTTATGGAGATAATAGCTTACTACTTTTGACAAAGCTGCAGACAGTGGCTATAATGTCTTATACCAAGGGATTTTCCAGAAAAGCTATCTTGAACCATCTGTTCCTTCAGAATTCACATTATTCAACTGTTACCGTTGTCTGTACTTGCCACTGATTCCATTAAAACCTTATTTCTGAGGGGATCTATTTTGAATATTTTAGGCTGAAATTAGGCATAGACACTTGAAATTCAAGAGTGTGTGTAGATCTATAAAAATGTACATCCATGCAACTTTTGTTTAAATTGGTTTGGACATTTCAGTTTGATGTAAAAGAGTTTAGTTTGGATGCCTTTTTAATGCTGAGAGAGGAAATGGCTTTTTTAAATGTAATTTTCAAGTAAACTTTTTGCATTACTTTATCCTTTTGTCATCCATTTTAAACTAAACTCAGAGTATGTATTTATGCACTAGAATATGTGGGACCCTTCACTTAATTCTTATGGATCAGATGGCTTTCACATTTAGCCTTTTTAAAAAATTCTTGTTTTATATTGGTTTGAGTGTGATGCTTCTTGGGGCACCCAGAACTGAGAGTCACCTTGTTACCCTCTGCCTCCAGTGCAAGGGAGTTTTTCTTCTGCCAGCTGGATGTTAGTTCCCTCACACACACAGCCTGTCAGCCATTCAAGCACTCTCCTCTGGGCTATACCAGCTCTGCATGTTGACAATAGATACACCCCAACTCCCAAGTCCCTTCCAAGTGTCTCCTTGTGGTATCTAGCCTCTGACTACCGAATACCCACAGAAATCCCAGATCCTCTGTTCCCAAAGGAACAGTGTCCCCCAGTTTACCAATGTCACGTTAGGCCACCGCTCCTGTATCTCACACAGCACTTGAGTTCAATTATAGTAAAACAAAAGGAAACTTAAGAAGAAATAGCGATTCAAATAAGAACAAGTGTGAGTGATGGAAACAAGTGGATACATACGAAACAAAATCATAAAATGCAAATGAGGGCCTAAACTTATTAATAGTTACCTTTCCTATCTAATAAAGTAGATTCTCAAAGTTCAGTCTTTTACAGTGCTTGCTAGCCCCAAGTAGCTAGGACACAGTCTTTCATGAAGCAACCCTGCTTATCAAGGTACCTCCTCAGTGAATGGGTCTAGAGTGTCATCCCCGTCCCCCCCTACTGAGTCTTTTGTCTTATTCACAGAGAGGGCAATCCCTTCACTGTCCCGTTGTTCCTTTTCACTTCAAGTGGTTTTCATGATTATAGTTTCTTTGATGGTTTTCCGTTGACTTTTCTGGGTTGGTGCAAAGATAGACAACTGAGCAATACAGTACGTACTCTGCTAGCCAGGGAGGGAGACAGCTCCTTTCCTCTTTAATGGGCCATCCCCGAGCATGTTATTCCCTGGGGACTCACTTTTGCTTGAAGACAGTAAGGAATAACTTTCAACGTAGTTACATTATTCCTTTAAATATTACTTATACACACATCTTGCAATGGTTATCAATAGGTTACAAGCTTTCAGTAGAGACCTCACATACTACCTCTATGAAAATGATGTGCTAGTGAGTGGTGTGGTAAGTTTGTCAGGTCTCAGACAGGAGTTGCTTGTATTAAACAGTGAACCCTTTGCCATTTGGCACCAGTGGGCCTCTGTCACACAGAGAAACCCAGGGGGTGCCCTGAATGTCATCATTTCACTTTGTCCAAAAGATACTGTGTATTTTGAGAATGGTGTAAAATTTTAGCTTTTGGTTTACCAGAGATGGGAATCGGGGACATTGTGCATCCAAATGCTATGTTCAAATACTGAGTTCTTATTTTAGTCTATAAGAACTTAGATTTCTAAGCATAGACAGTTTGCTTGGAATCTGTATGTAGTCATGAGTCTATAGTACTTCCTTTTGTACTATTTGCTTTAATGTATGCTGCAAATTCCTTCCCTCTCCAGTGATTTAGTTACCCAGATTTCCTCACTTCCATTCATACTTTCATACTTTCCAGGGAACAGTAATGCTAGCCACAGATTCAGACCTTTGAAAAAACTGATAAATTCAGACGGCACTTTGTCTCTGACCTAATGCTCTGTTTTCCATTCTCAACTCTAGCACTCTACGTATTTACTCCTTTGGATAGTATCCAAGTCCTGCTTTGTCAAATATTGCAAAGCTCATAATACCTGTATTTTAGAGATGTGATCTGCAGACAGCGTTGCTAATGGAGCAAGGGAATGCATAATAGAAAATTCTGATCAACTTGATCTATGGTTATGAAATAAAACCAATTCTTAGATTAAGTTAGTTAATTCAATTCTTTTATTAAGCCTGTTAGTGCTTGTTGGTCTGTCTGGTGGCACAAAATGCTAATGCACTTTGCATTCCTTGTAGATCTCAGGAAATTATTATAACTCATGATGCCCTTGCATAATCTAATTTTGTTTTAACAATGTGACAGAATATGAAAGAGAAACTAAAGCTGTAGCAAGATACTGTAGTTAGTTATATTATTTACCTTTAAGCTTCTGTTGACCACCTTTAAATTTTTAGATACTCCTCTGATCTGTTGAATCAAATGATTGCAGTTCACTACTTCAGGACAATCCAAAGGAAACTTAAAACTTCAAAATGATCATATGAATAGTTTTGGCTGTGGTCAAGAGATGCTTATGGAAATGTTCTGACCAAGCTGCCTTTGCCTCTCTCAGATTTTAGATTGCTATCTCTGGAATGGTCATAATAGGCATACGTCATACAGTCACTGGCAAAATGGAATGCTGGTAAAAACCTGCTTCAGACCTCCAAATAACACTTTTAATAAGAGATCCTTTTTTTGGCTCTGGTGGATTTTCATTTTAAGGAACTGTTAAAATGGTGTGGGGGGAGAGGGGAGAATACAAACCCCAGCGATGACCCTTCAGGAAGTCGGTAGGAGGCTTTGATACTAAGGCTTATTTTGATAAAGTCAGTGGTGGGACTAGTAAAACTTTAAGGGTATGTCACTCTGTTATGAAAATTATGGGGCAGGCTTTCAATCTCCTTACTATTTGATTGAACACCAGAAGCTGTTTGTTTAAACCTTCCTCCCAAATGCTGGAATTTTGAATAAGAATTTATTTTAATGAAAAGTTCGGTAGATTTGTAAATAATGTCCACTGTACCTCAAAGCCTTATCATCTTTCTCAGAATCAGTGAGATGGGGAGTGACTGAGGCCTCGTGCCCCCTCTCTGGAACTGAATTTTTGGAAGGGGGATTATGTAAACTCCAGATACACATCTAAAGGAAAACTGAATTTTAAATTATGGAGATATACCTATCTCATAGAGCTGGAAGGGACCCTGAAAGGTCATCAAGTCCAGCCCCCTGCCTTCACTAGCAGGACCAATTTTGCCCCAGATCCCTACCCTCCTTTGCCAGTAGAAGGTAAAGCTGTTTCTGTGGTACCTTTTTAGACAAGTGAAAACCTCCAGACAGTTCTAAACTATGCAGGTTTGTGTAGCTTGTGACTGCGAGAAAGAAAATTAATAGAATCATAGAAGATTAGGATTGGAAGAGACCTCAGGAGGTCATCTAGTCCATCCCCCTGCTCAAAGCAGGACCAACACCAACTAAATCATCCCAGCCAGGGCTTTGTCAAGCCGGGCCTTAAAAACCTCTAAGGTTGGCGATTCCACCACCTCCCTAGGTAACCCATTCCAGTGCTTCACCATCCTCCTAGTGAAATAGTTTTTCCTAATATCCAACCTAGACCTCCCCCACTGCAACTTGAGACCATTGCTCCTTGTTCTGTCATCTGCCGTCACTGAGAACAGCCTAGCTCCATCCTCTTTGGACCCCCCCCCTTCAGGTAGTTGAAGGCTGCTATCAAATCCCCCCTTGCTCTTCTGCAGACTAAATAAGCCCAGTTCCCTCAGCCTCTCCTCATAAGGCATGTGCCCCAGCCCCCTTATCATTTTTGTTGCCCTCCACTGGACTCTCTCCAATTTGTCCACATCCTTTCTGTAATGGGGGGGCCCAGAACATAAGAATGGCCATACTGGGTCAGACCAAAGGTCCATCCAGCCCAGTATCCTGTCTACCGATAGTGACCAATGCCAGGTGTCCCAGAGAGAGTGAACCTAACAGGTAATGATCAAGTGATCTCTCTCCTGCCATCCATCTCCACCCTCTAACAAACAGAGGCTATGGACACCATTCCTTACCCATCCTGGCTAATAGCCATTAATGGACTTAACCTATATGAATTTATCTAGTTCTCTTTTTAAACCCTGTTATAGTCCTAGCCTTCACAACCTCCTCAGGCAAGGAGTTCCACAGGTTGACTGTGCGCTGTGTGAAGAACTTCCTTTTATTTGTTTTAAACCTGCTGCCCATTAATTTCATTTGGTGGCCCCTAGTTCTTATATTATGGGAACAAGTAAATAACTTGCCTTCCCCCATTCAGTAAGGATCCCACACTTTCCCTGACCACCTTCTTGTTGCTAACATACCAGTAGAAACCCTTCTTGTTACCCTTCACATCCCTTGCTAGCTGCAACTCTAATTGTGCTTTGGCCTTCCTGATTACACCCCTCCATGCTTGAGCAATATTTTTATACTCCTCCCTAGTCATCTGTCCTAGTTTCCACTTCTTGTAAGCTTCCTTTTTCTGTTTAAGCTCACCGAAGATTTCCCTGTTAAGCCAAGCTGGTTGTCTGCCGTATTTGCTATTCTTTTGCACATTGGGATGGTTTGTTCCTGCACCCTCAATAAGGCTTCTTTAAAATACAGCCAGCTCTCCTGGACTCCTTTCCCCCTCATGTTAGACTCCCAAGAGATCCTGCCCATCAGTTCCATGAGGGAGTCAAAATCTACTTTTCTGAAGTCCAGGGTCCGTATTCTGCTGCTTTCCTTTCTTCCTTTCGTCAGGATCCTGAACTCGACCATTTCATGGTCACTGCTGCCGAGGTTGCCACCCATTTCTACTTCCTCTTCCAATTCTTCCCTGTTTATGAGCAGCAGGTCAAGAGGAGCACAGCTCCTAGTTGGTTCCTCCAGCACTTGCACCAGGAACACTCTACAAAAACTTCCTGGATTGTCTGTGCACTGCTGTATTGCTCTCCCAGCAGATGTCAGGGTGATGGAAGTCCTCCATAAGAACCAGGGCCTGTGATCTGGAAACTTCTGTTAGTTGTCTGAAGAAAGCCTCGTGTACCTCATCCTCCTGGTCTGGTGGTCTATAGCAGACGCCCACCACGACATCACCCTTGTTGCTCTCACCTCTAAACTTAACCCAAAGACTCTCAACAGGCCTTTCTCCAGTTTCATACTAGAGCTCTGAGCAATCATACTGCTCACTTACATACAGTGCAACTCCTCCACCTTTTCTCCCCTGCCTGTCCTTCCTGAACAGTTTATACCCATCCATGACAGTGCTCCAGTCATGTGAGTTACCCCACCAAGTCTCTGTTATTCCAATCACATCATAGTTCCTTGACTGTGCCAGGACTTACAATTCTTCCTGCTTGTTTCCCAGGCTTCTTGCGTTCGTGTACAGGCACGTAAGATAACTAGCCGATTGCCCTACTTTCTCAGTATGAATCAGGAGGCCTCCCCTGTTGCACCCTCCTCCTTGTGTTTCCTCCCAGTATCCCACTTCCCTCAGGGCTTAGGTCTCCATCCCCTCATGAGCCTAATTTAAAGCCCTCCTCACTAGGTTAGCAAGCCTGCCTGTGGAGATGCTCTTCCCTCTCTTCGTTAGGTGGATCCCATCTCTTCTTAGAAATCCTTCTTCCTGGAACAACATCCCATGGTCAAAGAATCCAAAGCCCTCTCTCAGACACCACCTGCACAACCACGCATTTACTTCCACAATTCAATGGTCCCTACCTGGGCCTTTTACTTCAACAGAGAGGATGGACGAGAACACAACTTGCGCCTCAAACTCCTTTATCCTCCTTCCCAGAGCCGCGTAGTGTGCAGTGACCCGCTCAAGGTCATTCTTGGCAATATCATTGGTGCCCACGTGGAGAAGTAGGAAGGGGTAGTGGTCCAAGAGCTTGATCAGTCTTGGCAGACACTCTGTCACATCCTGAATTCTAGCTCCAGCCAAGCAGCACACTTCTCGAGTTTCCCGGTCTGGATGGCAGATGGATGACATAAAAAAGAATCTGACACATCAGAAAAGGGCAGACAAATAAAAAGTGACAAGTTTTTAAAGTGCTTGTACACAAATGATAGAAGTCTAAATAATAAGATTGATGAACTAGAGTGCCTCGTGTTAAAGGAGGATCTTGATATAAGAGGCATCATAGAAACCTGGTGGAGGGAGGACAATCAATGGGACACAATCATTCCAGGGTACAAAATATATCTGAAGGACAGAACAGGTCGTGCCGGGGGGAGGGGGAGGGGGAGGGAAGTGGCACTATATATGAAAGAAAATGTAGAATCAAAATCAAATGAAGTAAAAATTTTAAATGAATCCACATGTTCCATAGAATCTCATGGATAGTAATTCCATGTTCTAATAAGAATATAACAGTAGGGATCCATTATTGACCACCTGACTAGGACCGTGATAGTGACTATGAAATGCTGTTCAAACTGTTCAAACAAACAACCCACATGGTCAAACAGTCACACTTTTTAAACAAACACCCAGTCAAACAGTCCCTGCAACTAGCACTAGTCAGACAAATGGTCACAGCAGACACACTCAGATATTCACCCCACCAGCTCACAACGCAGCCCCCCAATGCAGCACTCACCATCAGCGCCGGCTCCAGGGTTTTTGCTGCCCCAGGCAGCAAAAAAAAAAAAAAAAAAAAACCGCGATTGCGATCTGCGGCGGCAATTCGGCGGGAGGTCCTTCGCTCCGAGCGGGAGTGAGGGACCCTCCGCCGAATTGCCGCCGAATAGCTGGACGTGCCGCCCCTCTCCCGAGTGGCCGCCCCAAGCACCTGCTTGTTCAGCTGGTGCCTGGAGCCGGCCCTGCTCACCATAGCTCGGTTCCTAGGCAAACTCCCTCTGGTTGCAGCTCACTCGGTTTGCAACTCTCGCAGCTCACTCGGTTTGCAAATTCAATATATTATGCATATAGAAGCTCTTGAGCTGTAAGTGTGGAAGTCTGTATTTAATGTTTGGCTATCTCATGTGAAAATCACATGTAAACCTGGTTACCATTTTAAAACCATCTTAGTTCTGTAATGTTGAACTTGAACTACAGTTCATAAACAAGGTGGTGGCCATACTCTGGAATTGGTGAGGATAAACAGTGCAACTTAAGTGCAGCTTACATAGTTCAATCAACAACTCATTACAGAATCCTGATCCGGCAATTAAATTTAGATACTCAAATGTGTATGTAAGGTGGGACAAAACCCAGTTTTGACATGTATGCCTTACAATACAGGTTTTTGTTGTCTTCTCCAAACATAGGGGTTATGAGGGATGTGTTCCTCATCTGCCACCCAGTATCTGAAAGATTTAGTATATGAAATTTGTTCTATTCTTAGTATATGAAACTTTTTATATTCTTAAAGGGGAAAAAATGCCCATCACCACAGATCAGGAAAGTTAAGTGGTGTACCACTTGTCAGAAGTGACTTATGCTTTCTAATATGGCAATGTTGGGATTTCCTTAAACTTGAATGGATCTGTTTTCCTACTGATGCATGGATTTAATTAACATTAATGCTAATGAGTTTCCTACATAATTTCCCCATGTTGATGAGAGAGTGCTTGTTAATTATTCAGTAGAATGGCTGGAATCCAAAATCCTCTATTTTTACATGTTTTACATATACCCAGCTTGCAACTAGATCCTCCTGTTACAGGCCAGAGACCACAATCTCTCATGTATTGCCATCCATATATGCCATCCACATTTTGTCTATTCTTCCAGCATACTATAGGCTCCACTCTACCTCTTTCACCTTTCCAGCATTGGGCAAAGATCAACCTTTGCCATGATCAGTCTACTAACATGGGCCTCAGACTCCTGGGTCCCTATGACCTAGCAATATAGGTGATTTCCCCCTGCACCTTACATGGGTTGGAAGGGTGGATATAAGAAAACACCGTGTTGGTGTAATTCATATATATAACAGGAAAAACTTAGTTTCTCTTGTGGAGTACTGGTGACTGCTGCCAGTGAGTGGAGGATGGATGGGGTAAAGGATCAGACAAGATTGGTGTTTGGAGTTTTAACTGACATGATTGTCCTATTTCTCCAAAGAAGGGCAAAGGAAACAAAATCAACAGTGTGGGATGGCTGTGAGATTATTGTTTTTATATGAAGTCTTTTATACATAATTGAACTGCTTACTTTGGAGAGGTGCAAGAATATTAGTCATTGTATAGGTTAAACAGAAGCAGTAGAGCTTTTTTTTTACATATCAAAAGCTTCTTTATATTAAAAATCAAATTTGAAATTAAGATCATACATAAAGTGATGGAACTCACTGCTACAGGTTACAGAAGCAAATAGTTACCAAGAAAGACCTGGATTTGACTAAGAACAGAATTTAAAACTATAAAATTCATCAGTGCACATGCTTGATAGGGTATATGTTCATTACTAACTGGGATCAAGAAGCATTTTCCATGGTATAATTGTGCATTATGGGGTTTTGTCTGTCCATCTTTCATTGGACTAGATGGAATATTAGGATGTTCATTCTTACCAATTCCTGTTTCTTGCCCATACTCTTCAGCTTTAGATTGGAGTACAAACTCAAGTTGTTTGTTGCTTTCTACATCACTAGTAATGAAGATTTTGCACGCCAATTTGTTTTTATTTACATCTGTACAACTAGGGATAGATTTGGCCTTGCAGTTGAAACTTGATTAACAGTTCTTATAACCACTCTCCTATAGATGCTCTCTCTGCAGTGCTAATACGTTAGTTTTTTATTTTGTCACTACCAAAGTGATAACACACATGGAACATGTCTGAGGAATAAGGTGCCACTTTTTGTAATTTTTCAGGATAGGACCACCCTTTAAATCATTGGTTTAGGGCATTTAATTGATTCTGTTTTCCTGCATTGCTCCAAGATAAATATATCAAAGAAATTCCTGTCTAGTTTATTTTTACTGATATACAATGTATTACTAGAATAATATGAATAATTATGTTATGGGAATAATCTGACAATAGTAGTATTACTATCTTTTCTGAGTGAGGGGTACCTGAAAGAATATCTTCCACACAAATCTCATCCTTTTACAACTGAGAATTTAACTGTAAAAGAAAGGAGGACGACAGACCTCTATGGTGAATTTGTTGTGTTTTGTATCACAAATAAAGTTTTGTTGAGATATGTATGGGAAGGATATGACATGTAGTGGAGAAGTTATTTAAACTCACCAAATTCAGAAAGTGTACTAGATCTCAAAATTTCTGTTTAGCGGTTCCTTGAGATTGGCTTGCTATGTTCAACAGATCTTTCTAAGAGATGAAAATTGCTTAAACAAAAATATTTTACAAATGTTTTATATGCTGCTTAATAAGTAATTAATTTTATCATCTTTTAAAAATATTTTATACCTCAGAAAATAGGGAAATGTGCTAATCGTTTTCTTTATTTCTACAGGGTAACTTGCAGCTGCTGCAGAGCTGCCTGGCAGTGTTAAATGGAGACACATAAAACACTCTGTCCATCGACTAACAAGGGCTGCCTTCTTCTGGATTTTGTTTTCATGACTTTTAATAGGGATTTACATCTCACCGGAGAAATCAGTTGGCAAAGTATGCATAAATAAGCTCCTCTTCTCTGAGAAAGTGAAGACTCCTGAAAGCAGTTCCAGACTATATGAAGCAACAGCATACTCATTTATGCACATGTATTCACACACACGTTTATTTAATCATTGTATGCTTTCATTGTTCAGAAATCAAATGTCCTGTTTCTTTGTGAAAGTAGCCAATATAATTATGTTCATGTTATGAATAGTATTATGGTATGGCTGCCAATCTTATTTACCTTTGTAAGTAATTTCTGAAGTTGCCCATTTGAATGCATTGTTCAAATGGATTAAATATTGCCATTAGATGTTTGAATATTGTTATTATAAAGCATTGTATGCATTGTCTTAGTTTTTCCATGTCCTGGTATCAAGCATCTTAATGATTTTTTCCAAATAATGAACATTTCTTAGAAATTTTGGAGAACTTTATGTAATCTTTATAATTATGATTTAAAAGGAAAAGCAAATGCATTAGTATGTTTGCCTTAACTTGTAGACTAATCCCAATTATTGTAAAATAAACTGTGAAATCAGTGATTTTTTTTCTAAAACTATGCAGTCATTGTATCATCTATAATAATTTAAATAGGCATTTGTAGCAAATCTGGTTAATTTGATCAGCATTTTCTCCACTCGTCCTCTGAAGCAAATTGTTGAATAGTGTTGGATTGGACTGACCCTGCTTCCTGCTAGACTCTTCCAATAACTCTTCTCACTTAAATTTTAAGGTTTATTAGCTTATCTATCTACTGGTACCATCTAGTTCACTTAGACATTGTTTCAGACTTGGTTACCATTCTATAGGAAAGTAATTTTTAAAAAGAGTTTGGTTTTTTAGTAGGAAAGAGGAAGAGGAGTGGCAAAAGCATGAGTTTAGAAAGCAGGGGAGGCAGTCAGAGACAGTGTTGTAATTTTCCCCTTCTTGGTTAAACACAAGTAGCTCTGTCTCAAAAAAACAAACAAAAAACAACCCCAAAAACAATGATTTGGACATGAAGGAGTGGCAGGAATGACAGAGGAGGGTCACATTCCCCTCACCAAAATTTTGGGCTGTGACTCTTACTGACTTTGGATCCTTAGGATATGTCTACACTGGCAGAGTTACATCGCCACTCAGGGAGCGCTGAAGGGAAACCGCTGATGTGTGTTCACACTGTCAGCTGCCTGCACAATAGCGTGTTCATACTTGCGGCACTTGCATCTGTATTCGGAGCGGTGCACTCTGGGCAGCTATCCCACAGAGCATCTCTTCCTCTTCTGCTGCTAAGAGTTGTGGGAAGACGGAGGGGGTCACGGGGCCTCCTGGGTCCTGTCGCAATGACTCGTAATGCATTGCTTCACATCCCAGAAATCCCTGTGCTTCCTTCCACATTTGGCATCATCTTTCAACGGTTTGTGTACTGCGCGTCCTGCCTCTTCGGTCTGCAGGAATGGATCCCGCACTGTTGACCAATATGCTGCTCACTTTCTCTAACATGTCATGCGTGGCAGTGGAGTTATTCCTTAAACTACAAAGACAAGAGGAGTTTGACATTGATCTCGCCACGTGTAGTAGCTACGACACGAGATTGTGGCATTCACGGAGGTGTTGACCACAGTGGAACGCTGCTTTTAGGCTCGGGAAACAAGCACTGAGTGGTGGGATCACATCATCATGCACGTCTGAGATGATGAGCAGTGGCTGCAGAACTTTCGGATGAGGAAAGCCACATTTATGGGACTGTGTGAGCTCGCCTCAGACCTGTGGCGCAAGGATATGAGACTGAGAGCTGCCCTGCCATTGGAGAAGCACATGGTGATTGCACTGTGGAAGCTGGCTACTCCAGACTGCTACCGATCAGTCGCTAACCAGTTCGGAGTGGGAAAGTCGACCGTTGGACTCACGTTGACGGAAGTGTGCAGGGCCATTAATCGCATCCTGCTCCGAAAGACTGTGACTCTGGGTAACGTCCGTAACATTGTGGATGGCTTTGAACAAATGGGCTTCCCTAACTGTGGAGGGGCAATAGATGGCATGCATATTCCAATTCTGGCACCAGAACACCTAGCCACCGACTACATTAATCGGAAGGGGTATTTATCTATGGTTCTCCAGGCGCTTGTGGATCACTGTGGGCATTTCATGGACATTAACGCAGGCTGGTCTGGAAAGGTGCATGACACACATCTTTTGGAACACTGGCCTGTTCAGGAAGCTGCAAGCAGGGACTTTCTTCCCGGACCAGAAGATCACCTTGGGGGAAGTTGAAATCCCCATTGTGATCCTGGGAGACTCTGCCTACCCCTTAATGCTGTGGCTTATGAAGCCATACACAGGGAACCTTGACAGCAGCAAGGAACGGTTCAGCAACAGGCTGAGTAAGTGCAGAATGACTGTTCTGTGCTTTTGGCCATTTAAAGGCCCGCTGGCGCTGCCTATATGGGAGGCTGGACCTGGCCGATGGCAATATTCCTATGCTTATAGCCATGTGGTGTACGCTCCATAATATTTGTGAAGGGAAGGGTGAAAGCTTCACTCAGGGCTGGACCGCTGAGGCTCAGCACCTGGAGGCTGAATTTGAACAGCCAGAGACCAGGTCTATTAGAGGGGGCACAGAACAGGGTCATAAGGATCAGGGGTGCCTTGAGGCAGCAATTTGAAGCTGAAAGCCACTAATTGTTGCTATGTTCGGGAGTCCAGTGCTTGTAATGGTAGGAGGTGATTGTGATTGGTGCAAACAATGCACTATGAAGGTTTACGAAAATAGTCTGTTGCTTTGCAGGACTCGGTTTGCTTTCAATTTATGGAATAAAGAACAACTGGAGGAGAGAGACAAACAAAACAACACATCAGCACTGAGGGGGATGGGAAAAGGGAGGGCCCCAGGAGGAGGTGGGGTCCTGGGATGGCTAAAGATTTGTGTATGTCCAGGTATCATATGCAACCTTGTTTGGAGTACAGTATAGCGGGTACTGTACTTCAGCAGGGCTAAACTGCAGAGGGACAGGTGTTGAGTGCATTGGGTACTGGGAGTCTGCAGGGCTGGACTGTGACGGGGCAGGAGTGTAATGCAGTGGGTACAGACTGGAGCCAGGAGGTTAAGAGTATTTTGGCAGTGTCTTGGGGGGGCGGAGCGCCTGGGAAAGAGTTTTGCAACAGTGGCTGCAGGGGAGGACTGGCGTGGAGCTGCTTGGTTTGCAGTGCTATAGTGCCTGGAGCATGTCCGCTTGGCACTCCATAACATTTAAGAGCTGCTCCGTGGCGGCATGCTGCGTTCTCCTGTCGGTCCCTTTTCTCACTGTCCCACCACTCCTTCAATTCTTGTTTTTCGGCCGCGGAGTGCATCATGACATCATGCAGAAAGTCCTCTTTATTTCTTTGTGGACACTTTCTAATTCTGCACAGCGGTTCAGCCGGCGCTAATAAAGAGGGAGGCTGGGCTCCCAAGGTCATATCTGTGAAGCCAAAATGCAGCATTTTACAGAAGCAGTATTGTTTGCAACACAGAGACCACTGATTCGGTGATTTAAAAACACAGCCACTGTTCACATACCTGTCACTAACTGGTTGACCCCAGGCAAGCACACATGAGCCACAAGACCCCCAAATGGTGAGTAACCACAGGGGCAGGGGAAATCAGTGTTCCAGGACTGTACTATACACTGGGCACGTGGCTCTTGGGGAGAGCCAGCACTGTAGGGGAGGCCTTTATAATCATTACGGTCCCTACATTTTCCACAGGCTGTGTTCATTATGGAAGATACCTTGCTGCTGAGGGTGAGCAGGGACTCAAGGGAGGGTCTTCTCCAAGACTGCGGCTTCCACCCTGGCCCTTATGTGGCTCGCCTGTGTGCAGCAATGGTCTCCCTTCCCCCCTCTCCGTGGCCGCAGAGTGGTGCGGGAAAGTTACCCTTAATGGCGCAAGAAACAAAGCAGCTCTGCCAAAGAACCTGTCTCCATGAGAGTTTTGTGGAGATCGCTGAGGCAGATTCCTATGAAGTGAGGGAGTCAAGCAACATGCTATTCCGCCACTCAGACTAGGCATGTGGTGGTATGCGCATCATACAGACACAAGCCTGCTTTCTGCAACCTTCCTGCTCCCAACAACTTGCTTTAGCGATTCCTAAAATCAAAGCCACTTACCTAGGGGCCTCCTCTCCTGTTTGTGCTTCCTCCAAGGCAGAGAAGAGTTCCTGGCTGCATGCATCTCTGACCTCCGAGTCGTCTTCTGCCTCTGGGTCCCAATCCTTGTTCAAGATTTCCTCCTCCTGGCTCGGTCCACTCTCGACTGGCACGCGAGCCACTGAAGTATCCACAGTGACCTTCGCAGTGGAGGTGGGGTCGCCAGCGAGTATCGTGTCCAGATCTTTGTATAACCGGCAGCTCATAGGCGTGGAACTGGAGCAGCAGTTTGCTGCCCGTGCCATTCCTTAGTTCCTTCACTTTGACCCTGCACTGCAGTATGTCCCAGTCATGGCCCCTTTCTGTCCTGAATCGTGAATTCTGGCCGTAGGTATCATAATTCCAAGGGCTGGAGCGCAGCTGGGACTGGACAGCCTCCTTTCCCCAAATGCTGATGAGGTCCAGCAGCTCAGCATTGCTCCAGGCGGAGGATCGCCTGGTGCATGGAGCAGGCATGGTCACCTGGAAAGATGTGCTGAGACCACTGCCCGTGTCCCTGAGCCAACAGGAAGGAGACTTTCAAAATTCCCAAGGAATTTAAGGGGTGGGGCTCATGGTCTCCTGAGGGCAGGGCAGTAGAGTTCAAACGATGACCAGAAAGGCGAGAACAGGCATTGTTCATGTGACTGGGGTCCTAGCGGGGGCCAGCTGAGGTCACTCAATTAGGGTAAACCCCAAAGAATGGGGAAGACATTCCGCATAAAGCTGGTGGATATTCCAATACTTAGATTTACCAAGCCATCATACAAGAGCTTCTTTATTACCTTACTGGTTACTCAGAAATCCAAACAACACAGGTACCTGGATGGAGGCCTGAGGCTGGATCACTTTAAGGGAACTATGTCAAATATGCTGATTTCTGAAACTCTTATTTCATCATATAAAAGAAAAGGTTCTACCCATCCCAAAGGCTTGGACACACTACCTCCCAGGTTAATGAATGTTTCAGATCTTACCCAAATACACGCTCCAGCCAATTCTTAACTAAATTAAAGCTTATTAAAAAACAAAAAAGAGAGAATGGTTAAAAGATCAATATACATACAGCCATGAGTTCAATTCATTGAGGTTTAGATTCATAGCAGAGATGGTGAGCTTTGTAGTTGCAAAGAGTTCCTTTAGAATTCACTTCATAGGTCATAGTCCAATGTCCAAATATCATAGTCAGGACGTACCACCGTAACTAAGACCTCAGTCTTGAGACTCAAACGTCCCCTGATGAAGCTTAAGCAAATCTGAGATGACAGAATCAGAACCCAAGAATCTTTTATACAATTTCATGTCCTCTTTGACAAGTTAGGAGTTCCTCCGGGAACAAAAGGTAATTAGGATGACTTTGAAAGAGGTCCATCACTGGTACTTAGCTATAGAATTAACTTAAGGCAATTTTGCTTGTTCCTCCACCATTCACAGATTATTTGCTATACATTTCAAAAAGAGATGAATACAAAGAGATCCCGTGTTTACAATTCATTTAAATGCTAGGACAGGGGTAGGCAACCTCTGGCAAGCAAGCTGATTTTCAGTGGCACTCTCACGGCCCGGGTCCTGGCCACCAGTCCGGGGGGCTCTGCATTTTAATTTAATTTTAAATGAAGCTTCTTAAACATTTTAAAAACCTTATTTACTTTACATACAATAGTTTAGTTATATATTATAGACTTATAGAAAGAGACCTAAAAACGTTAAAATGTATTACTGGCATGCAAAACCTTAAATTAGAGTGAATAAATGAAGACTCGGCACACCACTTCTGAAAGGTTGCCGACCCCTGTGCTAGGATGTTCTTTTGATCTCTGAATTATCAGAATACAGCATAGACAGGGACTTGATTACATTGTCGACCCTACTCATACATATGTAAATACACAAAAACACAAACCTCATCTCCCCACATGTCTTTTGAGGGTTATTGTGCAGGATGTTTAACCCTTTCTAGCCATGTGTCACAGTGGGACCCCTCCGGGAGGCCAATTGCAGCGCTGTAATCGACCAGGGTGTAGCCCCAGCGCAGAAAGCTCTACGCCTCTCATGGGGGTGGTTTTTTACAGCGCTGCAACTGCACAGTTTCTGCACACTAAGTGGCTTGGCAGTGTGTACACATTGGCAGTTACACTGCAGAAGCTGCTTTACTGTGCAGAAACTTGCCAGTGTAGACAAGGCCTGAGTCTTTGGTTAGTAATTTGAACCATGAGTCTTTTTCCAGAGCTGTGGTTCTGTTGTGTAATTCCAGAGCACCTGTGCAGAAGTGTCTATACCACAGGTTCTCAAACTGTGGTCCGCAAGCTCCATTCTAAGGTGTGTGCAGGCGTGGGTCCACTAATTAGGTGCCTGGACTCTGGAGAAGACGCACATGTAAGGTGAGCTGGTGGCCTTGGGAGGTAGGTGGGAGGGGGCAGTAGGGTGAGAAGAGGGGGTTGGGGGAATTTAGGACGTGCAGGGCTATGGCGGCCAGAGAAAGAGGTGACTTTCCCCAGCTCCAGAGCTGCAGCTGCCGGGGAGAGACCCCCGTCCTTCCAGCCCCAGCTCGGGGGCTGCTGCGGTGGGGGAGAGAGGCACATCCATCGCATTAGAAAGTTAAGACTACTGATGATATTTGTAGAACAAAAAAAGTTAAAAAAAAATGTATATAGCGCTTTTATCCAAAGCACTTTACAATAGTTAGCTAACAGTACAAACAACATTTGGAAAGATCATTAAGTGGTCCGCTGAGACCCTCAGCAATTTTCAAGTGGTCTGCGGAAAAAAGAAAGTTTGAGAACCACTGGTCGTACCTTGTGTGAAAGTAGAATGAATTATATTGTAAAAATAGAATGGATTAAAGAAAATGCTGTATGTTCCTTTAAGCAGGAATGAGGAATGTTGAAATATAGTTGTCAGGAAGAGAAACATTAAGATATAGAACAATGACTCGCACCTAAGCTAATGGTGGGACATTAGCAGAAGATTGCTAAGAGTTAATAAGGAAATAAGATGTGTGTCTGGCCCCAGGAAAACTTATCAGCTTTGCTTCCTTTGTTTTCTTGTTAAGTTCACCCCCCTTTTTATCTGTATAAATAAGACAGTCTGAGTCTTATATGGTGCTCACATTATCTGGTTGTATTAGTACCGCGCTGCGCTAATAAAACAGAGTGGTCGGACAAATCGTGAGTCCTGTTTCTAACTTTGACACTTGTTATCTGCTTCATAACTCCCATTCAATCTTGGAATTGCTGCTTGTGTTGCTTTGTGGACCATTGGCAGCACAGCAGGGATTTGGATAAATGGGGTTTTGTGTTGGAGATCCAGACAGAAGTGAGTTAATATGCCAATAACTGGATCTCCTACATGGGTTCACACTGGTACACCATTTTTGGGTCTCATGACAGAAGTGGTTTCAAATATGGGTAAGATACACAGTGCAAGCCTTCCTTTACTCTGATGCAGCCATTTACACTGGGGGATTGTACAGCTATGTAGCTCACAGGTATAAATTCCTGATATAGACAAGCCCTTAAAGGAGCTGATGCTGAAAATGCTGCTTGCATCATGCATTGAATTGTTTAGCTTCCAAGTTTGAAAATCAACATTTCCAGTGACTACTAGTGCATATCATTATTTCCACTTGTGTCTATAATAATATGCTATTCATTTTAGGGATCATTCCTTTTATGTATGTAGTCTGAGGAGCTCATAATCTATAATCAGACTATAGGAGAAAAGGAGTACAAACCATATACTGTTAACAAAAAAGTAAATAGATAAAATAGGACATCTAAACTTCCTACAGCAACAGCAGTGTTTGTTCCATCACTGTAGTTAATCCATTTCCTCCAAGTGGTGGTTGGTAGGTAGGTTGATATGGAAGAATTCTGCCCGTTACAGCGGGTTAAATCGGCCTAACCCCAGTGGAGAGTGACGTTTTTCACAGCGCTGAGGGATTTGGGGAGGAGGGGGATGTTGCACCGTTGTAAAGGGCAGTTTATGGCACTAGCTGGCACTGGGCTTGCACCTTCCCGCCGTGCACTAGTCGCTATCAGTGCGTGGCTCTCCTGTGCTGGTGCGCTTGGGATTAAAGGCAGGCGGAGGTGGGCGGCCTCCTTGATCCGGGGATCGGGCCCCAGGAAGGAGCTCGGTGGCCTGTTGGGCGCGGCCGCAGCGGCCTAGCAGGGCCGGGGCGCAGGAGCGGAAGCGGGCGGCGGAGCAGGTATCCGGGCGGACCGGGCCTGGGGACCGAGTTTGCCGCTGCACGAGCGGAGCGGGGCGGCCGGCCGGCAGGAGCGGAGAGGGAGCTGGTTGGGTGTCGCCATGAGCCGCCTGCAGGAGGACGATGATCCCTACGTGATCGAGGAGCCCAGCGACGAGGAGCCGGGGCAGAGCAGGTACCGAGCGACCCGCGGAGGGGAGGGGGGCTGAGAGAGTCTCCCGCAGAGCCTGACTGGGCCTGGCGTCCCCATGCCTGACGCAGCAGAGACACGCCAGTGCCCGGGCAGGACTGAGAGGTGTCACGCGAAGACTCTGCTCCTTTACTCTCCTCTTCTAATAAAGTTCCATACTTCGGCCTGCAAGGGTTAGAAATGACTTCGGCACCCACACGCCCAGCGTAAAGTATTTCCATCGATAATAACCGGAATGTACAGACAGGCAAAGTGAGCGAGCTGCTGCAGGAGCACTTCTTTAGAGTCCCACCTTAGTGAGCATAAAACGTGATGTAACAAATGCTGCATAAAATTCTTGTTTACAGCTCTGCTGAAACAACCTGCTTATGACGCTTTACCTTTTTCAGTCTCAGATCTGATCCCTCCATCGTTTCTTGCCACTGTAAAAATTGATAATAAATCCTTAAAACCCATAGTTCTGCACAACTGTGAATGTCTCCATTGAAAAATGTTTAAAAGTACATATCAGTATTAGCTGTTGAAATTATTTCTTTTAAAAATAGAATTCTGCCAAGCTTATCTATAGTCCCATTTCAGTTTCTAGTCCTACTTTGTTTTATTTTCAGTGTTTGTTTTGGGTTATTCTAGTGCCTTGTAACACCCTGTAAAACTAAATTTATAGGTTTATTGGCATTGTGATTGCATCAGTGTAAGTAAGCATACATGTTTAATTGCAAGAACACTACAAGAACACAAATCTTACATTCTCATAAAGACTTTTTAAAAATGGTCTTGTGCACTGTTGACTCCTTCATTCCCACACTGTCACCACACAAAAAAGTTTCTTATTGCACCGCTGCTGTGCACCGCCAAGAAATGAACCACCAGGAGCATATACTGGAAGGGAGGCAGGCTGTAATTTATGGTGAACAGTATACGATTTCACTCAAATGCAATTTCCTTCTTTAAAGGAAACATAATTTTCTAGGACTTTTTTTCAGAGCTTGGTGCTGTGTTTTTTTTAAACTTACAATCAGAGTAATTTTTTGTTTAAACTGAAATATTTAAGACTCCAGTCCTGCAGTTGACAATGCATAGGTAGATGGTTGTGCTTACCCACAGACCCACTGACTTCACTGTCAATTGCAGGATTGTGGCCTTAGTATATAGGCCAAAGTGGAGCAGTAGTCCAACTAAAATGGTAAAATATGTCCAGTCATTAAACAGATAAGTTGTTCCAATACTTCAGAACAATTCAAAAGATATTTTTATTGCATCAATAGAAAGGTTGATATTTTAAACCAATAATAATGGATTTTAATACTTAAATATCCTATAGCTCAGAAGATGAAGTGGATGTGCTTTTATATGGCACTCTCGATCAGAAGCGCAAACTGATAAGGGAGTGCCTTACTGGAGAAAGTGAATCTTCAAGTGAAGATGAGTTCCAAAAGGAAATGGAGGCGGAACTAAACTGCACCATGAAAACTATGGAGGGCAAGTGGAAGTCACTAGAAACAGGTAAATATATCTCTTTTAGTATCTGCTCTTCTATACAATAGTCAATGATAGGGTGGCTANCATTTCAGTTTCTAGTCCTACTTTGTTTTATTTTCAGTGTTTGTTTTGGGTTATTCTAGTGCCTTGTAACACCCTGTAAAACTAAATTTATAGGTTTATTGGCATTGTGATTGCATCAGTGTAAGTAAGCATACATGTTTAATTGCAAGAACACTACAAGAACACAAATCTTACATTCTCATAAAGACTTTTTAAAAATGGTCTTGTGCACTGTTGACTCCTTCATTCCCACACTGTCACCACACAAAAAAGTTTCTTATTGCACCGCTGCTGTGCACCGCCAAGAAATGAACCACCAGGAGCATATACTGGAAGGGAGGCAGGCTGTAATTTATGTTGAACAGTATACGATTTCACTCAAATGCAATTTCCTTCTTTAAAGGAAACATAATTTTCTAGGACTTTTTTTCAGAGCTTGGTGCTGTGTTTTTTTTAACTTACAATCAGAGTAATTTTTTGTTTAAACTGAAATATTTAAGACTCCAGTCCTGCAGTTGACAATGCATAGGTAGATGGTTGTGCTTACCCACAGACCCACTGACTTCACTGTCAATTGCAGGATTGTGGCCTTAGTATATAGGCCAAAGTGGAGCAGTAGTCCAACTAAAATGGTAAAATATGTCCAGTCATTAAACAGATAAGTTGTTCCAATACTTCAGAACAATTCAAAAGATATTTTTATTGCATCAATAGAAAGGTTGATATTTTAAACCAATAATAATGGATTTTAATACTTAAATATCCTATAGCTCAGAAGATGAAGTGGATGTGCTTTTATATGGCACTCTCGATCAGAAGCGCAAACTGATAAGGGAGTGCCTTACTGGAGAAAGTGAATCTTCAAGTGAAGATGAGTTCCAAAAGGAAATGGAGGCGGAACTAAACTGCACCATGAAAACTATGGAGGGCAAGTGGAAGTCACTAGAAACAGGTAAATATATCTCTTTTAGTATCTGCTCTTCTATACAATAGTCAATGATAGGGTGGCTAAGTTAATGCATTATTTTACCCTGGGGTTTGATTATGTTGATGAGCCAAGTTAATGCATTATTTGACCCTTCAGCTTGATTAGTGTGTTCACTGATAATCATAGCTGGACATCTGTGCTAAAATGATCAGCAATTAAATAGTTCACCTAGCCATTTAAATTTAAACGACTATCAATATCCCAATGCTCATTTAGATGAATGTGGCATTTCACACTTTCCAGGACTTTTCTTCCTTTCTTGGTCTTGCTGAGCTTCTGCTCTTTCATTTAGTGGCTTGCCTTCATTGGTCCACTGCTCCTTTTTAGGGGGTCTCCAGTCCTGTTCTCAGCCTGCCCTTCCTCCATGTACATGGGGGACTGTGGCTGTACTTCTCCCCCTGCCTCCAATGGCTCCCTGATGTTGCCAGGATTTGGATCACCCACTCATAGAAGGGACAACAGGCAGCAGATTCCCTCCATCTGCTGCAGGTCATCTTGAGAGCTGTCAGCCGCCACTTCTGACATATGGGACTTAGCCCCTATGACATGGGGCTCTAGGAAGTGGTCACCTACTGGCAAAAGTAAAAATAAAATACTACTTATGTTACAAAGTGAAAAACAAATTGCTTACTGCCCAGGAGCCCCCTGAGCTAGAAGAGTTTAATTGGAGAGTAAAGCTACACTAAAGGGTTTTTCTAGAGTAGAGTTTGTGATTCTATTTTAACTTGATTGAATTGATTGCTGATTAAATTGTGTTAACTAACAGAATTGCAAATGCTAATCTGGACATGCTACAAATATTTGTTCCAAGACACACACATCTGTGGTTTACCATGGCTGTCACAGAATAAATGTTTCTAGTCTTTGACTAGCATTTTAGATAACACAGCCACTTTTTAAGCTTAGTGGTGCTGGTCTAACCTTAGTGGCTTTGAGCAATCTTCACAGCTGCTTTTGTAGGCTTTAAAGCTTTGCTTTCTCTCTGAGCACTTGTAATGTTCAGAAGACTTCTTAAGTGAAAATCAAGTGCTTTTTAAGGCATCTAAAGCAGCTACAAGGATTCCCTTCTCAGAAGGAAAGGAATAGTGTTTGATGTGTTGAACTTGGTAAACCTCAGTCCCTGGGTGTGCCACAATTTTAAAGTGTCGGTATTGGATAATGTATCATTATATAGCAAACAACATTCAGTTCCATTTTGTGCTTTTATAAGGGAAATTGGTACTGGTAGGAGGAGTATATTTGAATGTAATCAATTAGGGTGAATAACACACTTCAAACAGTGTCATTATTTTCTCAAAAAGCTATCCGATTGAAACTAGTTAAAATCAAAATGTGTTAACAGGCAAAAAAAAGATTTTAAACCTTAGCCTCTTGACAGAACACTGATTAAAAAATATTTTGAAAGCTAGTCTATGAACTGGGAATATAATTACCTCTCTCACAGCAGGACTAAAAGCTGCTTCTGAATAGCCAAAGCTGTCCATCTCCAGAGTGCTTCCCTCAGATATATTTCTGTTCTTTTTGATTCAGAGTGACATAATGGCCAGGGGGATTAGTTTCTTACTGTTGAGGAGAACGTGTTTCTTTGTTCCTGTTACAAAATGCATAGTGAGGCATTCTTATTACCTTCCCAAGTCACCTATTAAAAGGTCCATTTTAAACAGGATCTTTGATTTTCAGACATTTCAGCAAGGTAAATCTTGTTTTTCCAGTTAACTGGACAGATATGAACCTATGCATAGTTTCCAGTTAATTATCTTTGTATTACCAAAGAGGCCATGTAACACTTTCCTGGGTAGAGTTCCATAATTTGAAAATGATAGCTCACCCTGGACTATACTCTGATCATCCTTTTGAGCTGACATTATGTCCATTAGTTGCTTTATGATTGGTATATCTGTGCCTAGAGAAGATGATATAGGTGCATTTTATAAATTAGGCCCCAATCCTGCAAAGACTTCAGTGTGTGTAACTTTATGCAGTGTGAAGAGTCACATCAAAGCCAGTGCATGGAGCACGGTACGATCAGTTTAATGTTTAGGAGATTTAATAGCATTTACATAACACTTTATTTTCGAGATAAAGTTAGACACATCAGCTAGTGGGTTACTGGTGTAAACTGATATGTCTCAATTTAGACAGGTTCTCAACTAATTTGTCTAAATTTACCTCTAAATAAAGTGTTATGTAAGTGCTATTAAATCTCCTAAATATTAAACTAACCATATCATCATCCATGCATTGATTTCAGTGGGACTACTCACAGGGTAAAGTTACACATGTGCATAAGAATGGGATCCCAGTTGCTTTTTCAAACAGTTACAGGGAATGTGCCTTTGGTGATCCCTCTGCCTGAATTCACTCTTGGAGATATAGTCTGTTTCTGTTTATTGGGCTCATGATGGCTAATTCTGGTGCTTTCTTATTTTGTTTGGTTATAATTTCATAAATAGGTACTTCCTCAAGTACTGGACAAGCTGGAACAGTCACCACTACAAAGTACTATGACGACATTTATTTTGACTCTGATTCGGAGGATGAAGATAAAGTAGGTAAATGACTGAGGAAAGAGTTGGCCATCTCTACAGCAATAGACCCTGCTCCAGATGTTGAAGAGTCCTCTCTAGAGTCAGGGACTGTGGCTGGAGAGGGTCTTGAGGGCAGGTGGTTAGGTTGGGGGCATGTATGTCATCTCACACCACCACCAAAATTCTGAAAAAGAGGTGATAATTTATATAGCCTGGTGCTGCATTAATCCTTCTCTGACAGTGTTCTGCAGAAGAGAGTGATCTAAGTCTTTGTTTTAATGGGGATTATTTGTGATTGTAGCACAGCAAAAATGAAGTAGAAACTGTTGCTTTGGTTAATTAGTTAAATAGATCAGTGGTTCTCAATCAGGGGTCCCAGGTACCCTGCGGGGCTGCAAGCAGGTTTCAGGGGATCCACCAAAATAAACCAGAGAGGGGCCGGCGTTAGACTCACTGGGCCCCAGGGCAGAAAGCCAAAGCCTGAGCCCCACTACCCAGGGTTGAAGCTGAAGCCTGAGCAACTTAGCTTCGCGGGGGCCCCCTGTGGTATGGGGGCCCTGGGCAACTGCTCTGCATGCTGTCCCTAATGCCGGCGGCTTTTAATCTACTGGATTTGCAGAAAAAAAGTTGTGGCACAGGTGGGCCATGGAATTTTTATAGGATGTTGGAGAGTCGGGGGCTCAGAAAGAAAAAGGTTGTGGACCCCTGAAATAGATAATAGTTCTCTGTTTAATGGATCATATTATTTGGGAGGTAGAGTTCAACTATGTTCGCACAAATCTCCCAGGTACACAGGCGGCCAGGAAAAAAAAAAGACATCAGCAGCGCCGGATTCCTACTAACGATGAGCTACTCTATGATCCAGAAGAAGATGATCGAGACCAAGAGTGGGTGGACTCTCAGAGACGAGGGTAGGCAGCTGTAAACATTTTAACCCTTGAAAATATTGTTGAATATGCCAAGTAACTTAAGACTGTGCTGTAAAGGCAGTATGTCTAAAAGTTGTTTTGTTGATTCAGAGCTTCATTTGAAGTATATGAAATAAAAAAGCTTGTTTTAATACAGTATTCACTTATCCACATTTGCAGGTGTCGTTTACAGGTCCCTTTTTGTGATGCCCTGAACCTGTAGGTACTTACTTGGGGCCAAATCCTACTCCACATGAACTTCCCACTGACTTTAATGGGAGTTCTAGTAGGATTTGACCCTGCAAATTTCACCAGAGAAAGTAATGATTATAAGTGCTTCTTTATTACCACCCCATTTGCTTTATAGTTCTGTTCTTTTTACAAAAAAAAAAAAGCCTGATCCTGCAAGTCACCAATGTGTAGAACTCCCATTGAAGTCAAAGGGTGTTCCACATACAGCGACCTTGCATGATTAGGTGACATCTAATATATTTTTTTTATGTCCTGGCATATTTTGATCACCAGATTGTTTAGCTATAGGTCATTGTTTAGGTAAAACTAATGTGAATGCATTTTTGTTTTTGACAGGCTTGGAATTTAGTGAGGCAGAAAAAGAGTGTTTGGATAAAATGGAAAGAGCCTGGAGCTTCTTTTCTGTGGGATTTTGGGGGTGTGTATGAAGTAAAAATCCCTTGGACTGCAGGAAAACTAGATTCTGCAGCTTAACAAGAACTGATGAAAGCAGAATTAAATGGCTTGTGGTGATTATACCTAGAAAAAATGCACCCTACTTCACGCAGAGCAAAGGATCATGATACAAAAATCCACACTCAGTTAAGATTCAAACTCCTGAGCAAATTAAAAACCCATTCATACCAATAAAATATAAAAATGAGGGTGAGAGACAGAGAAACATTGGTGCTTTATTTTTTTCCAGGAATTTGAATCTGTGTACTTTGGACTGGGAGAGCAGGGTTCCAGGACGTATCAAACATTTGCTGTGGGGGGGGTTTGGTTGTAAATACAGCTTTAAGGTTCAGTCTAGATGCCTAACCTGTAGGAATGGATATTTTCACCTGTTTGTTTACCTCTTGGTAGGTACCAAAATATAAGAAGAACTCAGCAGCAGCAGTTCAAACCTCCAGCCATTCCAAACAGTGATGCTGTATTGAACTGCCCTGCTTGCATGACTACATTGTGCTTTGACTGTCAGAGGTAATTACTGAACCATAAACATGAAGTGATCTTTCTGTAATGTTTTATTTTCAACTGCAGTGAAATATGTAATTTACACTTATTAGTTTTAAACAGAGCAGATGTGTCATTATGGAAGTAAAGGTGTGGATTCAACACATGCATGCAATTATATTTCACCTTGGCTCAGCAGTAGCAAATCTAGAATTTTTCTGTAGAGAGATCGGGATGGGACCAGTATGGAAATAAGCAATATGTAGAAGAGTGTTTTGCAGATTAACTGAATATTTATGAGACAGTGATTTGCACTATATCTAATGCTTTTCAGAAGCGTTAATCTTAAAGATCCTGTCTGTTTTGCAAACCAGTCTGCTGTATTTTCAGTCAATTTGTTAGCGGCTTGGCTCAACCTCTTAATGAATAAATGATCAAATACTCAAATGATACGCAGTCTTTGTGGTACGTTGATAGTTTTTCAGCTAAGCAAGAGTTTGGATATGGGGGGAAGTGGTAGTCACAGGCAGATTAGTAAATATCCCTAGCAATATGTTGATATTATGAAAGAATATTGGGTCACCGTGAACTAGTATTCCCGAGTGTATACAGGACATTGAGATGAAGGTACTGGGTTCATGTTTGACTAGTTGCAGGAAAATGCCTCTGCTCTTGCCCAAAACATTTTCCTGGAGTGTTCAAATGATTTTTAACTCATCTGGACTTCACTATCCTAAGCATTATAATGATCTTTGGTGCCTAGTCTTATGTCCTTGACACTAGGAGTTAATTTTCGTAATATTGTAACTGAGTTGGTACCCACCTTGTCCCAGATTTTGAAGAGAGAAATCTTAACAAAAACACAAATTTGAGAGGGGGGGGGAAATTAACACCTTCCTCTCTGAACCCTTGGCTGCCATCGGCTACACTTTGTACTTCTCACTTGGTCTTCTTTAGCCTTTTGGGCTCTGTGCTGCATACAAACGTTCCATACTCTTCTTGAGATGTAGATTTTAGAGACTGTATAATGATGCTCACAAAGGCCCAGTCCTGAGAAGTGTTGAGCTCTCTTATCATCTATTTACCTTAATGGCAGTTGACTAGTGTTTCAGGCTTTGAAAGGACTGCTTGACTAAAATGGAGGAAGTCACTGTTCATACTGAGAAGGTCTTTGAAAGCCAGAACTGAATGAGAGAAGCTAGGTATGTCTGGGTCAGGTTCATGGTTGAATAATAAGATTTGGCATCATCTTAGCAGGGAAGAGTTGGGAACATATAGCATGGAGATGAATTGAGGAACAGTAAAACAGAATTTTATTAGGATGGAAACAGGCAAACTACATTTTTTTATTTTTTATTTTTATACATACGTATGTATGTGTCACCCCTTCCTTGAAAGCTGTCCTGAAGGTTGTATCTGAATTGATCTTTCTAGGGTAAATATATTAGCTCAAAAATTTAACAATTTAAGATACTAAATTTAAATTGGCATGAGATTTGTGGTTCATAAACATTTTTCTGAAAAACAAAATTAGTTTTGGACTGATCTGAATCATGAGAAATGACTGGCTTAAAATGATTTTGAATATTTCATGTTGGGGGGCAAAGGATGGTTCAAATTCTGGCTTCTAATCTTTGTCCCATTTTTAGCCATAAATCACCATTCATGATTCCATAGTAATATAGCTATGTAGTTCAGGGATGCTTATCAAATAAGCATTTATTTATTTCATAAACAGCTTAACTTCAAACTAAAGAAATGCTACATTTTCCGGGCTTTTGTAGTTGTGATTTTTATTTTGTTTGTAAGACTTCACTTTTGACAGGCTGCTAGTCCTTTGATTTGGTGTTTCCTGTCTTCAATTCTACCTTCAGCAGTGTTAACCAGTTTTGTGGAAGCAGAATTCTGTCAGAGAATATAACCATTGCATTTTCTTCTCTTCTTCCTAGACATGAATCCTACAAAACACAGTACAGAGCAATGTTTGTGATGAACTGCTCAGTTAACAAAGAAGAGGTTCTAAAATACAAAGGCCCAGTGAACAAGAAGATAAAGAAAGGGCATAAGAAAATGAAACACAGCAACGAGATCACCACTGTGCAAGCAAATCAGGAAGAAGAGGAAGTATATCATCCAGTCAAATGTACCGAATGTTCAACTGAAGTGGCAGTCTTGGATAAAGATGAAGTTTTCCATTTCTTCAATGTTCTAGCAAGCCACTGTTAATGTGGAAAAACTGCTGTGCTGTTTAAGACTGTATGAAATCTCAAAAATGTGGACAATATTTTATCCTTTTTTTTTAAGAAACAACAACAACCCTTTTGTATCATTTGAAAAGATTGAAAGAATCTTTGTAAAACTTCATGGAAGAGATATAGTTAACTGATCACATTTGGGAGCAATATTCTGTCAGTCCCTCAGATAATGATAAAACCATAGAGAGTTTAAATTCATGTACATAGTAGGCAATATTTTTGTGTATTAGAACCATTGCTCATGTACATATGCAATATGTTGACGTGTGTTAAACTGTTGCTTAGAATAAAAACGCTGTAAACTAGAGATCTTCTCCATACTTGGATTGAGTGATTTTAGGGTGCTGATTGTGTTGATGTATTTGGATACTGACCCCACTAAAGTGTCTAAATATGGATGTTTTTATTTATGCACATTGGAAGGTTTTGTATTCTTCTTTTTGCTTTGTTCCCTGCACGTCTCCTTTAAGCAAAAATATTTAAACTTAGAGTTAAAAAATCCCTGAGCTTTAATTATTGATTGTAGGTAAGTAAGATAGGCTTTTTTGTGTTTTCTGTTACATTTTTTCCCATTTGTGGTGACTGATGGACATGTCTTAAGAAAAAGATGTGTATACAATCAATTCTATTGTCATGGAAATAGCTTGTTTATTTTTCCTCTTTGTTTAGTAGACTGACAATTTTTTTTACGGCAGCAATGAATGGCTTTTCTTATCTGGTAGTTTGGACTTTTTGTCAGCCAGAATACAAAGTCACTGTCAAGTTAATGGTTGATCCATTAATCTGCTTGACAAAGCATACTCCCAGAAGCTAGCCTCTTGGTTTTGATTACCTTTTCTGTTGCTGTGGTTCTCCGTATTTCTCAGACTTTTCAGATTGGTGACGACTTATTCAAAGTAAAATATTTTAATTACCTCCTTGTGTTTTCTTATAAAAGTGAGAGTAAAAAGTATCAGTTATAAGCCTAAATAATTAGTGTATGTATTTCGAGAAGTTGACAGAGAATATTTGACTTTGAAGGATAAAGGTGGACAGGGAGTGAGATTTTCTTTGCATGACTAATAACATTTTCAGTGCCTCAACCTCCCAGATTGCCTTTTGTGATTCCCCTGGTTGAGAAACACCGGTACAGCTAGCCAATGCTTCATCAAATCAAATAAGCAAACCTAGTAACCAAATGAGTAATCTGGAATTTTGTATTGAAGCATGCTGACCCTTTTAAGAATGGGTGCCATGAGCCCAGCTGGTGGTGGGGATTTGGCTCTCTAAGGCAGAGGAACTCTAGGAAATGTAGTTCCGGAGAGAAATCATGTCTCTGCTGGGACTACATACGGTGATCCTGGGGCTGAGTTTGAAGCAGGCTGGGATGGAAATAAGACCTAGTTTGGTCTTTCCACAGTGACAGATGTAAAGTTGGGAAACAGCTACAAGGGTGGTGGCAGTGGAATGGAGCCAGGTGCAGCCTAAGAGCAGGACAAGATGTAGAAAGAGCCAGAGAAGGGGTGATGTGAGAAGAAAGAGACACGGGCAGGCATAAGCAGAGTGCCATTGGGGCGTGACACCTGCATTTAGCTAAGGGCTGAGTCCCAGGATTTCCTTCCACCCTCCCTTAGCCCTGCTCCAATAGGGCAAAGGAATTGTTGAGCCCAGGAAAGGGCTAACAAACTACAGAGCCTGAGAAGGGGCAAAATGGACTACTTTAATACAGAAAGGTCACCAAAAAGTCTGTGTTGTATTTTCACACTGCCTTAGCTACTGTATAGCCTAATTAGGAGTGAAGAGCTAGCTATTGAGTGCAGGGAAGACTGAAAGATTGTGTTTTTGGACTTTTGACCACTAGGTCAAAAGCATGGTAGCCTACAAACCTGGACTAATAGGGAAACTGAGGTGCAGATGTATGACTGACACTTGAAAGGTAAACCACTCCCCTACGGAGTTCTTTTGGATCCTTTGCTGATTTTTTGACAACCAGGTACCAGCACAGTGGCCGTGACCATATAATCTATGCTTGTCCAGAAGGTTGCTGCTGTTTCTTCTGGATGTCGATCTTGCCACAGTGATCCATAACTTTGTCATTTTGGGATTACTGCAATTTGCTTGCACAGAATTTAACTGCTAAACTAAGAGCAGTGTTGTAACCATGCTGGTCCTAGGATATTAGAGAGACAAGGTGGGTGAGATAATATCTTTTGGGCCAATTTCTGTTGGTGAGAAAGACAAGATTTTGAGCTTACACAGATCTTGAAAGCTTGTCTCTCACCAACAGAAGTTGGTCCAATAAAAGGTATTACCTCACCTATCTTGCCTCTCTAAACTAAGAGCACTTATACTTCAGCTGGTACAGAAGGCAACATTGCTGGGAGCAATATAAGATGCTGGTTTTAATCTATAAAACCCTTAATTGGGTTGGGTCTGGTTACCTCAGGTTCTCTCTGTCCCCCTTTATAATACCGTGCCAGCTGAGATCATCTCAGGCACTCAAGCTCTCAGTTCCTTGGTTAATCATAAAGGGGCTCAGTCAGGCCATTTTCAGATAGGTGTCATTGACTGTAGAACTTGCTTTCTCCATTAATTCAGCAGAGACTCAATCTGTTCAACTTCAGCTCAGTGCAAGGCTCATCTGTTCTCCTAAACTTTTTCTGGGGTGTGGGAATGGATGTGGTGGTGGAAGAATTCTTTGAGTCACCCAAATCCCTCCTGATGGAGTATATGTATTTTTGGACATTAGGGCCTGTGTGCAAAGAAGCACATCGTCAGAGTTTGAATTGTATAAAACACAATCTAAAGGGGGGGAAATTCTATGTGTCAGAAGTGTAAATATGTTGGCAAATGGCAATCAAAAGATAGAAATAACTTTACAGCTATATTCAAAAGTCCAGCTGAATTTGCGCACACAGACTGGCTAGAGCAGGGGTCTCAAACTCAAATGACCACGAGGGCCACATGAGGACTAGTACATTGGGCCGAGGGCCACATTTACTGACACCTCCCCCCCGCCGCCCTCGGCCCCGCCCCCACTCCACCCCTTCCATGAGGCCCTGTCCCTGCCCCACCTCTTCCCACCCCTTCCCTGCCCCCATTCTAACCCCTTCCCCAAAATCCCCCCCAACTCTGCCCCCTCCCTGCCCCCAGGGGGCACAGGAGGGGTGTGGGGTGTGGTGNAGGGGGTTCAGGGCAGGGGGTTGGGGTGCGGCAGGGGACTCAGGGCAGGGAGTCGGGGTGCAGGAGGAGTGCGGGGGGCGGGCTCCGGCCCGACCCACACCGGGGGCAGGGCAGGCTCCCTGCTTGCCTGCCCTGCCGCTGCACCAGGAAGCGGCTGGAACCTGGGGAAGGAGGGGCGCAGGGGTGTGTGTGGCTGTTGCTTCAGGCACCGCCCCAGCAGCTCCCATTGGCCACAGTTCCCCATTCCCGGCCAATAGGAACTGCTGGGGGTGGTGCCTGAAGCAACAGCCACACACCCCCCTGCGCCCCTCCTTCCCCAGGTTCCAGCCGATTCCCGGCGCGGGGGCAGGGCAGGCAGGCAGCCGCTCTAGGTAAACGTTGGGGAAGGGTGGGGGGGCCGTGAGGAGCTCGCGGGCCGCATGCAATAACCCCGCGGGCCGCGTGTTTGAGACCCCTGGGCTAGAGTGACATAGGGAACCTTTTAAAGTAACTAGCTAAAATATAGTGCAGAGTGTTGTGTAATTGCATTATCTTGATAATATTAAAATATCAAATGGTGTTCCACATCAAATTGTACTGTGTATGTCACAACTGCAGCTGCTGCAAAATCCCATGGTTTGACTTGACATTGTGCATAGAGAGATCCCTATATATGAAGCTATTCATACAGATGATGAAATTAATTTTTGTGTACTACTAACTGTCTTTATTTTGTAAATAAATTTAACATTTATTAAAAAAAAGAATTCGTTCAACCTTAGGGGAAGATAATTTAACACACATTTCAGTAATAGACACCCTTTTATCCTATGAATTTTAGGGAAACTACTTGCAGCTGATGATGGTGGAAATATGAACCAACAATTCTTATAGCCTCTATTTACTGGACTGCAAAGATGTGTATTATTGTAAGCTTTTTGTGAAATGCAGACAGCAGCAATCATTTGGCAGTTTCCAGTAAAATTCATCACTTTCTAGTAGTCTCTGGAAGTGTTAGAAATCTATTTTGCTAAATAGCAACACTGATTTATAATAGCAGAATTCCAGCTGGAAAAGAATTGACAGTTTGAGTCTCAGAGGGAAGAGTAAATCTTGTTGGCAGAGGAGCAGTTGAAGATCTTAAGCAGTGTAATTCTGATTCTTTTCTTCTTGTAATTGCTGTCCTCTCAATGCAGAATATGTAGACTTTTGCTAAGAACGTCTTGAGTTTAACTATGAAAAATGTAAGAATAAAATCCAAATCCATCTCAGTGGTAAACAAGATGTGAAATATGTGCATGAGACTAAGGCTATGTCTACACCACAATCTTAAATTGACCTATGTTAGGTCAACTTACAGCCACCGCATTAATTACTGCAATGGCTGATGTCCACACTACCCTCCTTCTGTCGGTGATGTGTGTGTGTTCTCACCAGGAGCTCTTCCACCAACTGAAGAGCCAAGTGGGAGCCCGGCTGCAGCGGCGCGGGGCTTCTCACTTCCCTGCTCTCAGCCAGGAGCCACCAGGGGCTTCTTTGCTCTGGCAGGGAGATCCACACCCAGAATCCGCATGGGCGGTGGGTATAATAGGCCAAGGTAGGCTCTGCTCTATAATAGGCCGTGGCTGCCAAACCCCCAATTGTGGGGTTTGGCACTGAAGTTTTTGCTTTATTATGCCCCATGCAGGTTACGGGGTGGCTGAGGGGGCACATACCTGCCTCCTTAGTCGACCTGGAACCTGCATGGGGCATATCAAAAGCGTCTTCTAACAGATGCTTTTCCCCTGTGCGGGTTGGGTCTGGGGAGGGGAGGCACTGTGTAGCTTCAGCTAGCCCGGGGCTCCTCTGGGCATGGAGGGGGGAGGCTTGGGGCTCCTCCCGGTGGGGGGCTTCAGCTAGCCTGGGGCTCCTCCGGGCATGCGGCTTCGGCCAGCCCAGGGCTCCTCCAGGCAGGAGTGGGGAGCCCGTGAGGCAGCCCAAGCCAGGAACTTGGGTGTTAGCCCAGCTTGGAGCAGAGACCCAGCAGAGCCTGGCTGGGGAGCTGGGAGTTGGCTTTCTTGTCAATTTCATGGCTCCCGTGGACATATGCCTTACGTGTCTCATTGAGGTGGTTTTATTATATCGGCATAGCAGGGAAATTACATTGGCAGGAGCATTTCAGTGTGCACACCTCAACTGTTTTGTCGATAATAGCTGACTTTTGTCGACAAAACTGTGTGATGTAGACAAGGCCTAAAATAGGGCTGTCTACCAGAAATCTGTATTCCAAACTTGTCCTGTTTGGGCACTGCGGGTGCCGGGGTGGTGGTGGCCTGGGACCCCTGCTTGTGCTGGGGGGAGGTGGGCAGCCCATGGCCCAGGACCCCTGCTGGTGCTGGGTTGGGGTGGGAGGGGAGGTGGCACCACACAGCCCGGGACCCCCACTGGTGTTGCAGCCCAATGGGAGCTGTGGAGCCGGCGCTTGTGGCAGGAGCAGTGCGCAGAGTCCCCCTGGCCTTCCCTTCCCCTACGAGCTGCAGGGACACGTGGAGCTGGGTAGGGAGCCTGCCAGCCCTGCCAGCCAACCCTCCCTCCCCCAACACCAGCAGGGGTCCCGGGCCGTGCGGTGCTGCCCGCCCCTGCCCAGCACCAGCGGGGATCCCAGGCCACAAGCTGCCCGCCTCCCCCCCAGCACAAGCAAGGGTCCCAGGCCACCCTCTCAGCACCCACAGTGCCCCCAGGCCTCCCCCAGATCACCCACGGATCCCTGCCCAAGTTTTAGTTAGGGGTATATAGTAAAAGTCATGGACAGGTCATGGGCTGTTTACTGCCCGTGAACTGTCCGTGAATTTTACTAAAAATACCCGTGACTAAAACGTAGCCTTAGTCATAAGTTGTAGTCCTTGGCTCCTTCAATAGGTTCATTGTACATTGGATGTCCCTTGATGGGCCATCAAGCAGGCCTAGTGCTAATGCCAATCTGTCCAGTAGTGTCACCCAGAAACACAGGACAACTTTGGAATACAGATATACCATACATATCTATGTCATAATACAAAGGTGATACAAACATATAAACAAGATTATCATACCTGGCCGATTATAACATTTCCGCAGATACCTCACACGGCATATCTGGTTAGATTCCTTGCAGTTTTATAATATTGGCATGAACAATATCAAAGTGTCCCACATAGTCCATACAGCATCATACAAGTGTCCCCCAATCTTGTTACTATGTAATATCTTCAAAATGACAGGTCCCAGTCCCTTTCAGACCACTAATTAAGTGTGATTGCCCTTCTACTCCAATGCCCTCAACTTCCAGATCAGGAACTCTTGCTCCAGGTGTAGGTCCGGTCAAGCATCTTTGTATCAACATACCTCTGGGTCTGTCTACCCATTCTGAAAGGTCTAACTGGTTTTCAAAATTGTTGTCTGTGGAGCTTACTTAAGTCAAAATACAATATTGACATTTAGTAGGTTGGCTCAGCACAGATGCTATCAGTATTAGCTGTTGGGCCTTCCTATGGAGAGACCTCTAAGGCCTTTCAATGCCATGTGCTATGAGTTTGTGTTTGGAACAAAGGAAGTACCAGAAACATGGCAGAAGGACTATAAAGGGCAGTTGCATCATCTCCATTTTGTCTTCAGTCCTGAGTTTAACTTCAGTGTTACCTACCAGTCTTGGGAGTAGCTGCTCTCACTTTTGCAGCCTGCCCTGACCTTGTCATTTCTAGTGAGAGCTGCCCTAGGCACCACTGGGTCACAACTTGGGAATAGTGAAACTAGTCCAAAGGGTCCAGAGTCAGTACTACTGGCCCAGTTGGTGCAGGTCTGTCAAAGAGTAGGTGAAGTGCTATGCCAGCAGGGTCCATAAAATGGCTAGTGCTACACCCCAAGCAATATGTTTTCCATTTTTGGGATCTGTCCTCTCAACAGAGTGACTATAGGTATCCTGGTATCTTAGAAGAGCAGTCTGTATGTGTTTGTAATAGCTGATTACTTCTCCTCTGGCAGAAGCTTATCCACTACCCAATCAAGAAATACAAACAATTGCTAAGATACTTGTTGAGCAATTTGTTTGCCAGTATGGTATGCCTCACTTCTTGTGTATCAACTAGGGTCAAAACTTTGAGTTGCAGTTGTTTTGAGGGGCTTGTAACCTGTCGGAGATAAATAAGATCTGCACTCCACCATTACCACCCATAGTAGGACAAACTGTTGCAAAGTCTTCACCATACACTGGCAGACGTGTTGGCATTTTTTTGTAGACCCACCAGTTGATAGAACTAGGATGTCCTGCTTCATCTTTGGCAGGATAGCCTATAGAACTAGTGTACGGTTATCCATGGTGTACATGGCACATATGAAGTTCAGGTATGAGATCATCTGCTAAAATTACTGGATTGGGCTGATGTTCCTGAAGGGTATACTAATCCCTAAGTATGTAACCCAGGTGGCAGGTGTTCTCAGTACTGTCAGACAAGCAGCAAAACATCACAGGAGTAAGGCCACTATCCCAGAAGGAACACACACTGACTTAAGAATATGTCTGCTCAGGTGTATCAGGACTGGTTTGGGTTAGCAATCACAAAAGGAAAAGGAGAAAAGGCTAAATTGTTACAGGAAGTACAAAAGTCCACATGGGGTGGGTCAGCTGGATGTCAGAATTCATCTGCATACTGGCTTCTAGACTGGTAGAAGTTGCTTTGCTCTGCATTACAGCAGGATATAGCCCTACCTATGTTCTGACTGAGCCAAAACTCTGGCCAATGCACCACAACCAAACCAGGCCAATGACTGGGGGAGTATCCTGGTCATCATGAGGGCTGAACCCCTGGGCAGTTAAAGGGACCAAGCAAGGAACAACACTGGTATGTGCTCCAGCGTGACAAGCCAGGCTCTGATACACAATATCCTGGAGTAAAACTTATTGGAGGGAATTGAGTCAGACCATGAGGCAGAACCTCTGAGAGTAACCCCACCTATGGAACTTGATCCAAAGGGTGGCGGTGAACCTACTCAGCAGGTAGAAGATCCAATATGTGAGGAGACTTCTAGTCTGGGTGCAGAAGAAAGTGAACCCAGAGCTAAGAAGGGATAACAGAGACCACAAAGAAAGCACAGTTTCTTGTTGGTACCAATGCTTTCATGTGGACTAATGATGGAAGGGAGGATGCTTGTTTTTCACAGACGGGAGCAGTGTGATGAATCGGCTGAGCGGTCATAGGTCAGCAGAGGGCAGTGTGTGATAAGTCTGCCAGGAAGTGAATCTGCTGCTCTTCTCTCTCCTGATTGGAGGAGCGATAGGTCGGTAGGAAAGAGAAGGTTCTGGCACAGTGGGGAGGTGGACTGATGAAGGAATGAGGTAGGGGACTCTGGGAGGAATGTTGACAAAGTGGAGTTGATAATGGATGTAGTTGACAGAGTGCTCATTAGGCCACATGGTGTGAGGGCCTTAGGACCTAGCAAATGAATCTCCTTAAAATGCTTGTCTGAGTTGTGGTGCACCATAGTGCTACCAAGGACTGTATCAGAACAAAGGTTGGTACCACAACACTCCAGTAAATCCACTGGGAATAGGGATGGGCGCAATGGTTACTACTGTCCAAATAACTTCACTGGTCCTTCAGCTTTGACTGTATGAAGAGGGAGCTGTGACAGATAGGACAATTTCCTGCAGGATCCTTGAAAAACTTTATTGAATTAAATTTAACTATCTTTGGAGTCCATTGTATTAAATTAATGGTTTATGTATTATTGTGGGCTGGAATTGTATGTAACCTCTCTTTAGAGGGAGATGTGAGGTGAACCCAGGGAAGTGTTGTGACTTCAAAGGACTGTATGGAGAACATAAGAATGGCATAGTGGGTTAGACCAATGGTCCATCTAGCCTGGTATATTGTCTTCTGACAGTGGCCAGTGCCAGATGCTTCAGAGGAAGCGAACAGAACACAACAATTTATTGAGTGATGCACCCGGTGGTTCATTGCTAGCTTCTAGCAGTCAGAGGCTTAGGGACACCCACCCAGAGTATGGGGTTCTGTCTGACCATCTTGGCTAATAGCCATTGATGGACCAATCTTTCATGAACTTATCTAATATTTAACTGAACAATGTGCCAGATAAGAATGGACTTTTGGGACAAACATGGTCAAGTGGTTTCCCTGGGGAATCTCTAGGGGGAGGTGAATGCAAATTTCTCATCTCCGGTTATGCAAAATCCCAGCCTTTTGAAGCTACGCCCTGAAGATCATTGTCTGCTGATTACTTGATAACCAAATATGTAGCATACATAAAAGGCAATGAAATTAAAATATGCAATTAGAAGTATAAACAATTCAGTAGAAAAATCAACATTTATGTATGGAACAAATGAAGTAATAGAACAGTCAAGTGTGAATTTCAGTGTTTGCAGGGTGAGGAATTACTTATAAAAATAAGGATTTTTAATAAGTTTTCAATTACAAAGGGAATGGGGAATCATTATACTGGAAGTCCAAAATGGTATTGAATGTTATAGGAATGTACAACTGTTTCAAATATATGGATTATTTGGGAGAGGTAATAGCATAAATATGAAGCTAATGTGCTCTAAAGGCTCAGAAACAAAAAGGAAAATTAAAAGAACCCCAAAGGTATGTATGTATATGTTTATTTATTTTAATTTAATAACTTTTGGGTGTATAGCTCATGATTTTTGAATACTGGTGGTTGTCAATCTATCTTGGGGTTGTATACCTATATTTAGTAAAAATTAAAGAAGAAATTTGCCTTTGAGAAGGATTTCATGAAAGATAGTATAGTGCCCTTAGGGCCAGATTTTTAAAGATATTTAGGCAACTAGTGGGATTTTCAAAAGCATCTAGGTGCTTTTAAACTTTAAAAATCTGGCCTGGGGTGAATATTTTGGAACCAAGTTGTACACACAAGTGGTGACATATGAAAATGCACTGAGGGGCAAAATAACAGTTGCCAAAGACAATCCCCATTGGAGGCTCAAAGAAAACTGTTTTGACATCAAAAAGTTTTGACATCAAACCAGGACTTCAGTCAGCCTTGAAGTCATGTGATCCCAAAGAATAAACTTTTACATACATTATGAAAAAACAAAAAATTAGAACTAAAACCTAATATCCAATACTAACAGGAGGAGCTGTAGCAGAATTACTGTGAGATGTGATTGCAGAAGCTACTAGCAACTGTTAATATTTCCAATATTGCTATTAAAATATCTATTAACTAGCATGACATTCATCTGCACAATGTTAACAAAGGTAAATGAAGTGCTAAGAGTAATAAAAATATAATTTTGAAAAGTAAATAAAGGAGTGAAACTCCATTTAACAGTGGATTGCAAGAAAAATGCAGTCCAGTCCAGGCTATCCGAATAAAAGGCAAGCCAAATATGTTTCCTGCTATGAGGTGTTACAGGGACATATAAACTGATAAGCGATTCTTTTAAACGTTGATAATTATAATTTTTGGACAGGAGGGCGTATGTAAAATATTTCACGGAATCAATCAAGTGTCCTTTAGCAGCTCAATAGGTGGCACTAGATACATTGGGGCGCACCGCACTGTACCCTTAAGGGCATAGCCCTGGGAAGCAGGTGGTGAGATGCGGGAGTGGGGAGCCCCTCCGCCTCCAACACCACTTTTCTTTTGCAGCCACTGCAGATGGCTCAGCCCACCTGGGTAACTGTCAGCCCCGCCCCTCTTCCTCCTCCGGCCCCCGCAACCCCGTCACCATCACGTGGTCACCACAAGAGAGGGCATCGTCCGGGCAGCGGCGTCGGCAGGTGTTATTGAGCATGCTCAGTCCTCAAGCGCATGCTCCCTACCAACAGAGCAGCCCAGGGGCGGGGCGGCCTGGCCGTGCACGGCCCCTGGCGCGGGGCGGGGCGCAGTGGAGGGCGTTCCCCGCGCGGTCAGGCCTGGCTCAGTCAGTTTGCGGGGGCCGCGCACGCTGCACGCAGACAGGTCCGGCGATGGCGCTGGGCTCGGCCTGGGGGCGGGTGTCGTGGCTCTATTACCAGTACCTGCTGGTCACCGCGCTCTACATGCTGGAGCCCTGGGAGCGGACGGTCTTCAGTATCCTTCCGCGGGAGGGACGCAGAGGCCGCGGGGCCGGGTTCTGTTAATTAAGCGGCCGCCGGCAGCGGTGCGGGGCCGGTGCGGGGGAGGCCACAGCCAGCCTTGGGGAAGTGGGAGGTTGGGGGCTGGAGCACGTGGCTGGACTCGAAGGGGGGCGGGGAGGGCTGGAGTTCATGGCTGAGCTTGGAGAAGTGGAAGGTAGGGTGCGGGGCAGCGGTGGATTGTCTAGGGCCTGTTGCCCCGCTTTGGGCGGGGGGCGGGACCCCAGTGTGCTGCTCTGCTCCCCAAGCTCTTCTAACTCCCTCGAGTTCATCTCTGCCCACCCTGTGGTGTGGACTGTGCGGGATGTGGTTCAGGCTCAGCCGAGCTGTGAGGGGTGCTTTTGGAGGGGAGGTCTGACCTTTGTCCTGAGCAAGCTGCCCTGCTATCCCTTCAGCCCCTGTTCTGAAGGATGCTCTTATGATTAAGGCACCAGACTGGGACTTGGGAGATCTGGGTTTGATTCTTGGCCTTTCCAGACTTTGAGAATGTCTTTGAGCACTACTCTGATCATGGGTGCTTAATGTGCCCCTTCCTATCTGTAAAATGGGCCCAATAACATTTTCCTGGCAGGCATATGGTGTATGCATTTAATTGATGCTTGGGAGGTGCTTAGCCCTTGTTTACATTGAGGGTTGTTAGCCATCCCAGTGTAGCTATGTTGGTGGTTTAAAAACTCGAGGTTCAATTCTAACTGGCTATATGACTATTTAGATAAAATAACGCTGATATATAGTAGCAGTCTATAGCTACATTGGCCTCGGTGGGGGTCAATGTTGCAAACTGTATAATGTGGCACTATTTCCTAGTCCCTCAGGTTAAGTTTATTGTGTGAACAAAGGCTACCCGGATTGGCGGGTAGCAATCGAATTATCGGGGATCGATCTATCGCGTCTCGTATGGACGCGATAGATCGATCCCCGAACGCGCTCCCATTGACTCGGGCACTCCAGCAGGGCGAGCGGAGGTAGTGGAGTCGACGGGGGAGCCGCGGCCGTCGATCCCGCGCTGCGAGGACGCGAGCTAAGTGCCGGGTAATTCGAAATAAGATACTTCGACTTCAGCTACGCTATTCGTGTAGCTGAAGTCGCGTATCTTATTTCGATGGCTCCCCCTAGTGTGGACCAGGCCAAAGAAGGAACTCTTTCACCCATGTGTGAGGAATCTGTTAATCCACTCACTCCTTGCTTGTTAAATCACATTCAGATTCACAATCTGAATTGTTGCAACAAACTATAACAAGTGTTGCCAGTGTTTGAGAGAGCAACACAGATTATCTTTCAGAACAGTAAGGTATCAAGTATCCCTTCTGGCCATTTAGCAATGTAGTTAATTTCTGAGTCAGAGGCAGGTTGCTGTACCTTGATGCAATTTCTCCTTTCATTTTCCTTCCCTAGAATGATGCAATTTTTTTCTCTGTTAACTTGAAGAATTGTTTCCATTAGTCAGAAATACCTTTAATGCATTCCTTCATACTTTGCACATTGGAAAGGAAAATGTGTATTTCATATAACGAGTAATTTATGTATGTTGCATAGTCATGCAACTCTAGATTTCCATTTTGCTTTGTCTCCCTGTGTCTTTTTCTAATTGCTGTTTACTGAACCTGTAGTTGGTGAATTTGCTTGTTTTATGTATTTCACTATAATAGTCTTCTAACATGAAGATTCAGTTGTAGAGACCTGTATCTAGATTCTAGATTGTGGTTTTTTTTAGCAGCTTTTTCTAGAGGGTAATTTAATGTCTCTTCATTCTATTCTGAATGTGGTGGTTGCTTGATTCTTTGTTAAAACAGTACCTCGTGTTTGCCGCCACTCTCTGATGGATGACCTTTAAAAGTACCTCCAAGGAGTACTGAGAGAGGTGAGGAGATAAACTAATCTAACCGGTAACAAACAGGATATGGTGATAGTAATAATAAGGGTGCCTTTATAGGAGTGGTGGTCAGTTGTAAAGAAAATATCTCCCATTAGTAAAAGTAGGGACTGTTGTTTGCCCAAGTTGCAGGTGCATAATCATGTAGATGTTTTTTCTATGTAAAGCTCCAAAATGCAGAGCTTATAAAACAGAAATGCATGAACATGGGATGGACTTGATATCTATGTTCTCATACATCCACATAGTATGTTTAATTACTTTTCCGTTTTTCCTCTCAATGGAGGTATCCTATTCCTTAGCAATGGTACCTGGCTCTATTTATGCCAGGTCTAGTGTCAGTGGTGAAAGATCTTTGTTTTCTATGCTTCATGAGCATTATATTTTGTCAGAGTAGTTAGGCTTGAACATTGACCTCTTTATATCAGCTAAGCAATCTTCTGATTTTGGCAAAACATAAGTAACTTAAGGGTGTGTGTACAGTTGTCTCTTCATATTTTGTTGACAAATTCAAACAACTTTTGTTCCTGTAAGTTATAGCGTTATAGCTTAAAATTAATTTGACATGTATAACTTTCAGGTTTCTTATTATATTGAAGTAATTGCTATGTATGCTAAATTGCTGGTGACTTTTAATTATATTTTTACAATGACTAAGTTTGCTGGCAAGTGTGAACAGGATGTAATGTGTTAAGCATTTTGAGAAGTATGAACTCTACACTTGAATACAAAGATGTTTTTAAAAGAGGAAAGCCATTTAGGGTCCTTTGATTGAGAACATTATTTTGGTCTTCATGCCTATTAGTTCCTTGAAGAACTCTCTGCTGAGTCCTTCAGTGAGTTTGCTGATTGTGGTAGATACCACTAGATACTGAACTGATATGTTTCAGAGTAATAGCCGTGTTAGTCTGTATCCGCAAAAAGAATAGGAGTACAATAAATTTGTTAGTCTCTAAGTTGCCACAAGTACTCCTATTCTTTGAACTGATATGAGTAACTTATGTCATGGAAGCCACTGGACAACTGTTAGATGGCTATTAACATTGATCTGGCTTGAATTTGAACCAACATCTCTTTAAGGCTTTGAAGTTCATACTGAGTTAAAGTCCAAGATTTGCTAAAATGACCTTGACCAGCGCTAAATATAGTATCAGTCATTTTATAAAGGCTTTATCTGGGTATCACTGTCTATCATGCAACCAGTATTGTCTTATTGTTTCTGTTTACTCCCCTGTTTCTGTCTATTCTTATACTTAGAATGTAAGCTCTCTGTTATGTGTCTGGACAGTGCCTAGCACAATGCAATATGAATAATCCTATTTTGTGAACCACTGTTTATTAAAATACTATTAACTACTTGAAAGCTGGGAATGTCAGATTTCCATTGGATGTTAATAGTATATACTATCATCTTGAAACCTAGTCATCTTAAAATAAAAAAAAAAAAAAAAAAAGTTAAAAGTAGTTTCAGGTAGTACACCTGCCCGAGTCCCTTTGCCTATTTTATTTATATATGTTTTAAAATATTGCTGTCATGTTTTTTTTTTTTTTAGGGCTGTCAAGCAATTTAAAAAATTGCACGAATAAAAAAATAGAATACCATTTATTTAAATATTTTTTGATGTTTTCTACGTTTTCAAATATATCGATATCGATTTCAATTACAACACAGAATACGAAGTGTACAGTGCTCACTTTATATTTGTTTTATTTTTGAATGCAGTTATTGTTTGTAAATAATTCTACATTTCTAATTTCAACTTTCATGATAAAGAGATTGCACAACAGTACTTGTATTAGATGAATTGAAAAATACTATTTCTTTTGTTTTTTTACAGTGCAAATATTTGTAATAAAAATAATGTAAAACTTTAGAGCCTACAAGTCCACTCAGTCCTACTTCAGCCAATCACTCAGACAAACAAGTTTGTTTACATTTTCAGGAGATGCTGCTGCCCGCTTCTTGTTTACAATGTCACCTGAAAGTGAGCACAAGCGTTCCCATGGCACTGTTGTAGCTGGCATCGCAAGATATTTACGTGCCAGATGCGCTAAAGATTCATATGTCCCTTCATGCTTCAACCAGCATTCCAGGGTCCATGGGTCCATGCTTATGATGGGTTCTGCTCAATAATGATCCAAAGCAGTGCGGACTGACGCATGTTCATTTTCATCATCTGAGTTAGATGCCACCAGCAGAAGGTTGATTTTCTTTTTTAGTGGTTTGGGTTCTGTAGTTTCTGCATCTGAGTGTTGCTCTTTTAAGACTTCTCAAAGCATGCTCCACACCTTGTCCCTCTCAGATTTTGGAAGGCACTTCAGATTCTTACACCTTGGGTCGAGTGCTGTAGCTATCTTTAGAAATCTCACATTGGTACCTTCTTTGTGTTTTGTCAAAGTGTTCTTAAAACGAACAACATGCTGGGTCATCATCTGAGACTGCTGTAACATGAAATATATGGCAGAATGCAGTAAAACAGAGCAGGAGGCATACAGTTCTTCCCCAAGGAGTTAGTTACAAATTTAATTAACGCATTATTTTTTTAACGAGCATCATCAGCATGGAAGCCTGGAATGGTGGCTGAAGCATGAAGGGGCATATGAATGTTGAGCATACGTGGCATGTATGTAAATACCTTGTAATGCCGGCTACAAAAGTGCCATGTGAACACCTGTTATCACTTTCAGGTGACATTGTAAATAAGAAGCAGGCAGCAGTATCTCCCGTAAATGTAAACAAACTTGTTTGTCTTAGCGATTGGCTGAACAAGAAGTAGGACTGAGTGGACTTGTAGGCTCTAAAGTTTTACATTGTTTTGTTTTTGAGTGCAGTTATGTAACACAAAAAATCTACATTTGTTACACTTTCACCATAGAGATTGCACTACAGTACTTGTATGAGGTGAATTGAAAAATACTGTTTCTTTTTTAAAATTTTTAAATTGCGATTAATTTTTTTGAGTTAATCATGTGAGCTCACTGCGATTAATCGACAGCTCTAGTTTTTCTTTTTTATAAGACCCACAGGAACAGATGTTATGCTTATAAGAAGCACACAGAATCTTTTTAAAGGGGATAAGGCAATGCGCTGCGTTTGAGAGAAAAACTTAAGCATTGAAACCCACATATGCTTCCATTTATCCCCCCCCCCCCAAAAAAAAAAAAAAAAAAAAAAGGTTCTGCTGCTGGATCTTAGTTACCAGTCCTTAGTGTTGCTTGGTCAGTTCCAGTGGCCAGCTGAAACTGCACACAAGGGAGAGGGAGCTGAGCTTTTGTCAAACACGTTTGAAGCTCCTATGTTGATGCAGAACGAACCCAAAGTCCCATGGCAATACACCCTTCTTTTATAGTAATAAGTTCCCATACCAGTCTTTGGGCCTTGCTGTGTTACACCGGAGCTGTTAATTACTAGGTAGTTAAGGTTGCTTTTAATTAGCATTATTTGGGTCATTATTGGGAGTTATTTGTAGCTGTTTTTTATTTTGTGTTTTTGGCTTTACTTTTTATTTTGTTGTTTGGGTGTATGCCTTTGCTTTAGGGCTGTTAATTTGCCATTTGGTGATTTTGATAATAAAGTTGATGCCTTTTGACTTTTTTTTTTTTTTTAGCCCATTTGGCCCATCTGTTTTTTAGTTAATTACCATACATTTTTTACTTACATACCAAACAGTAAATAAGGCAATTAAAGCCATAACTTATTTTTTTAAGAACAATTATTAACACAATTAGCAAAGAATAAACTTAGAACAATTTTTTTTACTAATTTAAGGCTAGCAAAATGGAGTACAATTTTAAAAACCCAAACTCCCATGGGAATACACCCTTCTTTTATAGTAACAAGTTCCCATACGAGTCTTTGGGTTCGTTCTGCATCAACATCGGAACTTCAAACGCGTTCAACAAAGACCCACCTTCCCCTCCCTCCTGTGCAGTTTCAGCTGGCCACTGAATCTGATGGAGCAACACTTAAAAACTGGTAACTATAAAATCCAGCTGCGAAACAGTGTGTGTAAATAAAAGCATATGTTAATTTCAATGCTTAAATTACACTGCGTTTATTGAGTACATTGCCTTATCCCCTTTAAAAAAAATTCTATGCTCTGCTTATAAGCATAACACAGAGGAAACTAACTCTAAAGGGGAAACAGTGAAACTGACTACATATGAAGTTCTGTAAAATACATAAAATAATCTAACTGAAAAACTAAACTTGTTGGCTGTTGTAATCTTGGGTATCATTTGGGGGGTGTCGGAGGGTAATAGACAGAAGTATGCTCATTTCAGTGATGGTAACATCCTGATCACCATATGGCCATTTTTTCTCAATATAAGTTCAAATCTGATTCTAGGATCTAGTTTGTTGATACTAGGACCTGCTGCTGAAAACAGTTGAGCAACTAATTCCCACTTGGCTCTCCTTGTGGATGAAAATAGCTCAACTTTAGAGAGGATTGTTACAGAAAGCATGGCTGGAGCACTTACCACTAGCACTGCCAATGACAGGACATTATCCTAGGGTAGAAGGCCTTAGATTTTTTATTTTTATTTTGGTAGTACGTAGGAGCCCCTGTCATGGACGGGACACTATTGTGCTAGGCGCTGTACAAACACAGAACAAAAGATGGCCCAATGAGCTTACAGTCTAAGTAGATCTAGTATCGGTGTGGTACATTGTCTAATAGCTTGGAATCCCAAGGTTGTCACTAAGCACTCATGTCAAAGTTTAGAGATTTATGAGGTGACCCTCCCCCAGTGCTTTTAAATTGCAATATTTCATGACTTGCCATGACTAAAAAATACTCTAGTGAATGAGTACAACTTCTGTTTGTTCTCTAACAGGTATGCCAAACAGTCATATAGCCTTTGTTGTTAAATATACACAGTTTAGACCTCATTTTTGAAGGTGCTGATGAGCACCTGCAGCTCCTGTTGAAGCTGTGGTAACTGGATACTTCTGCCAGGCCCTTTAATACCTAATGCTCCGTTTATAGTGCTGTCTTTTTATTAGGCTTATTAAACTTAATTTTAAAGTTATGGTTTGAGGAAATTGCAGGTAGTCTGATTTGAAAAGGGTTTGTAAAAAATTTTAAATTTATTTGTGTGTGTCCAGAAACATTCAGGTTTGAGTCAACCTAACCTCCAATGACTACAATCCCATTGCATTTCTGTAGGCTGGGCTTGGGTTTCCTGGAACGGGACATAGGACTAGTGATAATATTAGCAAATACAGGTAATGTCTTATGTGAATTTTCCAAGTGATCACTGCTCATATTTGAAATAAGCTAGTGAAACTATAGCCTGAGAATGGTTGTTTGTGGATTGCCAGATACTACAAAAAAGTTTTCAGAGAGCTGCAGCCACTTCCAATAAAACGTTAATGAACGGTTTACAAACAGCTTGAATTAAAACAAAGGCTGTGCTTTGAGGTATTATGATTTGAGTGAAACATCTAGATCGGTTCTACTTATAAGATATTGATCAGCTGTCTAAGGAAATTAATACTAATATCATAGTTCCTTCTATTGAAGTGCTCTTGAGGGTTGTGAGGCTCAATTTATTTTTCTTTTCCCCCCAAAGGATCAATAATGCTCATATTTATTAACAAACCTGGCAATAAAAATTAAGTCAATATATTTGAACACAGAAATAAAGAACACTAATTGAACAGACTCTTCATTTTTCAGTTATAATATTCCAAAGAGTCTATTAAAGTCATCTTTCAAGACTGCAGTTTGGTTTGATTTTGTTTTTTCGGGGTTCGAGGGGAGAACAAGATTTCAACACTCCAAAATGGGTCAGTGGTGGTTTTTGTAGCAATGTGTATTTCAGGTCTTGGGGCAGGAGAGACACGTGTCATTAGAGTTCCCATGAGAGCAGCTCTTTACAAGCCCAGCTTGGTCTTTCTTCAATGTCCCCTTTTGGAGTTGTGACCTGCCCAAAGCCTACAGGCAGCTGGGAATGGAACCTAGGTCTCGTGACTCCCTGTTTTATACCAACGACCATTCTCCCTCCAGTAATGTGTGTACACAAATTAAGGTTTAGTTTATTTGGGCCACTCTGTTCCAAGAGAATCCTTGAGATCTGCATCGAAAGAATAGTTTCTTCAAATGTATGTGTGTGTTGCAGAAGTTTTTGGCTTTTAGGGAATCTGGTTATTTCCCATTAATGTGTTTCTCCTCCTCATCTCTCCTCTCCCCGCCCCCCCCCCGCCCCCCCAAAAAAAGGACTTTGTTTTTATGTCCAAAATATGTGGCAATAAAATTGAGAATCTGGAAGGCATTCTCATAATATATTTAGTCATTATTACCACTCTTCTAATTTTCACATTTACAGTAGATTTCTTCCTACAGCTGTTATACGTGAATACAGTTGAGCATATACAATTTAGAATTATACAAGTTTTATAATAGTTTTGAAGGATGGTGTTAAAACATTCTTGTTTTGTGATTTAATAGAATTCCAAACTGCAGCTTTCCTTAGCTATTGCTCAGATTCTATGCTGGTTTCTATTGTTGGAATGGCGCTGTACACTGGCTATGTGTTCATGCCTCAGCACATCATGGCGATATTACACTACTTTGAAATTGTGCAGTGATGAAGAAAGTATATTCAAGAAGTAATAGTGATTCAAGATTCATCCTGCAAAGAAGATCCAACCGCCTAGTTTTAACGAGACTTCTACAGATGTCAGAACAAGAAACACACAACTATGACTCCGAAGACTAGGAAACCAGATGTGTAGAGCAGGGACACAACACGCCTCGTGTGTTGTGTTCATTCACTTTAATTTTACAAGATGCCCTTGTATAGTGGTTTTGCCTATTTTAACATTGTTTGTACTTTGATACCAGTATTTTCTTAACTTTGTGAAAAGTAGTTTGTAAACATCAACTCAGGTGTACTGTCTGCTGTCCAGACTTTGTCCAACAAAATATTTGTGCATAACTATATTTGGCTTTAGCAACACAAAAGTCTTCTGTATTCCAGCTGATGGAGGAAAGGGGTGGATGAGACAGAGTTAACACTTCATTCATCATGTTTGGGATAAGACTATAGATGCAGTCTTTCCAAAGTTGGAGCAAAAGGACTAATGGAGTTATATTCTTTCATGAACTGCATCCAGGCCCTCAAGATTTTGTGATTAGTTAGAAGTTAGAACATTAACTGTACTTGTACATAATGCGTGTCTTCCAAGGATTATGTTTCTGTGCAGATGGAGAGGAGTTTTTTTCCTATACTTATTGTGAGCAGTGTAATTGTCTAATTTTAAACTGCTTTATTGCAGTTACTGTTCCAAACGCATTTGAACATATTCTTGTTACAAATGACCAAAACATAGGATTCTAAGTGGACTTAAGTTAAAACTACAACAATAAGAAGCTGAATACTTGGCTGAAGTCCTGTCTTTGTTAACTTTTTTCAGATTTGTATTCTGAAATGTAAGATGGCAACAACCTAACTTTCTAAGGTGGAGGATATATTTTTTGTTTTTAAAAATAAAAACTAAAAGCAGAATTGATGCAAAACTCTTTTCCTTTATTTTTAGATGTTAATATGATTTAAAACTGACACAGGTGATGGGGCAAGGGAATGATGTTAACCAAAGAATCTGACTTCTTATCCCAGTAAAAATAGGTACTGTGGGCCAAATTATGTCCTAAGATATGCAGCTGCTGTTGATGCTAATGGAAGTTGCACAGGTAGTTCATAATGCATTATGCCTAATTATGCACAGCTGTTAGACAATATGCAACATGACAATAAGGTTTAATTCCCTTAAATATGCATTCCAGTGAGGAACGATAAGATGCTTTTTCCATATTTAAAATAAAATAGTGTATGCATTTTATTTTCAGTTTAACTGAGTATAACTTGTTCTATAAAAACTATTTTTGTAATCTTTAGTTGGCTTAACTTTTATCTGACTTGCAGATATTACATAAGGCTGTTACCTCTGGTATCCAAAGTGAGGCTAGATTAGTGCCTCAGAAGGCAGCAGATTAATAATTTTCACGATCCCAAAAACTAACAAATGAAAGCTTTGTCATCTGAGAGAAAATTTCTTTTGGGACATATTGTCTGGTTGCACGATAGGCTAATGCATTAGCATTACTGATATGGGGATACAGAGACAACTGGTGCAGAATTGTCTTCATTCAGTTAAAAAACTGGCCATATAAAGACTAGAGGGCGAAGGGGGAAAAAAACCCTGCCATACACTTTTTTGCTGAGAGAGGCATTTCTCATTGCCAGTTAGCAATTACTTTAAGATTGTATGAGCTATGTTTGGGAACTTTTATTCTGTGACTGAAATGCTGTAGAATACTGTGCATGTAAAAATGGCTTTAAGTGGGAAAACATTTGTAAATGGGTTTTGATGATGCACAAGTTTTCTCAAAGCAATTTATTTTAATGGTGGGGAAAATGCAACCATGTCAACATCTACAGTATAAATGGAGTTGCAGAGGACTTGAGTCTAGCAATACTAATTAGCACACATTTGTGGATTTGTGTTTTCTTGTATTTTCTTAAAGTAAGAGTGTTATAAAAGCCCTGAATCATCTTGTCAGAATTTATGATAAAGGATGAAAAAGTTTCTTCTATTGTAATATGACTAAAGTTCATAGTCCTAAAAGCAAGTGCTCTATGACATACATTTCACAATGCTAATCTGGAGGAAAGAGAGTCAAAGGTGATGATTTAATAAGGAGTTTGTTCAATTTTACAAAGGAAACCAGTAGGTGGCTAACATCAGTAAGTTTAAATAATACACTAATTACCTAAGAAGATCAAGTTTAGCGTTTTCCCACTTTGCTGTGGTCATTTTACAGCCATTGTCAGTTCAGCAATCAAATCTTGTATACTGTATAACTGCTCAGCTTTTCTGTGAAACCCAGATTTAAAAGGCAATTTAAAATTGTTAGAGTTGGAGGAAGCTATTTTAAACATGGTTATAAGGAGAAAGCTGATGCATAACAAAATTCAGTATGTTAAATGTCTTGACATAAAGTTGGAAAAATTGTGCTGGTGAGATTTTCAGCTAGACAAATGTGTGCTTTTTTCATGGAACTTCTGTTGGCCTGAGTGTTATCACATGCAGAAATATTCTATGATATAAAATTGGTAGTTCATTGAAAGAGAAGACCACAGAATTCAGAATGGATTCAGCAAAGGAAAACTGATTTAATCTCAGAAGTATGGGCTGAATGTCCCCACTATCAAACCTGTGGGACCACTGAACGTAGAAATAAGTTTACCAAGGCACCAATAACTACCAAATCACATGGGTAGCTAGAATTAATGTACATTAACAATGTTCCAAAAATGGCAGGACTATTGACTTCTTTAAAGATGTTTATCCTAGAACGCTGAAAGCTATGGGTCACATTTTCATTAAGGTGCAACTCCTTAGAGAGAGACATGCTTTAAAGTACTCTTATTTCCCTGAGGCACACTGATAATGTACCTTGTTTAGATTGGTTCATTGTGAAGACTGAGGGTGTAATCTTGGGCCCACTGAAGTCAGTGGGAGTTTTGCTATTTGCTTTGGTGGACCCAGGATTTTACCTACTGTTATCTAGGTTTAATAACTTTCTTGCCATCATTCCTATGGATCAGTTTCCCCATCTGTATAATGGGGGTAAAACAGGCATGTTGTGAGGATTAAATAGCTTATGGCTGTACAGGAAATTTCACACAGACTTTTATTAGTGTAACATGGAGGCTATGCACTTAAGCACCTAAAGCTCAGGAACTGCACAAGCATTCAACAATGCCTCATAACCTTAACTACGTCCCTTGTAGATCAGTATTATAGTGGCATGGCATGACATCTGTTTAAAGGTCGACCATTCTAAGGCCTCTAAAATTAATATTCTTACACCAAATTTCAAAGAAATCCAACTATCCCAGGAGGGTGCCTAGTAAAGTTTGGGACCCAAATTTCGAGTCATGTTGAGTATGAGATTCTGCAGAGAAGCCCTGAAAAAATTAAATGTTTCGAGGTGTGGCTTCCCCCTTCCCTTCTTCCCCCCCCCTCCCCCCCCCACACACACTTGTGGAGAGCTAGAGATCAAACTACTGATGAGCTGCAACTCAAAATGGTCTCTATTTGTCAAGTTTTACCCAAGGTAACACATGGCACCCAGTAGGTCTTTGGGGACCGTAAACTGAGAACAGTATTTAAGAAAATGTACATTTTTACACTGTGTGTGTGCTGATACAGAAACATGGCTAGAGCGTTTCCCTTTCCATAATTTTATATGCTTTAAACTTGACTTGTAAGTGCTCTAAACTCCAAAAGTCTACTCAGGCCTGGTCTACGCTACAGTTAGGTTGATGTAACGCAGCTTATGTCGGCCTAATTATGTCAGTGTACACACTACAGCCTTGTCCTGCTGATGTAAGTGCCCTACTATACCGACATCACTCCACCTCCACGACCGGCATAGGGCTTATGTCGATGTAGTTAGGGCAGCACAGTGTCTGTGTAGACATTGCATTACTTAACGTTGGCTGTTGACTGTCTTGTCAATTTCAGGGCTCCATGCTGGAGCCATGGACTTGACAAGAAAACGGGAGCTAGAGCCAAGATCCCCACTTCCAGCCAGACTGCTCCCCCCCTGGCTCCATGTTCAGGGAGATGGGAAGCCCGGGCAACTGGCCCCCTGCTCCTAGTGAGGAGGCGAGAAGCCCAGGCTCTCAGCCCCCCATACTGCCCCTCTTCAGTCGATAGAAGTGCTCCTGGTGAGGTCATCTACAAGATTCCATCTAACACTATTTAAGGGGTGGAGAAATGTTGCCCATGCCTCCTTCACTCTACCCTCTTTGAGCAGTGCCTCAATGTGCACATACATTGGTGGTCTGGCATTATAAGATTCAGGAGGTTCCAGATCCTGGCACACGTACAGCTAGCCAACTCACCAGAAAGAATACCATACTGTACAATTTGAGAACCACTTAATGGACTTATACAACTCCCTTACCCTGAGGCTGCAGCTACATTTGAGTTGAGGTGTGATTCCCAGCTTGCATAGATATACCCATGCTAACTCTGTTTGTTCTAGTGCACTAAAAAATCAGTGTAGCCGTGGTAGTGTGGATGGTGGCTCGGACTAGCTGCCCTAGTACATATGCGGAGGGTCTGGGTGGGTTTATATGCCGGTGGCTAGCCTGACCTGCAGCCTGTGCAACCCTGGCTACACTGCTATTTTTAGCATGCTAGCTGAAGCACAGCTAAGCCTCCCCAGACCAGGGCAGCGCTTGTGCCGGGGGGGTGGGGGACAGAGTTGGGCTAGTGGGCTGAGGGGAGTTTGGCATGAGGGGGCGCTGGGGCTGGGCGGGGGGGAGGGGAGGGCTGGCCAGAGCTCCTCCAGCTATGTGTGTATGAGTGTCTCGGGGCTCCTCTGGCTGTGTGGGGGCCCATGAGGGTCTGGTGGGTGGGGCCTCAGGCAGAAGGGGCAGGACTGCTGGACTGGCCTTCCCAAAGGGGAGGTTCACTTGCTGCCCATGACCCCTTCTTGTTGTTGTCTAACATTTTTTCCAGCTGTAACTCATTCTTTGCCTTGGCTTTCCTGATTTTGTCCCTACACACTTGCACTATTCCCATGTATACTTCCTTGGTGATATGCTCCTCCTTCCATTTCCTGTATGTATCCCTTTTGTTTTTTAGCTAGCTCTTATTACATCTTTTAAGAACTGCCAGCCCCTTTTGGCTGCTTTTCTTGGCTCCCTTTGGCTCCTTTTCTTCCTAATTGGTCTTGAAATCTGCCTTTTTGAAGTCGTGTGTCCTTGTTTTGATGTTCCCATGTCCTCCTTTCCATAGGATCTTGAATTCCATCAGCTCATGATCACTTCCCCCCCCAAGTTCCTGACCACCTTCACATTCGTAACTAATTCACCTCTGTTGGCCAAAACCAGATCCAAAATGGGTGACCCCCCTAGTTGTTTCCTCAACTTTCTGAATCAGAAAGCTGTCCCCTCCACATGCTAAGAATTTGCAGGACACATTGTTTTGCTACAATAGTCTTCCAACAGATAACAGGGAAGTTAAAATCCCCCATTAATACTAGGTCATGCGTGTTAGCTAATCTTATCTGCTTCTAGAATGACTCAATCATTTCCTCTTCCTGATTTGGTGGTGTATAATAGATCCCCACCGAAACATCGCTACTGTTCTTTCCCCTTGCTATCCTCACCCAGAGATTCTCAGTAGGTCTGTTGCTCACTTTCCCTTGGACCTCAGAGCAAGTGTATACATTCTTGACATACAGCTCTCATACCTCCTTTTTTCCTATACCTATCCCTTTGGAACAAGCTCGCTCTCTCAATGCTGGTACTCCAGTCATGGGAGTTGTCCCACCAACTCTCTGTGTGCCAATTAATTCATAATTTTCTTCATATACTATGACTTCCAGTTCATCCCGCTTGTTCCCCATACTCTTTGCATTTGTATACAGGCATCGAGATATATTGCAGACTGCCCTATTGCTTTTCTTTTTGCCTTTTTCGTGCAGTTGTGATTTCTAGACCCTTCTCAGAAATTAGCCCCTCCTATCTTCTTTACTTAAACCTAGATGGGCATTGGCCAGATTTTTGTCACCATCCCCCTAGTTTAAAGCTCTCCTTATCAGGTTAGCCAGACAATGCCCAAAGATGCTTTTCCCAGTATTTGATAGATGGAGCCCATCCTAGCACAGTAATCCTCTTTCCTGGAACATGAGCTCATTGTCGAAGAAGCCAAAGCCCCCTCTCCAACACCACCTTCATAGTCACTCATTAACTTCCATGATTCAATAGTCACTGCCTGGGCCTTTTACTTCAACAGGGAGGATGGATGGGAACACCACTTGTGCCCCAAACTCTTTTATCCTTCTTCTCAGAGCCACTTTTTTCAGTGATCCGCTCAAGGTCACTGTTGGCAGTATCGCTGCCCACGTGGATAAGTAGGGAGGGGTAGTGGTCTGAGGGTTTAATGAGTCTCAGCAGACTCTGTCACATCCTGAATTCTAGCTCCAGGCACTCAGCTCGGGATTCCTGGTCTGGATGGCAGATGGATGACTGTCCCCCTTAGGAGGGAGTCCCCGACCGCCACCACCCTTCTCCTCCTCTTGGGAGGAGTCTAAATGCTTAGACTGCTCTCATAGACCAGCTCACTACTGACAATACCCTTTGCAATAAAATCCCTGTGCCCTGCTAATTATACCAAGTACACAATTCTGCATTTCCTGGTTTTCAGAAGTTTGAGTTTCGCTCGACTTTAAGTTCTGCGAGGGGACAATATACCACCAAGCAAACTTAACTCTGTGTTAACATACTTTTTTTGCCATTGAATTATGCTTAGTTATGTGGTAGCATACTATTTTTTCAAATACAGTAATATAGCTAACGTTTTATCTGTAGATACTAGAACAGTCTCCATGTTTATGTAATATTGTAGATGCTTATAACTGAAAGAATGATCTATTTACATAAAAATGACACAATAAAAATAATTCTGCTATGTACTACAAAAGCACTACAATGAAAGAGAGCGATAGGAAAACTTGCAGCTTGGCTTCTTGTGGTTAAGCAATAAGACTAGGTCTCAGGAGAACTGAGCTGTAGCCTGACTCTTACAAATTTTCATTATGAAAATGGAGAGGTTCTTAAGCTTTAATTTTTTTTAAATGGTTAGATATAGAATTGCATGCAATTACCGTGATTGTACATGCAAATCAAATAATGGAAGCCAATGTGCAGTTTTGATTGAGTTTGTGCTTAATTACCTGATTTGATTGAGTCACAGTAATTGTGCAAACAAAATACATTTTGCATGCTTAACAATTCAAAAGAACAAATATTGGACCCTTAATATTTATAACGCACTTTGGGATGACTGGACAGAAGGTGTGATACAAGTGAAAATTATGGGTCTGAGTCTGATCCCACTTCAACCAGTTTTACACTGGTATAACAGCTAATTACACTGGTGTGAGATTAGAATCAGATCCTCCATATGTGGATTCATGTAATAGTATTATGAACTATTAAGCAGAATAGACTACAGCATATTCAGTTCTGTTTTGTAGCTTACTGTGCATGCACTATAATTTTAACATAATTAGATATTTAGCACTTGTGAATATAAATTATGCATCATATGAGAAATTTTGTTTTAAAGGCGGTCAGAAATAAATTGAGCTTCAGATCAATATTTTACAGCAGTGTAATTCCTCACGTGACCGTTTTACTTAAATAAACCATTTTAATGCCTTTCACAAAAAGAACATCACATTTGATATAAAAATAATTTATGAACTTTAATACCATTTTAGGAGAACGCACATCAAAAATTGAAATTAATCCGCTACATCAGAAAGGGTATATGATAGCCCTCCCCCCCTTTTTTTTTGGATATAATTCAGTTAAAAAAAATTCTAAAGGCTTACCCCTTTAAATTTTAGAATTTACAATCTTGTGTGTGCAAAGAATGTTCTTATGTAATTAAAAATATTCAACCACTTTGCAGAAGCGATATATCAAGTCAGAATTGGGCAATGTCACTATGAAAACAGATGTAGAATACATTTACAATACAATTGTAACGTGTTATATGTATACCTGAGGTGGTGCAAATAAATAAAAATAACCCTGAATGCTTTTTTTATACTCAGACTATTTCTCAACATAGTATGGTGAATGAGGAGCACAGATGCTGTTTTGGGATGTATATGATCAAGGCATCAGACTTAAGGTTGCTCAACCGTAACTCAACATTATATAATTTGTGTGTCCAAATGACTCAATCCTGTAAAGTGCCAATCAGTTCCTTGAGGTGATCAGTGCTCTCATTTCCCATTGGCTTCAACGGGAGCTGAAAGCACTCAGCATCTTGCAGGATCAAGACCCAGTTGCACTGTCATAATGCTGCACTGAAGGTTTGTATGTAGAATACTCATGGCTACATTGCTCTGGTAACTAAGCTCTGCATTTCCTGGTTTTTAGGCCTGGTTTTACACCTCTTACTCATGAGACTAGTCCCAACTGAATGAGGGTATCAAGCACTGTTACACTGATGGTAAATGGGGACAGGAAACAATGAGGTTCTTGTAGAGTTTTTCCACTGGATCATTCCCAGGTTGGAAGTAGGGACTGTACCTGCTAGAATTGGATGGATTTTTAGGAAGCCACCAGTTGCCAGTACTATCTGCATGGGAGACCCTGTGCTTCTGTATTCCTTCCAGCTGCTCCCTTGGCCCCCTCTGACTGGATAGCTGGTTCCTTTTTATCAAGCTGTGTTGTTAGGGATTCCTGCGTTGGCTGCAGGACCTTCACTTAGTGGAGAGAGTGAGAGTAGCTAGGTGGGGAATCCTTGCAGTTTTGTTTGGGGTGCAGAGAAAGCTGTTCTACATGACAGAGTGGCTATGTCAGCTCGGGTGAATGTCTCAAGTGCACACACCCTTTTGAAGCCTCCCTAGGCAGGTATTTGTTCATTTGTTTCTCTCCGGTCTGTGCAGGGGACAAGTTGGGATAGGTGTTTTTTGCATTTACTATATATTTCCCAGGAAGAAAAATGGTGCTTTCTGACTGCAATCACCTGTTTGTGTCAATTTTGCATGAGCTAGGGCAGTGCACCCCAGTAGGTCAGGGAGCCAGTAGAAAGGCTGCTAGCACTGTCAGGTTCCTTCCTTCTGATACCTCTTAAAGAGAGTTACCTAGCTGCATGTGTTCTGCTGTAGGAAGGGCTTGCACAAGTTCAGGGAAATGGAGAATGATGCTGTGAAGGTGGTACTCTCCCACCCAGAACTCCCATGTGTCTGACCTTTCCATTAAAAGAAGACGTAGATGACTTGGGTTTCTGCTTAGACAGACTGTTCAGATGTGGAAAGGTTTAGTTTTTACTGCCCCCCCCCCCCCCCAGCAGTAAAAAGATTGTTGCCAAGCTAGATCAATGTTGAATATTCATTTTTAGCAGGTTAATGAACATTTCCTTACGCCCAAAGGGAACACATGCACATTTCCAAGACATTAAACACACACAGAGGTGTGAATGCTAATAACTTATTGCTGTATATGGCTAATGAGAGATCCAAGCATTACATAGTTCTTTAGAATAATTTCTTCCAAAATTTTCCCTATCTTTGTTCCAAAATCCTGCAAACAGGGTCAGAATCCCTGTCCTGTTCTGACTGTCTGCAGCAATGTTGTGACACAGGGTCCCTGGCAAAGGGTTCCCTGTTCTTTGCAAACAACTCTCATCTCAAACCTGACAAACTCACTACACCAAACACATGTCTTGCAGGGTATTTATCCTTAAAGAGTAGCAGATAAGGTATTTGCAGTAAGCTTGTAACTTGTCAAGATTCATAATCATTGGGAGATGTATGCACAGGTAATATTGCAACTTATAGGTATTTGTTAGGTAAGGCATAGGTATAAATTAAGGCAGTAATGCAATGAGCCTACAAGCCTCAAGGCCTGTAAGACTGTAGCTTAGCTAAGCAAATCAAGGCTTAAGGCCAAAAAGGCCTTATCATAAGCTGCTACACAGGAGTAACCCTAGATCATAAGATATCACAAGATAGAATGCTATAATAAATAATATGACAAAATTGCTGACAGGTAACCACAAGATGCCAATTGATAGCTTCAGATATTTTAAATTAGGAACATCAGCAGATGTTCCACAAGAATGCTAGGGTAACTAACTGGGGTATATGCTAATAAGCTTGAAGTCGAACCCAATCAAGGTACCTCACTTTATTTTCATTTACTTCCTATTAATATAGGAGGAGGGTGAAGAAAAAAAGAATGAAAAACGGGTGGGGTGGGGAAGAGAGAATGTTCTTTTTCTTGGCTGGGTCCCGAGGGGGGCCCCCTGACAACGATGCTGCCCTTAGGGCCCCACTAACTCTAAATCTGCCACTGCCCACAACTAGCCTTTTAATAGTAACAGCTTCTAGGGTTTAGCCTCAATCACCAGATTACACCTGAAAAAAAGGATTTAAAATGTGATTATTATTTGTATCACAGGCCCCAAATGAGATCAGGGCTCCATTGTGCTGGGCGCTGTCCAAACACACAGAGCTAATCCCTACTCCAAAGATTTTATAGACTTAATAAAGACAGAACAAGGGTGGGAGATGAGAAGTGCCGTTATCACCATTTTACAGGTGGGGAACTGAGCCACAAAGAGACTAAATGACTTGTCCAAGGCTGGACAGGAATTCTGTACAGAGCCAGGAACTGAACTGTGATCTTTTATTGATACTGTTTTTTAATGAAAGAAACATACATATACATTAAATTAAAATATTCTCATATTGTATATATTTTCACAACATATATTGTTATAACAACTGGCCTCTCTACTCCTTAAAATTACATTTTATTGTCCATCTGCGACTTGAATGGCTTGGTCTTTGATACCAGAAAACGTAAAGATTGACCAGTATTTTTTCTTTTAATTCCTTCTTCAAACACTGATGCTTCTCTACGTAAATAGAATCAGAACTGTAGCAATATCCAATTGTAATGTCTTTGGGGATTGGGATAGTTAGAGTCTTTTTTGTCAGGTATTAATTGTTCTTTCTATATAAATCTTGACAGACTTTAATATTGTATTCTATATATTATATCAGGGGTCGGCAACCGTTCAGAAGTGGTGTGCCGAGTCTTCATTTATTTACTCTAATTTAAGGTCTTGCGTGCCAGAAATACATTTTAATGTTTTTAGAAGGTCTCTTTCTATGTCTATAATATATAACTAAGCTATTGTTGTATGTAAAGTCAATAAGATTTTTAAAATGTTTAAGAAGCTTCATTTAAAATTAAATTAAAATGCAGAGCCCCCCGGACCGCTGGCCAGGACCTGAGCAGTGTGAGTGCCACTGAAAATCAGCTCGCGTGCCGCAGGTTGCTTACCCCTGCATTATATCATATAGCCTGCCTGGAAATAGAGGCTATTTTCATTTGCTGGTTTCTTAAGGTGTTTTGGGATAGAAAACACCAATGAATTTTAATGCAAATATCTCTTGGTCAAACTTAGTGAAATTGGACAAGAAAAAAGTTTGTTAAATGCACATTTTGTGTAGCCATTCAAACAGGAAAAGAAATAAAAATATGAGGAACTTGGGCTTGTAAGGTTTAACCAGGGTTGCATGATAGGGAGAACTGCATTGTATTATTGTAGATTGACACAAGTGGTGTGTTGAAATAGTGTGCTATTTCACTCAGGCACTGTGCTGACGGGTGCATCATATATACATAGAGAGGGTGAAGTCTTCCTTATTGCACAATAGGAAAGAGGACTCAAGTAAAGAGGAATGGCACGTGCCTTGCAGGGACTAACACTAGGGCCTATTGTAGTGCCCACAGAGTTGTTGGGAGTAGGGATACCTCCCTGAAGTGCTGCAAGAGCATCCACAACTCAACGTTTCCAACTTCACAAGTTCTTTTTCACATTTCAGTCTCTCCTACACTCTCCCTGCACCGTGATCTCATTTTTTCACTCCTATGGAGGCTATGGTGAAATCTGTAGCTTCCAAAAAGTGCTTCATCAGCAGTCTTGAGACAGCATACTGTACCTAGTTTCTATCCTACCCCCCCACAATCCCTCAGTCTCTTTTTCTTCCATCTTGACTTTTGTCTGTGTGAAATCTTAACTCTCTCCTACTTCCCAGAAATCCCAGCAATGTTTCTTCTCTCTCCCAAGACCCTTTCCCTGAGTTAACAGGGAAGAGAGAGTTAACAGGTAAGGCTGCCTATCACTCTGCCACTGATTAGTTCCCTCTCCTCCCCTAAGGCTGATTGAGGTAATTGAAGTTAATTATCTAATCAGGTGGGGGAGGGGGGAGCTAAAGCAGCGGTTCATGTCAGAAGCCCCGAGCCCCGGCGCCCCCTGTGGGGCTGAAGCCGGGAGTCCTGGCTCCCCTGCTGTGGGGCTGAAGTCAGCTGGTCCTTCCCCGGAATCTGGGAGCCCTTCCCACCAGCTAAAGCTGGGAGCCGCATGGGACTGAAGCCCCAAGTCCCAACGCTCCCCACAGGCAGAAGCCTTGAGCCCATGGGCAGAGTTGGGGGGGCACAAGGGTTTTGGCCAGGGCCATCCGTACCCTAGCCATTTTGGTGCCCTACGCACCCCCCGAGCAGCTGCATACTTTGCGTATGGGTAAGGACGGCCCTGGCAAGAAGGCAGGAGTGGACTGTGTCCCTCCTACCATGGGGATTTGTCCAGGATTGTGATTCTGCTACTGGTAGCCTGGGAAGGCTGAATGGGGTAATTGGAGTTAATTATCTAATCAGGTGTGAGGCAGGGGCTGGGTGAGCTAAAGAGCCAATTAGCCTATCAGCTCAAGACTGATAAGAAGGGCACAGGAAGGAAGCATGGTTTGGGGAGGGGAATGGGGTAGCTGAGCTATCTCACAGAGTTCTTAGAGAAAGGAACCGTTGCTTCTCTCAGGCCCTGGGGAAAAGCACAGAGGACACTGTAAATAGCTGCATAGGACTGGAAAGGTATTGGTGAGTGGAACCTAATAAACAGCACAGTGTGGCTATCCAACCAGTGGAATCTGAGCAGGTTTCTGTGGAGCAAGAAGACAGGAGCAGACCATGCCCTGCCACTGCCACCCACATACCAATCTCTCCTCTTCCCCCAACAAAACCTCTCACCCTATTCTTTCCTCTGCTAAAAAGGGCTTTAACTAGTTTCTTCAACGACTGCACCTACATAATAGTAACTTTCAAAACATTGTAAATCAGCTAAATAAAAAATTACTTTAATGAGAATGCCCTGAAGGCACTTCCCCATAGTGAGTGCTGTTTCCCTGCCAAATATCAACATTCTACACACAGCCAGTTTGGTGCCAGCGATGTCTTTAAAAAAGAAAGTCACCCCAATTTTCCTATAATGGGCAATGTGGGCTGGCATTTTTTTTCACCCTCCCTGTTCTCCAAGCAATTCAACCATATCTGCTCAACCTTTTCAGAAATCTCTACCTTCAGGCAGAGGCCAGGGCCTGAACAATTTCAGCCCATGCAATGAAAATGTCAGGAAATTGTGAGCAGTGGGAATTAGGTAGATACAATGAAAATGCTCTAGTAATCTTAACTACAGGTGTCTTGACCAGCACAGCCTGCTATTACACAGTAGTCTCCACTAGCAAGTCCACCATGAATTTTGGATTCTGCAATGCTGTTTTCTGTGTTTACAGCACTATTGTTTGACTGTAGTCAGTGAATTTATCTAACTTCATTTTCTGACAAATTATGCTGACCTTGCTGTAATAAGATAGAACCACTGATTCCCATTCAGCAGAGGCAAAAGACCCTACTGTAGGGCAATAGCTGATATGATCATGATTTATCTGACATCAGCTGTGACTGGATATACCTCTCTGCACCCTACCTTGGATTGACAGATCCGTTTAATGTGATGGAGACCTGTTGTGGCTTGCTTTTCTCCCTAACCCCACAGAGACATTTAAAATGGGATTAATAAAGTCATTTTTCATTCTCTGTGGTCATCTGTAGTGAAGCACAAATTCACCTTCTGTTGAACATACCATTTTTTCTTGTCACATGTGCCATCTTTTTCGTGACTGTACTCATTTATTTTCCACTAAAGCAGGCATCTTATAGCCTTTCATGATTATTTCAGGGAGACAATACTAACCAAATGTGTGAAGGGTTTGAACTCTTTAATTTTGACCAACAGATGTAAAAGCACTGTGTTTATTTTTGGTTTCTGTTTGTTGTTTTGTAGCTGGCAGTCAGTCTCCCATTTCTTGATGATATGTTGGAGCTTTACTAATAGGACTGTGTGATAACATGGTAGCCATGGTTCAACCCATTCACTGTCACCAGTGGTAAATCACAGAATCTGTAGAATGACGTATACGTATTTCCATAGGTGGGACACACACAGGCAGCTTTGTGCTGATCTCCCCATTTGGAAGTGCCGTTGTGTATGTTACTATGGAGCTGTCAGAACTACTGGCATGTGCATTATATTAGTTAGTTATTTCTAAAAGGTAGGCTCACTACATTGCTCTTCTCAGTACAGTGTGGGTGTGCTAGATTTATTGGTACATTATTTAGAACTGCTAATGTGGGGGAAAAGTTTCCCCTCTCATTTTACCCCATGCCACTTTGTTTTACATCTTTCCATGTATTTCATATTCTCTCACGAATGGATTGTTATATTCATCTCTTCACTGTAAGCTTTGTATCTGTAGACAACGATCACTGTTCTCTCTGCCCTTTGTGTAATGATTATATGTTTGAATAGACAAGGGCAAGAATCTAAAACCTGGAATCATATTCCAGACCTGGATCCAATCTTCATCTCTCTAATGGAAAGAAGCAAGAGGAGAGAGAGAGGGGGGGAGAGAGAGGAAAAAAAAATCACACACACTTGTTGAAATTCAACACATTATGGACCTGATCCTCAAGTTGTGTAAATTATCATGGTGCAGTTGAAGTGAATGAAACACTAAGAGCTCTGTTATTTCAGTCCCACATTAGATCAACAATCATTCTTGTAGAGCAGGGCAGTAAAAATCATTCTCTGGAACCCCTTGATACTTCTTTTAGGCTAGTCTGATAACTGTTTGAGGTACAAACAGCTGAATTTGAGATTGCATAGTAGATCTGTTATTGGCACACCCTAAACATCAAGGAGCTAAGAAAAGACACTGCTCAGGGAACAGCCCTCAAGCCTTATTTTCTGCATATTTGTGATGGCAACACCAAAAGGGTGGTTTTGTTTTGAACTGTGTTGTTGGCTCGCATCTGTCTTATGGGTTAACTGAGGAGTCTCTTTTTTTTCTTTGTTGCCATTCATTAACCTTCACAAGGGTACATGCCATATTGCTCTGTCCCCACAGTAACTTTTGATCAGACTGGTTTGGGAATGTTTAATGTAAACAATGGCAGGTTGTGTGTGTTTTTTTTTTTTTAATTCTTATTTCTTCAGTTTTGGAGACTAAGTGGTATTGAACCATAAACCAACTATAATTGTTGTTGTTATTATTAACCTCACACAATATAAATAAACTCTTAACGTGCCTATCTTTTTTTTATGTGTTGGTTCTGTTACTAAAGATCATCCCAATATCTACTAATGGAGAAGAGGATTTGTTATAACTTGAGAACTAGAAGATTCTCTGGACAATAAATCAGCCTGAAGTTGTTTGTTCTTGTCCCTTTTTGACAATTTAAGGGTACTTCCTGTTTAGGAGTATTTCCTGTGTGATTTGGGGCCATTTAGGAGCATTTTTTGGTGATTTTAAAAAAATCCCAGGGTCAGAATTGTCTGTCTGCTTCTTCCTTAGTGGGTAGCTATTACTTTTCCATTCACAGCTTTTGAAGCCCTCCCCCCCTCTCATTATTCTAGCTTAATCTGTTTTCCATAAGCACAAGGTTGATGGCTCAGAACACACAACTTTCCATGTCTTATTAATTGCAGACCAGCCGTGTGTAAAACTGCAGTGGAAAATGTAAATTTGCATAATACTCTTGCTGACATAGTCGGGTTGTGCTAGCCCCTCAGATGACCTGCTATCTAAATCCGCACTTTGTTCTGAATTTTATTGTGTGGCTATAATACTAGGGATGTATGGCGGTTCATAGTCATGTGGGTGTTTGTTTGCATAGTGCCTAACACAAGGGGGGGTCCTGGTCTATGACTAGAGGGCATCTAGTCACTGAGGTAACAAAAATAATAAATAATTAGGTCAAAAGTGATAGACAATCAAGCAACTTGGTATAATGAATCCAGTGCCTGAAGGGATACCGTAGCTTGGAAATATTTACTGAATTGTAGCCAGAATTATCAGATAATTCCCCACATTTAAACTGGTGGGCATTTGTACCAAAAGGTTTTTTTAAAATCATTAAATGGCCTTTCTTCAAAAACAACATTTTCCACAAAAAGTTGTCAACATTTTTTGTGAAAAATTGTTAAATTTTGCATGAATTTGTTCAAAATATAGTTGAAAACATTATTGAAACGGTTATCAAATTTTTGTTTGCCAAAAGCACAAACAAAAAGTGATAACTATTTCAATAATGTTTTTGATACAAATTTTGAAAAATGTGGCCATTCAATCCCTTCAAAATGAAAACTGAAATTTCCATTTTTTGTGAAACTATTTTTCAGCTGGTTCAAATAAGAAATACATTCACCATTGGATTTGGAAATTTGTAGTAGTCTGTGAGAATTTCTTTTTAAGAAATGGAACTTAGGCTATTGCTTGTTGAGGGATCATTACCTGCTCTTTTTGATCATATGAAAGCTACTATGCATATAAAAAGTATTATAATGACTTTAATGGATTTATGAAGCTATTTTCATCCCTGGACTCTATTTTTTTTTTTAGTAAGCCAGCACATGAATTAAGTAATTAAATTTCATTGTAACTATATTTAATTTCAGGAAGACTTGAATGGTGGTACTTTGTCTCATAACTTTGTCCTATTGTGCAATATTTATTTTAATTTACTATCCCTTCTACTACCTCTGGTACAAAGATAGTAGAAACTGACTCCAATGCTAGTAGCTTGGGATGGCTCAGTAATTTAGTCCTTATGCTTTGTGCAGACATGTAGAGACAGAGGTTCAACTTTGTTTCTTGTTCCTTGGGCTGACACATCGCATCTGGGGAGGTTAGAAAATATATTGATTGGTGCTCTATAAATATCAGAGAGAGAGAAACAGTGTGAAGTACAAAGCTTGCATCCTAAACTCTGATCCATGGAGGACCAGGGATGTTGAAGTTATTCCTACTATTAATAATAAACATTTATACAGTCCCACTACTTTGCATGGTGCTTTAGAGAAACTAATAAACAGACCCTGCCTCAAGAAGCATACAGCTTTAATTTAGATATGGAACATAGAGTAGGGAAAGGATGGACAAAAATGAAACAAACAAAATTAATATGGATCATATTAGACAGAGTATCATGTAAGTTCTGACACTTTTAATAGAGACTGAGACCGGCAGGGGGAAAGGAGTATGAACTCTTGAAGAGCCCATACTGGCAGAAAGCAAGGATCAACAGGATTGTTTTCATGAGTGCGCTGGAAGAGGAGAATGAGGATGCTTGATCTACAGGAATGGGCATGTTGTACCAGGTGCAGAAAGCAGCATGAGAGAGGGCATGAAGGTGAGAGTGGGATGAGGAAGACAGGAGCAGCAGGTGAAAAAGAGTGGGCATCAGACAAGATAGGGCACAACATGAGATGTAAACAGAGTGGTGCAGAACCCTAAAAATGAGGACAAGGAGTTTGAATTTTATATGAAGTCTGGGAGCCAGTGCGGGCAATTGAAAGTGGGGATGGGGGGAGAGTGTCAAGTGGCCCAAGTAGCAACAAGAAAATTGTAGCTGCTGCATGATGATTAGAATGAAGAGGGGAGAGTTGGGGATGCCTGACACCAGGATGATAGAATAGTCCCGGCAGGATAGAGCCATGGTATGAATCAATGGTGACTAAGGTAAAGCGGAAGATTTTAGCAAGATGAGGGGGAAACAACAAGGTTTTGCAGGAGCCAGTTGTGAGAAGAGAAGGAAAGGGAAGTTTAAACATAATACCAAGGTTGTGAACCTGAATGACAGGTATGATTGGGGAAAAACTTTTGTTTTTTCAAGGATCAGAGAGAGTTATATTACAACTGATGAGATTGCTTGTCTCTCATTTGTTGGCTGTGTAAAGTGATGATATCTCTGAGGCATGCACCAATAATAACTGATAATTCTAGATCCTCTATAACAAGGTTCCATTATAGATGAATTAAAATTAACATAATTAAAACTTTAGTACATTGTATTTTCCTACTGTCACATGTCTTATTGTTTAACTATCTGCTGAGCTTGGGTAATTAGAAAATAGTTAAGAAGAGTATAGATCGTACTTACTATAAAACAGGGGTTCTCAAACTGGGAGTCGGGACCCCGCAGGAGGTCGTGAGGTTATTACATGGTTATTACATGGTTGTCAACCTCCACCCCAAACCCCGCTTGCCTCCAGCATTCATAATGGTGTTAAATATATAAAAAAGNCTTTTTCCCCCCCCCCCCCCCCCCCTTTTTTTTTTTTCTTGGCAGGCAAGCAGCATGATGACTCTTTAGCCTTGAAATGTATATGTTGAAACCTTTCCATGCATTTAGACATGAGGCTGAAGTTTAAATCATTATTATCCACACCCAAGGACTTCTGTAGATGATATTTACCACATCACCAACCATGAATGACGCAGTGATGAAGAAATTGGATACCCTTTTCCATTTCCTTTGAAGGTTCAGCTCAGGAAGGGAAAAGAAAAAAGAATCTAATTTCTACTAATTTATTTAGTTTTGAGGCTGTTTGCTCTGGAACTTGAAAAGAGCAAATTTCTTGAAGCTGAATGTTTTGGTGGAAGATTTGAAATTGTGATCAGGACAAGGCAAGTCAACTGTGAGGCTCAGTATCTGCGGAGCAAAGATATTTAAAACGGTAAACTGAGGCACAAGTCCATCCAATTTAGGCTTAATTGTTTTTTTGCCTTTAGTTATGAATTTTCAGACAGAATCACTGTCATTTATAATTTCTGATCATATATTTATTACAGACAATAGGACAGAACTGGTAGGGGACCAAGTTACCAAGTTCCAGGAGTCCCTTCACTTCATGATGGTCATCTCAGTCTCTGGCCAGTGTTCTCCAACTTGGGCCCTTGATCACTTGGTTTTTTTATACATAAGTGTGTCCTTCTCTATGTCATCTGTCATTCCACATATCCAGTGTTACATTTACCCAAACTTTCATAAACTGTTTTTCATTCTCCATTTTGTGTTACTATAAATCATTAACATTACATCAGCACAACCCAACTATCCTTTTACCATTCAATATAGTGTCATGAACTATTAACAAGACACGGCTTTTGTTTTTACCATTCAGCAATTTTCCATATTTAGTACACATGTAGCATCCCAGATTATTAATTAATATAACTTTTTGTGATGCTATGCAGATTCACCCAGAACAGTAAAGGCTTCTAACACTGCCTACTCTGTAACCTTGGGCACTTCTGTGCTGTGCAGCTTTGGCTCAGAGTCCTAATACCAGCAGCATTCTCACAGCACAATTGCCTCACCCTGGCGTCCACCAGTCTGGTTACTCCTTGCAAGGTGACGTCAACAGCCCTTCCATTCCCAAGTCTCCCCTGCAGTGTCCAGTCCCTCTCACTGGATACTTTGTGTGTGTGTGTGTGTGTAGATATACCTATCTCATAGAATTGGAAGGGACCTTGAAGGGTCATTGAGTCTAGCCCCCTGCCTTCACTAGCAGGACCAAGTATTGATTTTGCCACAGATCCCTAAGTGGCCCCCTCAAGGATTGAACTCACAACGCTGGGTTTAGCAGGCCAATGCTCAAACCACTGAGCTATCCCTCCCCCCAAATACTCACAGAAATTATTAAGTTTGCTGCCTCAAAGAGAGAGAGCACACACCAGCTTGTTAGTTTAGCTGAGGACTTCCCCCTTCAGTTTAACACACAGCACAGAGATGGATTTTGTAATAATAAAACAAGAGTATGTTTATTAACAAAGAACATATATCTAAGTGATAAGCAAGAATGGAAGACAGATATAGCTACATGTGAAATAAAACAAAATACACTTTCTAGAGACTAAAACTTAAGCTCAGCAAGTTAAAATCTTGATCTAAGCAGGTTTCTCACCTATAGTCAATTCCCAGAGACTTCAACCCCTTTAGTTGAAGGATCCACAGTTCTCAGATTTCAAGAGTTCTGGTCTCTTTCCTCTGCCCAGTGATGGATGTCAAAATGGCTTTCTGCCTTTGCTTATATTTTCCAAAGTCTATTGTCTCTGTTTCAAGAGCCAGGAAGGCTTCTGTGGATGTGGGCTTCATCTCCCATAGTGATAAGTGGTCTTTCCCTCTCTCTTGCTTAGCTTGATGGTTTTTTTACCTTCTATGTAGATGTACTTTTCATTGTCTTCTGAGGTGTTACTTGGCTCAGTTTACACTGGAAACATAGGAAAACAAGCAAAACAACACTCCTATGTCTAGGATAGGCTGGGTTTAGGGCAGGCACTGCTTGTAAAACACCTTTTAAGCACATATTTCCATCGCAAAGCTATAATTCTTTATACACTGCCTGTACATACATCACAGAGTAATATTAATGACCAGTGTGATACCAGTCGGCACATGATACCTTTTAGGTACAGATTATGATAACAGTGTGTTTGGGCAATGAGTGTGTCAGGCCTGATGTGAGTTATGGTGTTGTGTGCCTTTAGCCAGTTGGCATTGAGGGACTCCCTGGGTCGCAATTTTATTTTTCTCATTTTAGTAGGAAAGTATAGGGCAATACCATACCCTAACGTCTCCATCTTCCTACTTTTTCCAAACATGGGTTTTGGGGACTTTTGTTAAAGATTTAGTGTTGCATGCTTGTAAATCATTAGAAAGCCTTGTCAGAAATCTTGCCTTGTTGCATTTTGAGGGACTTATTTAGCTAGGGCCTAAGTGTTTCGATGATGATGATGATGAAGATGATTATTTCTTCTTAAATTTAACCAAACAGATGTCAATATGGTTTCTGAAATTCTCACGTGATTTTGCGTGGGTGTGATGGGGTGTGCATACCCTGCACTGGGTTGAAAAGGGTTAACCCCACACTATGGGTGGAGGAAGTCCCACCCCTCAGACCATACTGGGCATGCTCCAAGTGCTATGCTAGTATAAAAGGGAGCAGCCTGGCTCAGTCTGGGTGGACCACTGGAGAGGATGGACTTTTGATGGAGGCTCCAGCGGAGGAGCCGTCATAGCCCTTGCCAGCAGGAGCCAGAGATCCCGAGATCTGGACTGGAGATCTGTGGCCAACGGAGCCCAGGGAATTACCTGTACTGAGGAGCCCGGAGACCCTGATTCCCAATGGACTGCAGCTTCAGGAAGCATGGTTGGAAGTGACCCAGGGAGGGCAAGTGGTATCTCCCATCTGTGTGAGGTCTGCGTGTTTCAGTGGGATTCCCTGCTGGCCCAGTGGTGGACCACTCCACCACTGTTAGGGACCAGGAGTTGTCTGGCGCTGGGCCCCCCAACCTGCTCAGGTATTGGCCAGTAGGCCACACTGCTCTGTATCTGAGGGCTGTTATATTGATTCTGGCCGCTAGGCCACCCTGCCGCGTACCTGAGGGCTGCCACATTGACTGGCCACTAGGCTACACTACCCTGTACTCGAGGGCCGCAGTATTGACTCTGGCCACTAGGCCATGCTGCCCTGAACTCAAGGGCCGCTATATTGATTCCGACCATTAGGCCACGCAGCCCTGAACCCAATGTTGGGGTAAGGACCAAATCAGTCAGCCCTAGACTGTGTGTGTGTATATCAGAAGGCCCCAAGCTCAGGTTCTCCACCCCTGCCCATATCTAGTCATGGGCCTGCTTAGTTAGTAATAGGAGACGTGACTGAATAGTGAGGTGCAAACAGGTAAGTTTATTTAACAAAACACACGTGTGCAGATGATAAGGACCCCAACTTAACTACAATGATGAAACAAACTTGGTTGTCAACAGACAGAATTGGCTTGAAGCCAGAGCCCAAAAGTCCTTATGGAAACACTAGGGAAAATACAACAAGGAACAAAATTAACCACACTACCATATCTTGATGGCAGAAGAACAGGTGGATGGATGCCATGGGGATCAGGAACCAGATAGAGGACTCAGAGCAGGATTACAGGATGCAGGACCTGGAATTGGAGATTAAACTCTCAGGACCTTGGTAAGTAGATGATGGTCTGTCTTCTCTCTTCCTTTCTTCTGCTCTTAACATGCTGTCATGTGTGGGGTGTGCGGATGAGTCAAGTGATATAACAGGTGTGTGTATGATCCAAAAATCAGGTGGAATAGTCCCTGTCTACAACCCTGATCTACTCTGGCTTTATCTCAGCAGCTGTGCTCTATGTGGGCTACTCCTACTACCTGCTGGTCATACCAAACTCTCTCTCTGGTGGGAGAACACTGACCATCAAGCGCCACAGCAGTAGGGATCATGGCCTGTCTATTGCATCTGGCAGTCCAGAGAGGTAAATAGCTCCGAGGGGTGGATGAATGCCCCTTAAATAAATTTGCTGTTGCTGGGCAGATTTTAGTCACATGACCACTCCTTTTTCCCGCTCTTTCTGAAAAAGGTGCCACTTGTGGCATGAAGAAGGGGCTAAACATTGAGGCCAACAACAAGTTTAAATCAATATGACCAACATGGAAACCATAACTGAAATTCTTTCCCAACACCACGGGCTGCCACTTTGACTCTGATCCTTGGACCTCAGCGTGGTGAGGCCCAAGATAGTTGGGTAGACAGTAAGCGCGGTGTCTGCACACCCACTATCGCCAAAAAATGACATGGGTCTGCGTACACTGCCACAGTGGGGTAAAATAACTGATTTTTTAAAAAGGGCTTAGGTTATCTTTATATGTAGAGTCAGATTCAGTCCTGGATCTGCATCAGCAAGAAAAAAACAACTTAGCACTTACATAGATCTTTTCATCTGTGGATGTCAGCATTTTGCAAAGGAAGACAAGTATCGCTAGCCTCATGTTACAGATGGGGAAAGGGTTGCATATAGTGGTTAATGACAACAATTTACACAAGCTGAAGCTCTTATAGTTCAATGTAAGTCAATCGAGCTATAACAACTTACACTAGCTGAGGATATGGTCTATAGTGCCTTGCCCAAGATCATACAAGTCAGTGGCAGAGCTCAGAATAGAACTCAGGTCTCTGGATTTATAGTAATATGCTCTAGCCTAGCCTCTGTACCAAAATGCCTTCTGAAGCTAGTGCAGACCCTATTGCAAGGCTCTTGATAGTGAAAAATCTGCCCAAGGGGTGAGGGCCTAAAATACAAGGTGTCCACAATCATCTCTCTGTGCAGAGCATAGAGCAGGTCAACAAAGCTCCAAAAGTGGGCGGCATTGCCTGGGGAGGGGACTGGTCAGAGCAATTGTGGATGTACCAACTCAGTTCTTCCTTTTTGGAGTTTCCACAGGTGGTGGAGATTTAAAACCTCTTTCCTTGGGAGGGAGTGGGGGGGAGGCAACCCTTTGGGGAAAATGATTCAGGGTAACTACCTGCCCTCCCCCAGAGGTGAATCCCTGGACAATATGGATTCCCTCCAGCATAAGAGCGAACCAGGCTTGTAGTCTCCATTCAGTAAAATAAAGAGAGGAGATATATAACTAATATTTTCATTGCCGCCTGTCTTCTGTCTACAGGGCCAGGGATGTGGCAATTTCCACTAACTGCCATTCATGCAATCATTGCCTAGCTGGATAGCACACCAAGCATGTTGTTACTATTAGGAGATAACTTGGTCTTAGAAGCCAAGTCCCTCAGATGGATGATGTTGTATAGTATTCAGAGGTGAAAGTAACACAGACGACTTACTGGTACGGGGGCCCAGCTCCGGGCCCCCAGAAGGGGTGGAGCCTCAGGCGGAAGGGGCGGGGTTGGGGGGGTCAGCCTCCCCCAGCCAGCCCTCCGTGCTGCCTGGCCCACGCCACCCGGGGCTCCAGCAGTGATTTAAAAGGGCCCGGGGCTCCAGCCGCTGCTGCAGGAGCAGCAGCGGCCAGGAGCCCAGGGCCCTTTTAAATCGCCGTGCCCTGGGGCAGCTGCCCCTTTTACCCCCACTGTCGGTGGCCCTGCCAGTAGGGTCCCTACCGGCAGGGCCGCTGGCGGGGGGAGGGCAAAAGGGGCAGCGATGTTAAAGCGCTGCTGTGGCAGCGCTTTAGCATCGGCTGCATATGGGCCGGTACCGGCAGCCACTTCTTACCGGTACGCCGTACCGGCCTACTTTCACCCCGATAGTATTATGTAGTGTGTGCAGAGGCTGGGTAAATTAACTTTTAATTCTGCTAGAATTTTGTTTAAAACCTTTGTATGCAAAGCAAATATTTCACCCTAGCATAAGTCCTAACATTTCAAATCCTGTTCCACACAATTATCACAGCTTTGAATCTAATCTTATTCTGTGCTCTTGCATGAAGCAACAGAAAAGGGCACATCATAACTTGTTATAGCTAATTATAGATTTCAGATAGGATTTAAATTTGTAAGAAGCTACTTTAATTATTTAGCTTCCAAATTTGTTAGTAGGCCTGCTTGAGTACCGCAAAAATAGTGCTTATGAACATTGTTTCTGATTCCAGATGACTGTTTGGTTTCACCGTATTTGTAGATTAAGGCCAGAATGATAATCTAGTCTGATCTCCTGAATCACACAGGCCATAGAAATTCACCCAGTGATTCCTGCATCTAACACATTAACTTGTGGTTGAACTATAGGATGGATAATTTTTCAAAAGTACATTTCTACCTCGATATAACGCTGTCCACGGGAGCCAAAAACTCTTACCGCGTTATAGGTGAAACTGCGTTATATCGAACTTGCTTTGATCCACTGGAGTGCGCAGCCCCACCCCCCCGGAGCACTGCTTTACTGCATTATATCCGAATTTGTGTTATATCGGGTTGCGTTATATCGGGGTAGAGGTGTACCTAAGTGACTTAGGCTCTTATTGACTTTCATTAAGACTAAGGTTCTTAAGTGCCTACATTTTTTTTGAAAACTTAGACTGTTAAGTCACTTAAGTGTGTTTGAAAATTTTATCCCAGACCTTTAAAAAAACTTTTATTTAAAAACCCCAAGTTACGGAGTACTTACCACATTCCTTGATATATTCCAGTGGTTAATTACCCTCCCTGTTAAAATGTACATCTTCATTCCTGTTTGGATTTTACTCAGTCAAATTTCAGACATTGGATCTTATGCCTTTGTCTTCTAAAGATTCCTCCAGGATAAGATTATTCACTATTCATGAACACTTCAGTGAATGGGTATTTGCACAAGAGTTTGGGGCTATTCTTTGTATGAATACCTTATCTTCACATACAAATACAAATATTCACTATTTGTTTATATTATTTAATTATTCTCCTGTTTAGAAAGTTTGTGATCCAGTCTGAAACAATATCATATGACTTAGATGACTTAGATGACCAAATCACATAACTAACAGTGAATAGCTAAAGCAAGCTAGTCATAGACTGAAATTTGTTTGCATAAGTATTTTTGAATTGGCATTTTCTGATGGAAAAAACATTTTGTTGAAAAATTCCCAATCTGCTCTACTTTTCATTTGTTGTGGACTTGAATCAGTGAGCTAGAAGTGAAAGTCCATGTATCCCGTTACTGATTAGCTGAGCCATCCTATTTCCCTTTTCTCTCTCTTAATATTGTAAAAAAGAAACCAAGAGTGATGACATATTATCTTGATTAAAGTAGGCGTGCTCTGCCTCACAATCGGCACATCACTAGCAAGCTGCCCAGAAAGAATATGGAGCTGCTGATGGGTCTGATTGCAATCTGCACTATTGTCACGGAATTGCTTGTAATGGATCCACCAACTTGTGTCCACTACCCTCCAGCAAGACTCAGCAATCTAAAACCAAGGGAAATATTTCAACAAAACATTTCTCACCTTTGCTTTCAAGACCCCATAGAACTCCATCTCCTGTATTTATCCAGGGTGGGTGCAAGGATGTTTCGCGCCCTAGGCGAAACGTCCACCTTGCTCCCCCGCTCTCCCCGAGCCCTGCGGCAGCTCCCCACCCCCCCTCCGCCCTGAGGTGCCCCCCCCGCGGCAGCTCCCCCCGGCCCGGGGAGCCGTGCAGCAGCTCCCCGCCCCAGCTCACCTCTGCTCCGCCTCCTCCCCGAGCATGCTGTCGCCGCTCCACTTCTCCTGCCTCCCAGGCTTGCGGCTCCAATCAGCTGTTTGGCGCCGCAAGCGGGACTCCACCCAAGAAAGGCAACGGCTAGGGAGCCAGAAGTCTGAGAGCAGGTGCCCTTACTGAGACACTAAGAGAAAATGCAGGTGTAGTTGCCCTGAACTGTGACAATGGGGTTTAGGAAGAAACTTCTAACTGCAAGGTTTCTTGCATCTTCTTCTGAAGATTGTGGTACTGGGCTCTGTTGAACTTAGCAAGATTCAAAAAGGGATTGGACAGTGATTTATGTATATACAGTAACTAATAAATAATGAAAGTGTACAGTACTCTGCACACAAAGTTATGTCTTCATTCAGGAATGCTTTAGGAAGCAGCCAATTGTTTTATTTCAGCTTCTTGTTTTCTCCCTCTAGACTGGACTTAGGTGCCTATGTCCCACCCCCCTCCTCAGTATCTGCTATTGCCTAGCCAGTTCCCCGCTCAGTGTGCTGGCTTTTGTGGATTCCATTCTTGGGCATCTAAATTGGTCTGTGGATTCCATTGGGAGACTGGGCACCTACCATTAGGCATTGCAAGTCTAAGTCCCCAGAGGTGTGGCACCCAGGCCCACCCAAATCTGAGCTTGTGTCAACCCCCCTCCCTCCCCTGGAAAAACAACAGCAGTGGCGGACTGCTCCAGGGGCCAGGCAAAAAGATGGAGAGCCTCCATTCCAGAGAGCATCTTCCTCCTTCCCCCAGCTGTTCCAGATCTATTAGTAACAATCCAGCATCAATGAGCTGGCGGGAGGGGTCAAGACATAGTGCAGCCTGTTAATGGACTCAATGTCCCAGTTTCAGCAGGAAAGCTGATGGAAATCAAAGAGGTTATGGAAAAAGACACCCATCTACAGGCAGTCAAGAGAGATACTAGCAGGGTGGCCAGAAGACAAGAGCCAAGCACTAAAAGGAGCAGAAACATACTTTTAAATAAAGATGAGCTGAATGTGCAGGATACAAATATATTTTGAGGACAGAGAGCTGTTGTTCCTGCCTCATTACATAAGGATGTCATGCAAAAAATACACACCTCACATCTGGGCACTGACCTCTATGTTAGATGGGCTTCAGAGTGTGTTTACTGGCCAGGAATGAATAGAAACTCTGCTCCTTGATAGAAGGGTGTGATGCTTGCCGGTTATGTGATAATTGCTAGCAGAAAGAGACTCTATTACCGCATGACCTACCCACCCAACCATGGGAAAAGTTGGGAGTGGACTTACTTATCTTCATTAAAAAGCAATACTTGATGACTGTGAATTACTATTCAAATTTCTGGGAGGACAGTGCTCTGCCTGATACAAGAAGCAAGCTGTGATTGGCAAACTGAGGCTCACTTTGTGAGATATTCCAGACACCATATTCACTGATGACAGACCCAAGTTTGTCTCAGAAGAATTCAAGGAATTTGCATGCATATGGCAGTTTGACCACCACATCACCTCCCCAGCATATCCACAGAGTAATGCTAAGGTGGAATCAGCTGTGAAGAGACTGTTATACAAGGCGGTTTCTTCTGGGTCAGACCCCCTGTTAACATTTTTTGGCACATTGGCATCCCTGTGATGGGGCCTAAACAGTCAGGAGCAGGCACTAATCGGATGAAGGACCAAAACCCTGCTCCCAATGAGGGAAGACCTGTTGCAACCAGAAGATTGGAAATACCACCGAGAGGAGATGGCCAACAATCAGAGAAAGCAGGCACTAGAGTATGACAGGCAGCCAAGGATCTACCAGCCCAGGAGTCAGGCACTCCTGTGAGGATCCAGTCATTAGAGAGAAACCAGAAAGAGTGGACTAAAAAAGTTGTGATGGATGCAGTGGCACCCTGGTCATATGAGATGACTATGCAAGAGGGACAAGTGATCCAAAGGAACAGGAGGCTCTTATGAGCAAGCAGACACAGCACCTAGAGAGACCTACAGAGATACAGAACGGAGAGACCGAGAACCATCTAGAAGCCAATCCCACCAGGAGGGAGGAGATTCCACAGCAGGTTTGCTAGATTTGGAGACAGGTGACAGGGAGACAGAGATAGGTCACCTCTGGTGTGGTTGCCTGTTGAGGAGACCAAACAATCTCAAAGACTATGGAACCATCTGAGTCTGTGGTAAAGACAAGACTCCAACTTGGCCCTATGCTATTTAACATTTTTATCAATGATCTGGAAGAAAACATAAAATCATCACTGATAAAGTTTGCAGATGACACAAAAATTGGGGATGTGGTAAATAACGAAGAGGACAGGTCACCGATTCAGAGTGATCTGGATCATTTGGTAAACTGGGTGCAAACAAACAATAGGTTTTAATACCGCTAAATCTAAATGTATACATCTAGGCAGGAGCGCCGCCAGCTTTTTCGGCGCCCTAGGCGGCGGAAGGTCCCGCCCCCGACATTGGCGGCAAAAGGTCCCGCCCCCAAAATTCCGCTGACGACCGGGGCGCCGGCGCCCCCCAAATAGTAGTGCCCCGCCGGCCCTGCATCTAGGAACAACGAATGTAGGCCATACTCACAGGATGGGGGACTCTATCCTGGAAATCAGTAACTCTGAAAAAGATTTGGGGTTCATGGTGGATAATCAGCTGAATATGCACTCCCAGTGTGGCACTGTGGCCAAAAGAGCTAGTGCAGTCTGCGGATGCATAAAGAAGGGAAACTAGAGCAGGAGTAGAGAGGTTATTTTACTTCTGTATTTGGTACTGGTGCGGTCACTGCTGGAATACTGTATCTAGTTCTGTTGTTCACAATTCAAGAAGGATGTTGGTAAATTGGAGAGGGTGCAGAGAAGAGCCATGAGAATGAGTAAAGGATTAGAAAACCAACCTTACAGTGATAGAATCAAGGAGTTCCATCTATTTATTTTAACTAAGAGAAGGTTAAGGGTGGCTTGATTACAGTCTCTAAGTATTTACATAGGGAATAAATATTTAATAATGAGCTCTGAGCTAACAGAGAAAGGTATAACACAATCCAGTAGCTGGAAGCTGAAGCTAGAAAAATTCAGACTGGAAATAAGGAGTACATTTTCAATGGTGAGAGTAATTAACCATTGGAACAGTTTACCAAGAGTCATGGTGGATTCTCTATCACTGACAATTTTAAAATCAAGATTGGATGTTTTTCTTCAAGATATGTTCTAGGAATTTATTTTGGGAAAGTTCTAAGGCAGGGGTCGGCAACCTTTGGCATGTGGCCCATCAGGGTAATCCGGCAACCATGTGGCCCGCTGCTTCCCGCAGCTCCCATTGGCTGGGAACGGCGAACCGCGGCCACTGGGAGCTGCAGGGGGCCATGCCTGTGGACTGTCAATGTAAACAAAATGTCTCACGACCCGCCAGCGGATTACCCTGATGGGCCATGTGCTGAAGGTTGCCGACCTCTGTTCTAAGCCATGAGGTCGCAGTAGATGATCACAATGATCTCTTCTGGGCTTGGAATCTATGAATCTATTGCTAGCAACTTCTGGCCAAAGAGACATAGGGCTCTGTGTGTCAGCTATATGTTTTTAATGTTTATATTAAAATATATGTAAAACAGGGAATGTGTGCCATGATCAAACTGGAGTCAGAGGGCTCATGTTCCTTGGAGAGACTGTTATTGAGGGGACACCAGGAAGTATAAGGAATTGGTCTGGGAGCAATGCAGCCATGTGGACAGAGCAGTGCACAGGGTTAATAATGTTCCACTTGTTCAATGTGACTTGCATTTTGGTAATGTAACAGGCTGAGTGGTCTGCCTGTGCAGAGCAGCATGAAGCATCAGGGTGAATGTTTGCAAAATGTCTTGTGGCCCTTGTGTGTGGATTCAAGGTGTCTTAAAGGTGTTTACATTAAAAGCGCTATGGATTCTTGTAATGGCTTTTTTTTGCCTAGTTTAGACAGGATTTCAGACTGAGATGATTGTGGAAATTTTGACAATCACAGTTCAAAACCCACTCTTTCATTTATCCCTCTACAAACTGATTTTTTGTGTGATTAATGGTCAAAAGGGGATCAAATATCATTGTATTTTTTACACCTTACTCTCTCTGAGAAGCAGAGTGAAAATGACCTCTGATAACCCCCTGATCATCTGGGATAGTCTCAGTCAATCAAGGAGAGAAGAGAAATACTGTGTGATTTGTATTATGTGATCTTTCAAAAAACAAAAACAACAAACAAATAAAACAACCCCCCCAGAACTTGAAATGCAACAGAAAAGAGCAGCTTTAAAATGCGTTTGCCTGTACAGATAGAGCAGAATGCAAATATAAAGATCCATGGAATAAACCCAGGTCTGCTGAGCCTGGGGCAGTGCATATGTCTACATTGCCACTGGGAGGGTATGCAGGCCCCTTTTCAAGGAGCCATGTGGATATTGGGTGCTGCAGGCAGTACCACCCAAAGGGCCTACAGTGACAGCACCCTGCAGCCCTTTGGTTGGCCAAGTGCACTATTTAACCCTTGAGGGTGGGCCCAGGAAGTTGTCTGGACAACCTCATAGACTTCTGGCCTGCTGTGACTCCAGACTGTACTATTCTTCCCGCTCTCCAGTCTCCAATCCCAGCCTGAGTCTGACTCTGACTCTTGCCTCCTGATTGCAGCCTGGTAACTATCTCTTATCTCTGACCCTAGCCTGACTGTAACTCTTGGTTATTGATCCTTGCTCAAAGACTACCACCTCCTGGCTGTCCTTTAGTAGTGGACACTGGCCCAGCTGTGACCAATAGGTCAGGCTGCCTATGCCCCAGTCCCTTATAGTATTTAGCTTTGACAAATATTCCTGGGCACAGTTCAAAGTCAAATCAAGACTGATTTTCAGTGTATTTGAGGTGAGAGTCAAATATTTTACACAGTTTGGGATTCAATAACACGACAGACAGGAATCATCTGAATTAGTGCCTGCAGCATGTGTAGACATACTTGAACTAGTTTTGATCTAGATAGCTCGAATAACAATAGCAGGGAAGGCAAGGCAAAGGCTAGCTATTCGAGTATGTACATAGGCTCCTTGGAAGGCATGTACAATCCATTTTACTGCCTGTGCTACCGTGGCTTCAATGCTATAGTTTTGGGGAAATGGGGGAAGGGCAGCCAATCAGATGAGGATTTGCCAGTAGACTAGGGACCTGTAGAAAGATCTGAAAACTCTCAGTCTACATGGGAAGCACATAGGGTTGGCAGCCCTGAGACTCCAGCTCACCAGAAGACAGGAAGTGGTGGTTTGGGAGGGAGGTCCAGACCATTAAAAAAAAAGGTGATCTTGGCCCCTCATGGGCTCAGCAGAAAGCTCTTGTGTTGGTTATTCTTATAACCCCAATGCAGGACAGGCCCACTGTACCAAAGCAGAGCTAGAATGGGCCCCATGTGGGATCAGCCTAGAGTTTTGGGTTGTCTTAATCCTTCCTCAACCTCCCCAAGATGCTGTGACAGTTCTTGGGGTACCCAGGACTGGGGTCACCAAGGAGAGGGACTTGCTTGAGTTTAACTGGTTGTCTGCCCTGACACTGCCAGCCTGTTAGCCACCTGAATAATCTCCACTGGGCTATGCCAGCCCTTACTTTGCCTTGCAGGTTAACAATGGATGCACCCCAGTTCTGAGCCCCTTTGAAGTGTTCCCCTGTAGGGTCGAGCCCCTTATCCACTGAACACTCATAGAAATACTAGGTTTTCTGTCCCCAATAGAACAGTGTCACATCTGCTTGAATGATTCAACTCAGGATCATCCCCTTGTATAACACCAGAGCACTGAGACATAATTATAATGAAAGCAACAGTAAGTTTATTATCAAAGGTTAGAGATTCAATAGGTAGTGAGTAACACTAGTGGAAACAACAGGGTCACATATAAAACAGAATAATAACACGCTTTCTAGGGATGAAATAGCCTAACCTTCTGTCTGAAGCAGTTTATCTCACCCCAAATGTCCTTTGCAGTAATTCAACCAGCATTGGTTGTGATCCCATTTTTAGGAATGTAATCACACTGTTCAGTTAGTTCCTAGATGCAGGATAAAGGGGTGTCTTCCTTGCCATCTGCTTATGTTCCCCAGAGTTCATTGTACCTCAGAGTCAGGATGATCCCCTCATTCTCTGGTGTGTGCCTCCCTGTTAATTTCATATCCTCTGTTGACTTTGTATGTACAGTAAATGGGGCTTCCATTGTGTTGGATTAAAATGCTTAATTTATATGCAGACAGAGAGGAACAGTTGAATAAACATCCTTTGTCTGGCAGAAACCTGTTCATCAACTCTGTTTTGATACTTTAGGAGCATATTTTTAGTATACTACATAATTCCTTACATAGTATCTGTATATACATTTCTCAATGCTACTAATGCCCAGTAACACTGGCTTTTATTTAACACCTCACATGATATTCTTTGGTGAATAAGAATGTACATATCAGGATATTCTTGTAACTCCCTTGCCATTTGGCATTTAGGGGCTTATGGGTCCCAGATGCACTAAGAGCAGTTAATTTAGTTTAACTTCATTAGTACCAATGATCAGTCTTTAAATGATCCATTCTGCCCCTGGAATTTATGAAGGGACCATTGTGGTCATCTAGTCTGATCTCCTATACAACACAGGCTATATAACTTCGTCAAAATAATTCCTAGAGCCGATCTTGTAGAAGACCATCCAATCCTGATTTAAAAATTAAGTGATGGATTGTCAGTGATGGAGAATCTACCATGACCCTTGGTAAATTGTTCCAGTGGTTAACTACTCCCACTGTTAAAACATGCACCTTATTTTCAGTCTGAATTTGTCTAGCTTTAACTTCCAACCATTGGATAGTGTTATATTTTGCTCTGCAAAATTGAAGAGCTCATTATTAAATATTTGGTAGGTACTCATAAACTTTAATCAAGTCACCCCTTAGCCTCCTCTTTATTAAGCTAAATAGATTGAGCTCTCTGAGTCTATCACTATAAGGCAAGTTTTCTCATAGAGTTTAAGGCCAGAAGGGATCACTAGGTCATCTGGTCTGACCTCCTGTATATCAGCACCCGCACACTAAATCCAACAACCAAAATTAGACCAAAATTAGTATTACAGCCCACAGAAAACTAGACTCTTATGTGCCACAGGTAAAAAATAGGAGGGACTGAGGTGCACTAGTGCTTGAGGCCCTACAATGGTGGGGAAATTATTTAAATTAGATATACCCAGGTAATCCTGACAAGTGACCCACACCCACATGCTACAGAGGAAGGAGAAAACCACCCAAGGTCATTGCCAATCTGATAACATCAGAATGGCCGTATTGGGTCAGAACAAAAGCCCATCTAGCCCAGTATCCTGTTTTCCGATAGTGGCCAATGCCAGGTGCCCCACAGGAAATGAACAGAACAGGTAATCATCAGGTGATCCATCTCTTGTCGCCCATTCCCAGCTTCTGGCAAACAGAGGCTAGGGACACCATCCCTGCCCATCCTGGCTAATAGCCACTGATGAACCTATTTTCCATACATTTATCTAGTTTTTTTTTAAACCTGTTATAGTCTTGGATTTCACAACATCCTCTGGCAAAGAGTTCCACAGGTTGACTGCATTGTGTGAAAAAATACTTCCTTTTGTTTGTTTTAAACCTGCTGCCTATTAATTTCATTTGGTGACCCCTAGTTCTTGTGTTATGAGAAGGAGTAAATAACACTTCCTTATTTACTTTCTCCACACCAGTCATGATTTTCTAGACCTCTATCATATCCCCCCTTCGTTGTCTCTTTTCCAACCTGAAAAGTCACAATCTTATTAATCTCTCCTCATACGGCAACCGTTTCATACCCCTAATCATTTTTGTTGCCCTTTTCTGAACCTTTTCCAAGTCCAATATATCTTTTTTGAGATGGGGCGACCACATCTGCACAGTATTCAAGATGTGGGTGTACCATGGATTTATATAGAGGCAATATGATACTTTCTGTCTTATTATCTATCCCTTTCTTACTTATTCCCAGCATTCTGTTTGCTTTTTTGACTGCCGCTGCACATTGAGTGGATGTTTTCAGAGAACTATCCACAATGACTCCAAGATCTCTTTCTTGAGTGGTAACAGCTAATTTAGACCCCATCATTTTATATGTATAGTTGGGATTATATTTTCCCATATGCATTACTTTGCATTTATCAATATTGAATCTCATCTGCCATTTTGTTGCCCAGTCACCCAATTTTGTGAGATTCGTTTGTAGCCCTTCGCAGTCTGCTTTGGACTTAACTATCTTGAGTAGTTTTGTATCATCTGCAAATTTTGCCACCTCACTGTTTATCCCTTTTTCCAGATTATTTATGAATATGGTGAATAGTGCTGGTCCCAGTACAGACCCCTGGGGGACACCACTATTTACCTCTCTCCATGCTGAAAACTGAGCTGAGTGATAATTCCTTCCCAACCTCCGCAGCATGGGGCAGGGGTCGCTTGCTAGAGGATTATCTGCTGCTTGAAGTCGTCAAATCATGATTTGGGGACTTCAACAGCTGAGTCAAGGGTGAGAGTTATTTCAGGAGTGGGTGGGTCAACTCTTGTGGCCTGAATCATGCAGGAGGTCAGACTAGATGATCATAATGGTCCCTTCTGATCTTAAGTTCTATGGTGATCAGTTAGAGCCTGAGCATGTGAGCAAGAACTAGCCAGCCAAGCACCTGAGAGAGAGAATTTTCAGGCCACCTCAGAGCCCTGGTCCACCTGGTCCACTGTCCCATCTCTAACTGTGACCTTCCCTAATGGACTAAGGAGATTAAAAAACACCCTCCCAGAACACATTGGGTTCCTGATCCGTGCAGTTGACCAACTGAAACCCTGAAGCTTGAACTTTTAGGAAAATAGGACAAACTAGAAGTGAGCCCCAGGGCTGTTGAGCCTTGCCACCTATCATCATAGGCAACCCCATCATACAATTACACTCAAATTTGTCCAGCTCTCTCTTAAAACTAATTAAGTTGATTGCCCCCATAATTCTTACTGGGAGTTTTCTAATATTTTTTGTGGCTCTTCTCTGTATCTCTCCGGTTTATCAACATCCTTCTTGAATTGTGGACATAGTATTCTGGCAGCAGTTGCACCAATTCTGCGTTTTTTGCCTTATTATTGATAATTCTACCATTTCCATCTAGCAATGGACCAGTACCATTATCAGGATTATATTTGTTTCTAATATACTTGAAAAACTTCCTCCTTATTGTCCTTAACTCTAATAGCCTATAATGGAGCGTGACTCACCACTCTGGCGCCTTCTGCTGGCTGTCTTGGGAATTAGCTCTGCATGTTAGTGCGCCCTCTTTGGGTGGTGCCTCATCGCCATCACTCCTGCTCTAGGACCCATGTCACTCCAAGGACCGCGGCGTCCTTTTCAGTGACATAGCTCTTCAGCTGTGCCACGCACTGTGCTCCTCCCTTCCGGGGGACCTGCAGTCCACTGTTCAGCCACTTCCCTTAGTGGCTACTGCAGCGAATTGTCTTGCCACTTCCTCATGGCCCCAGCCTCCTCTTTGCCCTTGCCTCAGGGCCTCAGCCTGCAAACCCCAGCAGTTAGCCATGAGCTGTCTCTCACTCCCCCAGTTACTGCTAGCAGCATTGCTCTTTCCAGGGTTCTGGCAGTTCTCTCAGCCCTCCAGAGACACAGTCCTTCCTCCCTAGGCTCCCAGGAGAGAACTGCCTTCCTTTGCCCTTTTTATATGGGCCTGATTGTCTTCTCCCTTCAGCCTCTGATTGGCTGCCTCCTGCGCAGCCTCCCTAGGGTTCTATTAACCTAACCCCTTATGGGCCAGTGTGGGGCAGATGCCCCATCACATAGCCATAGAACCTTGTGTTCCTCGGCTTCCCCTATCTATTTTCTACAATTCCTAGTGTCTGATTTATATTCATTACTATCAGCTTTCCCTTTCTTTCATTTTGTTAATCTTTTTTTTTTATACCTGCCTTCACTTCCCCGGTAAACCAGTTTTTTTTTTAAAATACATAAGGACTTCTTCCTTGATAGTTACTTTTGGGCCTCTAGTAAAGTATTCTTAAACAATTCCCAATTATCATTCACATTTTTCTAATTAAATTATTCCTCCCAGCTGATTTGTTTCACAATTGTTTTTAGCTTTGTGAAATTAGCCCTTTTAAGGCATCAACTGTATATATTAAGGGTTTGGACTTTATTCTGCTTGCACATAAGTGTGATCAAGTCATGATCACTTGTACATAAGCTACTATTAATTTTTAGTTCTGTGATCAGTTTCTCTTGATCTATCAAGATGATGTTTAATATAGAATTTCCCCTTGTTTCTTGAAAAACTTATTGAGTCAGAAAATTGTCATCTATAATTGTTAGACTGCCAAGGATGTGTTAGTACTGGCAGCATGAGACCTCAAATATGTCAACTTGAAGTCCCCCATGATCACGCAGCTTCTTTCCCTCCATTATTGGTAAGTTCACAAGGAGCTGGTCATTCTAATCCATAGTGTGATGTGGTAGTCTGTAGCAGACACTAATACCCCATGTTATATTTTATCTGTTAGGACATTGAGCCATAAGCATTCAAGATCATTTTCTTCCAGCAGCATTAAGTTCTCCTCTATCAACTGGAAACTATACAGAAGTCTGTTTCTTGTAACTCCAACCTCTGCTAAGCCCTGGACAGCCCTCTGGTGTGCACATGTGGGAAGTTCCTGTAAGTGGTGACTATCCAATCCTTAACTGACCTAAAAGTGTTTAGCAAATTATTTAACAAATCCCATTCTTAAAACATATTTTGATATTTTCCCAAAAAACTTTCCCCTTTAATCTATATAGTCTGCATATCAGTTTATGACACCCTACAAATGTAAAAATAATTGAAATTTACCCTATTGGCACCAACTGAGTAAAGTTGTTCATGAGCTTGCAGGACTGGGCCCTTAAATTTAGAGCAGGGACTATGTTTCCTTATTTGTCTGTAAAGAGCCCACAACTCTTTTGGTGCTGCAGCCCTAATGGAATGTCCGTAGTCCTCTCCCATCAGATAAACATAGACTAGTTATTACTATCGTACTGACCTGTGAGAGAAGAAACTACAGTGTACACGACCTATACCAGGGGTCGGCAACCTTTGGCACGCGGCTCGCCAGGGTAAGCACCCTGACGGGCCAGGCCGGTTTGTTTACCTGCCGCATCCGCAGGTTTGGCGGATCGCGGCTCCCACTGGCCGTCCCAGGCCAATGGGGGCGGCGTAAAGCAGCGCGGGCCGAGGGATGTGCTGGCCGCCGCTTCCTGCCGCCCCTATTGGCCTGGAGCGGCGAACCGCAGCCAGTGGGAGCCGCGATCCGCCAAACCTGCGGACGCGGCAGGTAAACAAACCGGCCTGGCCCATCAGGGTGCTTACCCTGGCGAGCCACGTGCCAAAGGTTGCCGACCCCTGACCTATACCATAGTTCTATCCTTAGCAACACACATGCATAAGAGATGCTTAAACATACAAAGACTTTATTTAGCTGTGATGCGTACTCTGTAGTGGACTGGCAAAGCACCCTAATCACATCATCACATATTCTCTGTGATGGAGTAGGTACAAATATACATTTCTGGGAAGAGAGGAATGCATTTTCCAGCATTTTTCATAGTAAAACAGTCCCTGTTTACCATCAGACTTTGCAATGGTATCTTTATTAGCAGGTGAAAGGCAAGACATAGAATATATAGAAAACTAATACAGCAGAAAGGTTGAGTCCTTTAAAGGAAAAAGGAATCCTCCTGCCTGTACTCTGTTTTTAGGTACTTATTAGATATCTGGAAAAAAAAGTCAGTGGACTAGATAACCTGCTATGGAGCCCCGTCAGGCTCAGCACTTCTTTGATTAAATGATATAGTACTAAAATTGATTGAAGGCAACAGAGGAACAAAGCCACACACACAAAAGGCACTGGCAGAAAAAAACAAAACAAAACTAAAGAAGGATTTTTTTTCTATTTATACAGGAGTTATCAATCAAAATGAATACTCCTTACAGAAGTGAACACAGAATAGGAGGTCCTGTTGTTAAAGAAAAATGAGGGGATGGTTTCCAGCAAGGCAGCTATGTAATAGTCCTTTCCTCTAGCCTGAACAACCCACACAACTGTGCTTTCTTCCCACTGAATCTTTGAGGCATAGTGAACTATTCTGTAATTCACTTCAATTGTAACATCTTTGAAAGGTCACATCAACAGCAGGAAGTTGTATGAAATTGGCAGCCTCTGCTCAGGAACAGCAGGGGAATTTCAGCCTGAGATGGAGGGGCAATGTAGAGCTCTGCAGAGAAGCTTGTGTAGAACTTGCTTGTGTTATTCCAGTGCTAGTGCTCTCTTGTATTCTAGTGTTATAATTCAAAATTATGACATATGCAAACAATAAGCTATCAGGAGAGTACAAAACCTAAAATTAACTACACCTCTACCTTGATATAACGCTGTCCTCGGGAGCCAAAAAATCTTACCGTGTTATAGGTGAAACCGCGTTATATTGAACTTGCTTTGATCCGCCGGAGTGCGCAGCCCCGCCCCCCTGGAGCGCTGCTTTACCGCGTTATATCCGAATTCGTGTTATATCGGGTCGCGTTATATCGGAGTAGAGGTGTACTGCCCAGAGTGTCGCTAGTAGCTGTCATGTAATATGATCTGTTGCAGCAAAGGATTATAATCGGAAGCAATATCCACCATAAGGTTCACTAGTTACTCCACAGCATAAGGAACGCGAGGTTCCCCTCTGTCAATTTTCTAGATTTAATTTAAATCTGGTGTCCCTTATGAGCTTGTCCTATATAGCACATCATCTTAGACAAATTGAGATTACAGACACAGTGACTCATAAATGGATTTAATTCTCTCAAGATCATTAGATTATCTTGTTTCCAGTCAGAGATGGGTCCGAATCATAACTTGGGATTTGATTCCCTCCACATTTTGGAGAAATTTGATTTTTAGAACCAAGGTTTGTGGCTTGATCCCACTTCTAAATTCAAAGATTCTGCTTGAATAGTTGCCCTAGCATTGGGCAACTATTTTCTATACAGTAACTCCTCACTTAAAGTCGTCCCGGTTAACGTTGTTTCGTTGTTACGTTGCTGATCAATTGGGGAACATGCTCATTTAAAGTTGTGCAATGCTCCCTTCTAACGTCGTTTGGCAGGTGCCTGCTTTGTCTACTGCTTGCAGGAAGAGCAGCCCGTTGCAGCTAGCTGGTGGGGGCTTGGAACCAGGGTGGATTGGCAGCCCCCCTATCAGCTCACCGCTCCCCTAAGTTCCCTGTGCAGCAGCTGCCTGCAGTTCAGCTGTCCCTCCCCCCACTGCCATGTGCTGCTCCTGCCCTCAGCTTGGAGCTGCTCCCCGAGACTCCTGCTTGCTGTGCGGGAGGGAGGGAAGGAAGAGGGGGGCGAATGTCAGGGTGTCCCCCTCCCTCCTGCTCCTGCACCCCACTTACCCCATCTTCCATAGAGAGGGGACACACACCAGGGCTCATGACGGAGGGAGCTTGCAACAGCTGCAGTCTCAGCAAGCTGATCTAATTAACAAAGCAGTGTACTTAAAGGGGAAATGCGCATCTCTCTCTCTCACACCCTCCATTCCTGCTGCCTTGTAGAGTGAGAGAGTTAACCCTTGAGGGCTCAGCCAATTGCTAGTTCATCATTTAGCGGTAAGGGAAATATCCCACCCTCTGACTCCTCCACCTCAACCAAGCTTCACAATCATCATCACTGTGTACCAGTATTAAATTGTTTGTTTAAAACTTATACTGTGCGTGTGTGTGTGTGTGTGTGTGTGTGTGATATAATATAGTCTTTTGTCTGGTGAAAAAAACTTCCCTGGAACCTAACCCCCTCATTTACATTAATTCTTATGGGGAAATTGGATTCGCGTAACATTGTTTCGCTTAAAGTTGCATTTTTCAGGAACATAACTACAACTGTACTGTTACTGTACTTGTGGAAACTCTGATTTTCTCTTTTTGTGTCTGGAACATAGGAACTGCCATAACAGATGAGACCAGTGATCTATTTAATTCAGTATCTTGTCTGAGACAGCTAGTGCCTGAAGCTTTGGGAATGATGCAAGCAACCCTGTAGTGGATAAATATGGAATAACCATCTAGGTGATATTTACATTCTTATACGTCTCCATATGTACAGATTCTACTGTTTGGGCCTCTCCATTCAGAAATGTTCCAGTTGGATTCTATGGCATCATTTAGGTATAGTGCCACTCCATTCTATGACCTAATCTGTCTGGAAGGCATGTATAACCTGCTCTAAGTATAAATTTGCTTCTGCAGCCTGTTGGTAGTCTTCTAGTGGCATAGCTAGCTTTGGAAGTGGTATGGAAAACGTGTTTAAGAGAAAGGAAAATGAATCTCTGGCATCACTACTCTATAGCACTTCTTTGTATTGTCTGATTTTTAAAGCATGTTTATTGATTTATATGGAGTAAGTCTCTATGTACATAACCCCAGGACAACGATCACAATCAGCTAACACAATATTTTTCTATAACAAGAAAACTAAAGAGATATGGGGTATCAGTTAGTTTTGTCATTATATTCCCCATTCATTCTATTATAATGTTGGTAGGGAAATGTCCTGATTTTCTAAAATTAAACAAAACAGTTTTAGAATACTTGTGATTGCAGCTAATACATATATTTCATTGCTATTGTTGCAAAAATATTGTGATTCAACAGAATAAAAAAAGAAATAGAACAAGAGCCTACTCTGCACAGGTAAGAAAACAGCTGAACTAACTCAGGAAAGATGCAGCAAGTCAGAGAAAGAGATTAAAAACAAATCACTGGTATAACTCTTAGAATAACCATATCTCAGGATCTCAATTGTCACATCTCTGCTATCTTCACTTATTTTATATAGCCAAGATCCTCTTTTAATGCTTAGTTTAGAAAATCTCTTTACAGCAATTCTGTTTACCTTTAACAAATAAATGAAAAGAAAAACAGGTTAAGCTAAATTTCCCAGGAAGTACTATTTAACTCCTCAAGTATCAGAGGGGTAGCCGTGTTAGTCTGGATCTGTAAAAAGCAACAAAGAGTCCTGTGGCACCTTATAGACTAACAGACGTATTGGAGCATAAGCTTTCGTGGGTGAATACCCACTTCGTCAGACGCATGTAATGGAAATTTCCAGAGGCAGGTATAAATATGCAGGCAAGAATCAGTCTAGAGATAACGAGGTTAGTTCAATCAGGGAGGATGAGGCCCTCTTCTAGAAGTTGAGGTGTGAACTCCAAGGGAGGAGAAGCTGCTTTTGTAGTTGGCTAGCCATTCACAGTCTTTGTTTAATCCTGAGCTGATGGTGTCAAATTTGCAAATGAACTGAAGCTCAGCAGTTTCTCTTTGAAGTTTGGTCCTGAAGTTTTTTTGCTGCAGGATGGCTACCTTTAAATCTGCTATTGTGTGTCCAGGGAGATTGAAGTGTTCTCCTACAGGTTTTTGTATATTGCCATTCCTAATATCTGACTTGAGTCCATTTATCCTTTTACGTAGGGACTGTCCAGATTGGCCGATGTACATAGCAGGGGGCATTGCTGGCACATGATGGAGTATATTACATTAGTGGACGTGCAGGTGAATGAACCGGTGATGTTGTGGCTGATCTGGTTAGGTCCTGTGATGGTGTCGCTGGTGTAGATATGTGGGCAGAGTTGGCATCGAGGTTTGTTGCATGGATTGGTTCCTGAGCTAGAGTTACTATGGTGCGGTGTGTGGTTGCTGGTGAGAATATGCTTAAGGTTGGCAGGTTGTCTGTGGGCAAGGACTGGCCTGCCTCCCAAGGCCTGTGAAAGCGAGGGATCATTGTCCAGGATGGGTTGTAGATCACTGATGATGTGTTGGAGAGGTTTTAGCTGAGGATTGTAGGTGATGGCCAGTGGAGTTCTGTTGGTTTCTTTCTTGGGCTTGTCTTGCAGCAGGAGGCTTCTGGGTACACATCTGGCTCTGTTGATTTGTTTCCTTATTTCCTCTTGCGGGTATTGTAGTTTTGAGAATGCTTGGTGAAGATCTTGTAGGTGTTGGTCTCTGTCTGAGGGGTTGGAGCAAATGCGGTTATACCTCAGTGCTTGGCTGTAGACGATGGATCGTGTGGTGTGTCCGGGATGGAAGCTGGAGGCATGAAGGTAGGCATAGCGGTCGGTGGGTTTTCGGTATAGGGTGGTGTTAATGTGACCGTCACTTATTTGTACCATGGTGCCTAGGAAGTGGTCCTCCCGTGTAGATTGCTCCAGGCTGAGGTTGATGGTGGGGTGGAAGCTGTTGAAATCGTGGTGGAATTCTTCCAGAGTCTCCTTCCCATGGGTCCAGATGATGATGATGTCATCAATGTAGAGTAGGTAGAGAAGGGGCATGAGTGGACGAGAGCTGAAGAAGCGTTGTTCCAGGTCAGCCATAAAAATGTTGGCATATTGTGGGGCCATGAGGGTGCCCATAGTGGTGCCACTGGACTGGAGGTATATATTTAACTCCTCGTGTCTGTTCTGTAGGAAAAAACCTCTGGGAAAACAAATGAACCTTTTGGTTGGTTTTAAACTTGGTTTGGATGGAGGACACTTTCAGGGAGAGTGAGAAACTTTAGCTCGGTCGAAAAGGGACCCTGGCGGCTCCGGTCAGCACTGCCGACTGGGCCGTTAAAATCCAGTCAGTGGCGCAGCAGGGCTAAGGCCCCTAGGCGCAGGGGCTGCCAGGGAGGCTCCATTCGCTGTCCTCACCCTAAGCACTGGCTCCACAGCTCCCATTGGCTGGGAACTGCAGCCAATGGGAGCTGCGGTGACGGAGCCTGTGCGCGCGGGCAGGGTTCGGAGCCCCCGGCCCCTGCGCCTAGGAGTCGGACATGCTGGCTGCTTCTGGGAGCTGCGCGGAGCCAGGGCAGGCAGGGAGCCTACCTTAGCCCCGCTGTGCCACAGACCGGGAGTTACCTGAGGTAAGTGCCACCCAGCCAGAGCCCACATCCCGAACCCCGTCCCGCACACCAACCTTCTTCCCCAGGTCGGAACCCCCTCCCTCACCCAAACTCCCTCCCAGAGCCTGCACCCCACACCCTCTCCCGCACCCCAATCTCCTGCCCCAGCCCTGAGCCTCCTCCTGCACTTTGAACCCCAGCCCAGAGCCACCTCCCGCCCCCAAAGCCCACCCCCCCAGCCCCACCCCAAAGCCCACACCCCCAGCCAGAGCCCTCACCCCCTCCTGCACCCCAACCCTCTGCCCCATCCTGCACCCTGAACCCCTCATTTTTGGCCCGATCCCGGAGCCCTTATCCCTTCCTGCTCCCCAACCCACTGCCCCAGCCCGGTGAAAGTGAGTGAGGGTGGGGGAGAGCGAGCAATGGGGGGGGTGTACAGTGAGCAGGGGGCACGGCCTCGGAGAAGGGGCGAGGCGGAGCCTCGGGGAAGGGTCAGGCAAGGGGGCAGGGCAAGGTTGTTTGGTTTTGTGCGATTAGAAAATTGGCAACCCTAGTACCAGGGCCTTCTCCAGCTCCCATTTAAGTCAATTGTAAAACTTCCATTGATTTCAATGGTAGCAGGATGAGACATCTTGTTGAAACTGGACACATACTTCTGGTCAGGGCCGGCTCCAGCTTTTTTGCCGCCCCAAGCTGCAAAAAAAAAAGAAAAAAGAAAAACGCGATTGAGCTGCCACTGAAGTGCCGCCAAAAAGGACGAGACGGAGTGAAGGACTCGCCGCTGAAGACAGAAGCGGAGTTGAGAGAGCCGAATTCCCGCCGCAGACTGCACGTGCCGCCCCAATAATGCACAGAGTGCCGCCCCTTTCTATTGGCCCCCTAGGCACCTGCTTCCTTCCCCGGTGCCTGGAGCTGGCCCTGCTTCTGGTCAATCAGATCACTACTTTAGGGGAATCCTGTGGTGGTTGTGACAAGCATAACCATTATTCATCAGGGCTCATTTAGCAGACATCAAATGTTAAGTCTTCTCTCTGCCAGATAGTCACTTCCCCTCCCTTCTCAGCAGGGAAATACAATTCATCACATCTTAGCTGACTGTCCATTTTTGATTTTCCAGCCTAATACTATTACTAGGTTTGTTTTTTTAACATTAGCAAACTGTGAGCAATGATTTATAATAAAGTTAAAATGCTACCACTGGCATGTCTCTACAGTTGATCTACCATTATATGTCCCTTGTCCAAACATTTTAAGGATAATTAAATACTACCAAATTATTTTCTTCTTTCTTTCCCCTTAAGTGAGTTTGTATTTCTGATTGCCTTCTACTTCTAACTTCTTGCCATCAGGTCCTTTGGTTCATCTCTTAGCAACCTCTACTGAGAGATGATTTTGCTTTCTGCAGTTCTCTCCCCTCAGCCTGCTTTAACTTTCTTGTAGGTTCTTAAACAACTCTCTGACCTTTAAAATATCTTCTGTGACACTTAGTCAAAATCTTAGACTATCCTTATTTTAACAGAATACTTCAGCTCAGGTCCCCTACTGCTCAGAAGCCAGAAATAGGAGATCGTCAGACAGGTGTAGATATTTGCTGAGATTAAATGATCCAATTTGCCAGACTGCCCGCTGATAGCCCATCACCCTGCTCTGTCAAATACACGTTTTACCCACATGTAGTCTGAACGCTGGAAGTACTTCTGACATGGTTCTTATAGTCATTCAGCATGGGTCAGCTTTGTGGTATCATTGCTGGAATCATAGAAATTAGAGCCGGATAAAGTCTATTAGGTAATATAGTCCATGTTCCACACACATTATCTAGTGCAGATTACTTACCACAGTATGTTACCTAATGTTCTATCCAGTTTAAGTGTTCCTCAGCGTGAAGCCTTCCTTTCTATGAGTTAAGTAATCTGGTGGTCATGTCGCCTGTTGGGTTTGCTGTAAATTTAAACAGTCAAAATATCCAAGGTGTAAGCAGGCCTACACACCAAAGGTACCTGGACATTTCCAAAAAAACTTTGCCCTAGCTCTGTGAAAAACATCACAATACCTACTGTTCTTGCTTATGCCTATTTTAAATTGGCTTCTCAGTATTAAAGCACATCCAGAGTAATCTGTACTGATGTACTGTCTTCTCAGAGGGGTCTCTACCCAATCAACATGCATGCTTGGTACATGCTGTATCTGTTGCAAGAGGATGACTGGATTTGTTTGGTGCTCATTTTGTTTTTGTTGATGTCTCCAAGATCTGTCTTTCTGCTTCTCTTCTGGTAGCTTGGTTGCTGCAGGCCCACTTCATATCTTCAGTGCCCCAGTGATGGGATCCCAGAATGCTGGCTTTTTTCATTTGTCGGGACTTCACCAGCTGCCAGACACACATTCACAGTTGAAAAAATGTAAGCCACAAAGGCTGAAAAGAAAGAATATCTTTGGTAACTGGGTAGACTGATGTAACAAACTGCAGAGATGAATGGCAAAATCTTGACCACAGATAAAGGTAAGAAACCTAAAAAACCTGTGGGCACAGTTGAAACCCTATTTGCATGACGTGTGAAGCGAGAACTGCACAATCTGGAAGTTAGAGAATTCTCTAATTCAGGGGTTCTCAAACATTTTTAGGGTGTAGACCACATTAATAGATTGTCTTGTGGAGAAAGCTATTTGTTTTTGCTCGATAATCTATTGTCCCATTCTCTATCATATATCCCTGCAGCAGTCACAGCTACATGGGAAAATATTAGGAAAGCATTTAATGAAATTTTAACTGTCTTTTCATGCAATTTCAGAGTGGCCAGCCAATTGCCTATGGACTACCAATAAATGCTCCCTGGGTTACTATTTGGGAACCTCTGGTCTAATCAACCTAGCATTCATTTTAGTTTCCCATAGTGCTATAAAAAAACTTGCCAGTGGTAAGGCCGCTGGTGTACTCAGACAACTGCCTATCATGCTGATCAATATTATCTCATTGTTTCCTTTTATTTCCCTATCTGTCTGTATTAATTTTGATAGAATAAATGGACCCAAAGTACAGTGTTAAACAGATTTAAATAAGGTTTGGGCATGGGTGCCAGAGACAGAAGATGCTAAGGGCCATGCCCCCCCCTTTTGAGATCCTGAACTCAGCAGGGGTGCAACGGGGGGGGCGGGGGAAGAAGGAGGGAGGGGTGTCCCCCTCTTAGCCCCTGACCAGAGCTGGGTGGTGTAAGAGCAGAGTGAAGGCTTGGAGGAGTTAAGATGGCTAAGTGGAGAAGAAGACAGGGAGCAGGGATTTAATTAGAAGAGGTTCAGCTGGACAGGAACAGAGAGGGCCTATATAAGCCAGGAAGCTGGCAACAGAGGTCTGGGCTGCAGGAAAGTAGGCTGCGGTTACCCCCTAGGAGGAGGAAGCTGTGTTCAGGACTAGAGGGTAGTCCACAGTTACTCCCTGAGAGGAGGGAGTTGGGAGGCTGGCAAACCAGGGGGGAGGTATGAAAAGGCTCAGGGGAAAAGCAGCAAAGTAGGACAGTACAGGCTTTGGCTGCTGACCAGAGGTCCCCTGAGTTGGCACTCAGAGTAGAGAGTGGGCTTGGGACCCTCTACTAGCCACTGGATGAGTGGCAAGGCCAGAGCAGTAAAGGGAAGACTGCCATTTTATATGAAGGGACTTTGATACATCTTCCCCCCAGAAGGCGAAACACATGATGGGGGAGCCCCTTGAGTGGCAGATGGTGACAGGATGATGGAGGAGAGACTGCTGGAGGAGGGCACGCCGCCTAGCCAGAGCTAATCCCCAGGAGGAAGTGCTACTAGTGGTGAGTGCACCCCTGTGACATATGGTGTTAGTCCAGCCTGGTATATATAACTCACCCAAAGCCTCTTATTGTATCAAACTTTGGCATGTGTCATAGTAAGAAATAGAAAGAAAGAAAGAAAGAAAGAAAGAAAGAAAGAAAGAAAGAAAGAAAGAATGTTCTAGGCCTTGCTGGAGAAATCCTGGCCTTGCTGAAGTCAATGGGAGTTTCCCTACTGACTTCAATGGGGTCAGGATTTCACCCCAGATATTTATCTAAGTCCATATGCTTTGCCCTTTTAAAATGGCCAGATGAGTTTTTCCTTTGCCTAGAGCAATCCTCTTTCAGGTCCTACACTGAGTAGAATTCAGGTGGATCTGATAACCTGCTACTGTCAGGCTAGCTAGTGCAAGGTTTTTAGAAATATGTCTAAGGTACATTAGAATGGTGCTCAAAAGCTCCAGTGAGGATTGCGGGGCCGACCCTCACTGTGTTAAGTGCTGGATAAACCCAGAGGAGAACACATACCTGCTCCAAAAAGCTGAGAGTCTGAGAATATTGCCCAATGATAAAGGAACTTTTCCTAAGGCACATTTAGTCTAGCCCCTGGGCATCAGGAACCCCCCCCCACACACACACACTTTTTTTAGAAGCTTTAAACAACCTCATTTTCCCAATTCAAAAGCTTAATATTCCCTCTCTGGGCTTCCTCTGCCAGCATTTTCAATAAAAAGCTCCTAGAAGAGCCTCTGGGGAGAAACCTCTCAGGGAGGCATTAGAATGAGGCTTTGATAATTAGAGGCATATCTCAGCCAGCCCACATGTTGGCCAAGCTTTCTTATTGTGCTACTCTAATTTGGCTTAACAAAATACCAAATTTTAATATCTGTCCTTGATTACACACAGTGTACCAACATCTCTCTCTCTTTTATATAGTACACCTCACTGTAGTCTAGGTGCTTGTTACTTAAGGTGACTAGTTTCCCAAAATAAAAACCATGGGACACACATTACTCTCTGTATAGTGAGAAGTCTATTTCCTACATTCACCCCTTTCCCCCTGATACTATTGCCAGCTTCTGCCAATAAGTGCTAAGGCTGAGAATACTAGAGCTGGGCAAACTTCTTCTGCCAATGCAGATTTGGATCAGCTGAAATGTTTCACACATTCATGTTGAATTTGCTGAAGTGCTTTGGTTGAAAAACTGAACCCCTCCCTCAACATTTGTTTTTGAAACAAAAGGTTTTGATTAGAAATGCTTTTTATTTCAAAATTATACTTCAATTTACTTAAAACAATTTTTTAAAGCTCAAATGAAAATTTCATTTCTACTCAAACAAGTGTTCTTTAGCCAAAATAAAAAACACATTTTAATTTGGGTTGAATGAAACATTTAGTTTGACCCAAAATTATTTTTTATTAGCTAAAAACATCAAATTATTTAATTTCAGATCAACCCTTAACATTTTTTTCTATTTTTAGAACTGCCTGTGACCCCGCCTCCCTCAAATCAGTTAGTCACACGGCTCTAGAGAATAGCTTTCCAGAGCCCACAGCAGCACTCTGCTGGAGACTAGGAGTGAGGGATGTTGAGTATTAAAAGAAGATACATGTCCTGATTTAAAGTTCCAAATTTCCAAATTAGACTGCTGAAAAACAGAACTGCCCTGGGGGAAAAAAGGGACAGCTAATTATCACTATCTGTTAAAACTACAGCATTAGTTTTATTGTTTATTGCTAATGCATTTATATAAAATGATCTAAAGTCTCTGACTCAACTCTAGCAAGGTGCAATTTTAGGAAACTCAGATCTTTTCTGGGTTAGCTTCACCAACTCTTTCATTTCTCCAGTGTCCCACTTAAGATACTATTCTCACAGCAAACACTAGATGGTGCTAGGTTATCAAGGATTATCCCAGAAAACACAACAACCTATTATAAGAACATAAGAAAGGCCGTACCGGGTCAGACCAAAGGTCCATCTAGCCCAGTATCTGTCTACCGACAGTGGCCAATGCCAGGTGCCCCAGAGGGAGTGAACCTAACAGGCAATGATCAAGTGATCTCTCTCCTGCCATCCATCTCCATCCTCTGACGAACAGAGGCTAGGGACACCATTCTTACCCATCCTGGCTAATAGCCATTTATGGACTTAGCCACCATGAATTTATCCAGTCCCCTTTTAAACATTGTTATAGTCCTAGCCTATTTTAACATCTTTTCCTTTTCTTGAAAGCATTGAAAAGAACAGGATTTTTTATAATGCACAGTGGTATCACCTTTTGTTTAGCTACATTTTCAAAATATATTGTGTTTAGAGAGGGCTGAACTGTAGCACTAATTCCAAGCTTTTATCAGAATAGGTCCAATTTCAAATCTGACCTTTGATTTGGGCCCACTTCTAATTGTGTCCTCTTTCTCTAAAACCTGTACTACCCTGGGTTCTTTTATTGTGTATTATCCTAGTTCTGTGGGTAATTTGGAATGATCACAGAAAAGAATACTTAATCAGTTTTCTATCTGCTTCTCTTATTTCCCTACCATTCAAAAAACACCCTCTTGCTGTATTTTGCTAGATCTAGTCATAACATTTTGTATTATTGTAAAGTAATACAAATAATTTAAACAAATGGTGTGAATTTGGTGCTAATGGAAAGGATCAACTTCCACTGTCTTTAGCCAAGGCGGAGGCAAGTAGGAGCTGTGCAAGCTTCTCCTACTTCTCGGCCTATGTACTTAAGTCCTTGACTTGAAACACCCGTGCACCTCTTGAGCCAATGCTGCCAATCATATCAAGGAGTGAACAGGCTCTAAATGAGCCAGTATAGCCACTGTGCCATTTGTGTATTTTTGCTAGCCGGACATATGAGCTTTGCTGCCTTTAGTGGCCTTTCTGCACCCTATAGATGGTGGCCTTGTATTTTCACTAGGTTTCAACCACCATGAGAGCAGAGGCACTCCTCAGATGACAGGAATGACCCTGTTCCAGTTAATGAGGAAAGAGGAGAAGTGAAGAGCAAGCCTGGTGGCCTCATGAGCCTTTGGCTAGGAGTCTATCTATGAGGCTAGATAGCATTATCAGAGCCCCAAATACCCTTCACTTGCTCACAGTAGACTCTAGTCCATAAATGTGGGTAGCAGGGAGCTGGGCCTTGAAGAGCCTCAATGTGGGAATCCATCCCCCAGCAGAGCAACACTAGAGATGGCAAGAGGGATGCCTTAAATACCCTGTGACTGGAAGTCTGGTTGGGGATGTTAATGTAAAACTTGTTGGAGGATGGAAAGAAAGCTAACTAGGGCCTATTGGAGAATCTTGTGGTGGGACCCAAGGCAGCATTCAGAGGGTTTCAGGGAGGGAATAAGGAGAAGGGTGTTGAAAAATCAGGGAGATGAGAGGAAACAAATCTGATCCTATTCAAGCTAAAAATGGGGCTAAGCTTCAAGATAGGGTCTTTCCACAGAAAGTAGGTGATACATAGATCCAAAACAGATACATATAGGGGACAAACTTTCAGACATGGCTCTTAAGTTTTTTGTTTTGTGTACACAGCTCAAATTTGGATATGCCCTTAGCAAATGGGTCTATTAAATGAGGAGATGACAGAAATGAGTATTTTAGTTACTGCAGGCTAGGGATATGTAATTGTTTATTAATGTGGACAGAAAGCAGCCATTGAAATGGTCTCAACACAGAGCCTTGGTAAAATATATTTCATTGACTATTATACTGAGGAGGAAAGAGAAGAAAGATTTGCAGTGACAGGGAATGTGTGAGAGTTCATGGTGTTCTCAGAATTACCCACACAAAATCTGACAACTGTATATTTCAAACCATGAAGGAGTGGGGGGAGCTCATATTAGTCTCATCTGTAGGAAAATAGTTTAAAATGATGACTAAGAACTATATTTCAATTTCAATACATCTGTTTGAATTATGGCTATTTGGTACTTTTGAGAACAAATTGCATTTGAAATGGAATCTTTCTAATGACATCTTTCAGGCAGGTATTGTGCACACCTTTTTAATACATTTTATATGTTTGGAGGGGGGAAGAAAAAGAGATGAATTATGAGGAAGTTAAGAGGAAAATAATTTCAGGAGGTAATGGATGAGTTCTGTCCAGAAGATTAATCAAGGCAGTTGCAAGAGAGTGCCAAAAGCATAACTGAAGTAGAACTAAATATCTGATTGTAATTAAAACTTTAGCCTTCTAATGGCTCCATGAAAGATATTTTAATAAACGTGAAATGCACTTTCTAAATGGCACGCTAACTTTTAATGACTTGGGTGTTTTGTTTGATTAGTAACCTGGACTGTTAAATTGAAGCCAACTGCAAGTGCATGATAAAATATTGATGGTTTCAGGCAAATGAATTGGGCGAGTTATGCTTGACAGATTTTTGGTATCATTAAGGATTTTAACTGGTAGAAAATACATATTGCTGGTGCTTAAAGATATTTAAAGAGGATCTCACCATTTATATGCCGTAGTTTTAATTTTACAGTAATAATGGGGAAAAAAATCTAAATTATACACAGATGGCTGGCCAACAGAGGTCACTTAATTTAAAAAAGTGTTATTTTAATTACACCTGTTTCTCATTTCCAGCATAGAAAATTAAATATTCTGAGTTATTTGGTTATTTCTTTTTCTCAGAATGCCCGGAGCTTTCTTGAGGTTTGTGTTTATTAAAGGAGGAAGAGTGACATGGTAGAAGGAGTTTTATTGTTTGTAGTTAAAGCAGCTTTATTGGAAATTAATTAAATAAAAAAATGGTTTCTCATTTCAGAAATGCCACATGGGCTCTTCAAGGGAAATGTAGATGGTCCCAAAGCTCAAGCCTTTTTTTTTATAAGTTTCTTGTTTATCAGAATGCAGAGAGAGACTGATATTATCAGACTTCAGAAAACTGAAGGGCCAAATCCTTAGCTGGTGTAAATGTGGTGTAGCGCCTACCAATTTATACTAGATGAGGATTGGGCCCAAGAGCTAAGGTATTTAAATGTACATAATGGTCACTGGTTTTTTTGTTACATTTCATATTTATATTTTCCAGTTATTTTGTTTAAAAAATGACTTAGAAGGAACAAAGACCAGAGTAAGATACAATCCCCAGGCCAGGTGTAATAACCTCAGAAGAGCTGGACAAGTTGTAACAAAAGAGAACACAGAGAGGAGGAGGAAGAAGCCTTTTGGACAAGCATCTCAAAATTAGAGTTAAAGATAAGGCCTGGTTCCACTGAAGTCAATGGAAGATTTGTCAGTTACTTCAACGGGACCAGGATTTCACCCAAATATCTATCATCATGAGCCTCAATGTCCTATTTGATTCCTTCTCCGACACCTGTCTCTGTGCCTGTTCCCACACAGCCCCTCCACACAGAATAACCCCCCTACCCAGATTCTCTAAACTGGATCCCTCTCTGCATTCAGGCATCTCTCTAAGAATTCTACTTTCACAATGCCCCAAAATGAACAAGCCAGCCAGTCACAAGGGGAGCTTCAGAAACTCAGCCCCAGTTCCTACCTCTCCCTAGTTTTCCTCCCAGATCAGGTGACTTTGAGCTACAGCAAGGCCTATTGGGAAGGGGGAAGCAGGAAATAAAAGGCAAGTTCTACTTGCATGGAAGAGTGAGACCTAGGGGAATCTTAGGTGGTTATGTAAGCTGGCCAGGGCTAAGAGACAGCTATGGAAGGAGCCTGGAAGGGGGTTGGCTGAAGCTATGTGAGAGAGTTTAGGAGCAGATCTGGGGAAGAGCAGCACCATGTTGGCAGGGTTTTCATAGGACCAGGGATCTAGATTGAGACCAGCATCAGTTCCCTGCAGAGAGGACCAGGAATGGAGCCTGTGAGGAGCCGCTCGAGAAAGCTTGAGGAGAAACTAGGAGGAGATGGACACCTTCTACTTCTGTCTTTGAGAATTGTGAAGCAGTATAGGTTGGAGTTAGGGCAGATAGCTGCTCAATAGTAAAGGGTCCCAGGAGCAGCATTTGGAGTAGAGGGAGGGCCTGGGCTCCCTTATGATGCTACCTAGAGCAGTCAAAAAACCCTACAACTGAGGGTGTCAAGAGACTAGGTCATAGGCAGTCAGGCCTACTTGTCAGAGCAGGAGTCAGGTGTACTGGTCACAGTCCAAATGCCAGAGCCCAAGATCAAGGCAGAGTCAGAACTGGATTACCTGGAATCAGGGAAAGTAGAAGCAAGGCTTGGCGTAAGGGAGGCAGAGAATTCTAAGGTGTGTGCATTGAGTAGCCACTGATCCTTTTCAGCTGCTGGGCTTAACAGCAAGCCACCTGGCTGCCTTAGCCAATCAGGTGGTTCTGCTGGGGCCCAGTTGCACTCATTGGCTGCCTGACGACTGAGCAGGTGCAGCTGCAGGCTCTCACCCCTGACAGAGAAGTAATTTGGGGAAGGTTGTGGATCAAGGATGCCTTGACCCCAGTGAAAGGGACCAACAGGGTAGGATTTAATGGTTGCACAGATCCTAGGGCAGACAGGTGTGGCCCAATGAGGACAAAAAGGCTGGTTGTGTTTTTTGGCTGTGTTTATTTACCCTGGAAAGGAAGGGTGTTTGATTTGGCTGGTGAGCACAATCACCCTACCAGTCCTGGCAAGACCCCCTTCAGTGGGTAAACTGAGGCAGAGCCACACACTTGATGTCAGTGAGGTAAGCTGTGCCCTTATCCCCTGCCCCTTATTACACACCACAAAGTTTAAACTCCATCAATCCTTCCTCTGGATTTCACATGATGTCCCATTCTCTCTGTTTCATGTCTTACATCCTGATCCTACAAACACTTGAGCTTAATTTTGTTCACTTGAATATTCTACTGGAGCATTTGCAAGATCGGGGAATATAAATATAAACTCTTCAGGGCTGTCTTCCTTCTGAGTCATGTACAGTGCTGAGCACATTGTAGGTGCATAACAAAGAAATAATTCCTGAAAGCTCCCATATGTCAGAAAAATGCTTCCATTTCAATCTATTCCTGACTGGAGCTGTTTCAGATCTATATACTCAACTGGCTATGAGCCATTCAGCGAGAAGGGCGCAATGTGTCTTTCCAATTGGCCACAATGGCCACAACTATTATTAAAAATCCACCAGTCTGTTGATAAAGACAAAATCTATTCCCACACAATCTAAGTAGCCCCAGCATAGGAGAGAATGCAATATTCATTTATGTACAGGAGGTTACAGATAAATTTCCCATATTGCGAGCCTTGTGGACTGCTGCATACTGATGAATGATGTACCAACGTCATCCTGGCTGGACTGGCATATAGAAACTGATGATACGCCTGGCTGGCTCAGTTTTATTGTTATCCAAATGGCCTAGTTTATAGTGTAAAAGCACATCCGAGTCAGTGAATGTCCAATCTTGAGTGTAGCCAGATGGATTTCCACTGTGTGGGCCCCTGTTTGATGTCTAAATTTGCCTTCCACGCACTTTCAGCATGCTTGGAAGAAAACCTTAATTTAAGCTCTTTATGGAAGCTCCATGCTCACTTTAACAAATTTTCTGACATTCAGTCAAAGTACTGGCTGTATCTCTTACCAAGCTGAGTGGGAAATACTTTTTGTTTTTAATAAGGAAATACAGCTAAAAACTGAGTGGAAGTTGAGGTTTCTGTGATAGTTAACTTCAGCTGCTGAAATGCAATCAGTATGGTCCTCTATCCTCACTAAGCTTTCATCTCTATTATTTGGCCAAAGGAAGAGTTTACTAAAGGAGGCAGATTTGGTTTGAATAACTATGATGAGGAATTGGTCCAGGATTAACAAAACTATGTAGCTTTTTGTAACTGGATGCCCAGTGCTTAATTTATAATGAAAGAGGTGCCAGGGCTTAAGCAGTTAGGTGCTGGGCTCAAGCAATTTTTTTACTTTCATAACTGATGCGGAAAGCCCAGAGGCGCCAGGGCGATGAACTGCCAAGCCTAGAGTTTCTGGGGCTCAGCCCTGGCACAAATTAAGCACTGTGGATGCCCACTAATGGCATTGGTGAGAACTGGGAATGCTAATAATATTGGTTTGAAAAGAGATTCCCAATCTCTGAATCCAGCCGTTGACAGGTCTAGCCAAGGATGTAGTCAAGGCTGGCCTTAACTAAGGAATTTTTGGTGGCTCCAAAACTGAGCAAAATTAAATTTGTAGATACTATCTGCTGAACTAAGCATTCTCCAAGAGCTACCTCTGAAAACTGGCTGGTAGTTTAAATGAAGTTTAATATCTCCAATGTTGTGTGTGCTGTTCTTGCTGCTTCCCCCTCTTTTCAATTTCTTTATTCCCGTCTATTTCTCCCTACCCCATTTCTCTTCTTTTCATCCCCATTCCATTTTTTTCTTACTTCTTCATCTATTGTTTTCTCTGTCCTGTTTATTACATCTGTTGCCTGCATGGCCCAGCCTGCTCTCTTCCTTTCACCATGGTTGCATCTAGCATGCTTTTATGGCCCCCATTACTGTGGTATTTGAGCACCTCTTAATCTTTTTAATGTATTTCTCCTCACAACAACCTTGTGAAGTAGGGGAGTGCTATTATTCCCATATACAGAAGAATATGGGTACACTGGGGATATGAGTGGGGAATATATTGTCTAATGCAGTGATACTCAGATGGCAGTAGTTCAGGAGCCAAATTAGTGATCAAAAGAGCCATAGTAGTGTGAATTTATTGTTTAATTTACTATTTTTTCTCTCTCTTATTCTTACAGCAAAATGACTGACCAAGTATGCTACAATTTGTTAATAACATAGTAAAAGCATCCTGATTGGTTAATAACTTAGATTGGTTTATAATTAAACCACACAATGTTTTAATATTATGTGCTGCAAAGAGCTGCAGGAGACACATTAAAGAGCCACTTGCGACTCCCGAGCCTCAGTCTGAGTATCACTGGTCTAATGTGTAGATAGTTTCTAATTGCTATTTATATTCCTTCCTCTTATGCCTTTCTTTTGCTGGCTCCCCTACCTATTTCTAGCTTATTTACATTTTTTGCTAGATCCCTCATCTATTTCCTATCTGCTGAATATTCTTCCGTTTAGCATTCCTGCTCTTTCTCCTCTCTTTCCCGTCCTTTCTTTTTCTCTCATGTTTCTCGCTCTCCCCCATCTGTTTCCTCTACCCTGACCATTCTTCCCTCTCATTTTCCCGTAGCTGGGCCTCACCTCTATTAGGCAGGATCCCTCAACTTATTCTTTCTGGTGCCAAAAACTTTTCTGTATGTTCCTACCTGGCTCACTGCCACACACTGTATTTTCCGCCCCTCTGCATCATTACCCCTGTGCACATAGGAGGATTTGCTCAGGTCCTGCAGCGCTTGAAGATAGGCTCATGGAAACTAAAAAAGTCTCTTTAGTAGGACCTTCTGGTCTAATTTCTCTGCCCCTGGCTCCTGGATATAGGGGCCCATTGGATACCTCCTGCTGCTCTGGACTCTGAGAGCATAGGATATTTTTTATGAATATTCACCATGCCTACTTCTGCAACCAAGCAGCTCCATTTTAAATGTTCGTAGTATATAGCATGGAATAATCTCGGGGGTGCAACAAGCCCTGAATTGTGTCTGGAATGTGTGAGACTTCAAAAGAGGGGTTACCAGAGCATGTGGGGAGAAGTCCGAAACCTCTGTAAGTGTCTGCTACACACTGGCACAATGTTATAGCACTGCAAGGACACATTGAGTAGTTGTCTATGTCTAAAAAAACCATTCTGTGGTATGTTATGGAAGCAGCTGGGGGGGGGGGGGGGGAAATGGGATGTAGGGGAGGTTAGATCTGTCTATAAAGCATTTTGCCCTTGAAGAAAAGCCCAGATCTACTGCTGTGTAGCTAGCAAGTTTATGCTTTCAGGCTTTCAGAGCACTTTACCCAGACTCTTTCTGGGCATTTCTTTGCTGCGCAATTAGGCATCAGAGAAATGATCATTTTGCCAAATGCAGAACTCACTTGAAAACTGTGGGGTCTAGATGTGGAGCAGACTCAGAGGTTTGAATTGATTTTGGCTTGGCAATGATGTGAGTTCCAAGCTGCTGCCTGTTTTTATTTCAATCCGCTGCTTGCCTACAAGCAGGGTGAGAATTATTTCCATACGAGCATTTTTGTTGTGTGCACAGAACTGGCTTCTGTTCAGTTCGATCTGATTTTTTTTTTAAATGAAATTGCCCTTGAAAAAGAAATGCTCTCTATGAAAGGGAGATACGTTTTGTGAGCCTCAAAGTTTCATGAAACCCCAAATGTAAAAGTTTTAGAGGTTTTGTGAAACCTCATAAACAGCCCCATGTTCTCTGATTCTGTTAGCAAAGGATTCATTGCATTCAAGAGGCTGCTTAGACAATAGCAAGGACTACAAGCTAGGCCCAAATCCTGGAGCTCGCTGTGCAGTCTGAATAGTTGTGCTGTGCACTGGGGTTCTCTGTTCAGGCTAAGGTTTTCTGCCCACCTCCACTTCCCAGAGAGGCAGCAAAGTGACTGCCATTGCACCCTCAAGGCTCCAGTTGCTTATCACATTTGCTCTATGGTGAGGATGATGGTCATTGGGCTACTGACCCTTCCTTTGCCACTAGCCTGCCCTGGTCACAACTCCTGCCTGTGTGAGGGAGCCATTGTAGAGCTGGGTTTCAAAAATCTGGTTTCCCAGATAGAAGAGGGGACAGGATTTCCCCTTAGAACCATAATTGATTTGGGGAGCAAAAATCATTGATATGGATCCTACCTCTGTTTCAATGGCCCTACCTTCTCCTCACCATCTTATTAGGTGCCTAAATATGGATTTAGGTGTTTAATGTTAGGTACACAAGTTTGCTCATTTTTAGAACAGGAACCAAACAACTTTACAGGTAGGAAAATGTTCAGTTATGATTTCTATTTTATTCTTTATTACATACCTCTGCATTTTCAGTCTTGCGTAGCCAGCACTAGAACCAGAGATAATGAAATACCATGCAAGAGGTATTCACTGTGTTTCCACCACAAACAGAAGCAGGAAGCACTGTACCAGAAATCTTGTAAGGAAGCCTGTTCTCGTAAGATTTTTTTAGACCAATTTTGCAGATGCAAAAGCGTCAGATTCTGCTGTTTGAAAAACTCGGCTAAGCAGCCAATCCCTTTAGAGGGTTATCCAAATCTAACCCAAATGCCGAACCTTTGGAGGTTTGTCCACCATTTCTGAGGAAGGGGGAGGTGGTGGGACAAAGAATTCTATGGAGAGAGTTGCTATGTTAATCATCTTTCCTTTGCTACAATCATTTACCTTTGTCATGTTTTCAATGTAGCTGAAACTACTAGTGAATGGAAGGAAATAACTTCAAATTCCAGAAGTATACAATGTTGATTGCATGCTAGCCAGCAAGGTCTTTAGGGACTGCCAGTAATACATGGTTTGCATCAGGGTTTTGGCTGCTGAAGTTTCTTCACGTGTGGTGTGTCTACCTGGCGGAGGTGTGTGTGTGTGTGTGGGAATCCAAAGCTTTTTGGTGCGTGTCAGGTAACTCGCTCGCACCACTAGCGTGCACATAGAATACCTGTTCTGTTTTCAGTTTGCATTGTGTGAACACATGCTGGTAGTTTGCTCTAAACTGAGGATGTAGCATTCTCTGGAGGTTTCCCATGGTCCTTTGCTGCTGAGCAGCATGCATCCTGGGATTGTTTTCTCTGTAAGTTGTGAAAAGCCAGGTGGCTTCAAATTTTTTTTTTTTTAAATCTTTTGTTTTCGTTGTCTCTTCCCTATAATTCTTTCTGGGCTGGTGTGCACAATTTTCGAAACGCTGTCAGCCTGCATGGACCCAACAATACTCTGTGGTAAGTGTGGATATGCACAGGCTGCTTGGGCTGTATTATATCAGTTGGAGCTCGATTAATTCTGCATTGGACTTCACCCATCACACCACCGAGCAGATGATGCAGGAATAGGAGAATATTTTATGGCAGCAGCAACGACTCCTCTGGCAGTGGCAGGTTACCTGCAGCAGTGGCAGTAGGACAAAGTGGAAGAACAGGAGGATGGCAAGCCTAGTGGGAGAGGACAGTTCTGCAGAGCTGGGATGAGTAGCAGTGGCAAGAGAACATCAAGATGGGGAGGGCTACCATTTTTGAGAATTGTAGACCTGATCCTGGAGCCTCAGCCACAGTGTAACAATATACCCATAGAGAAACAGGTCGTCATTACCATCTGGAACTGGCCACCCCAGAACGTTACTGGTCTGTAGCTAGCCAATTCAGCATGAGAAGATAGCATAAGAATGGCCTCACTGGGTCAGACAAATGCTCCGTCTAGCCCAGTATCCTGTCTTCTGACAGTGGCCAGTACGAGATGCTTCAGAAAGAATGAAGAGAACAGGCCAATTATTGAGTGATCCAGCCCTGGCTTCTGGCAGTTGGAGGTTTAGGGACACCCAGAACATGGGGTTGCATCCCTGACCATCTTGGCTAATAGCCATCGATGGACTTCTCCTCCATAAACTTATCTAATTGGATTTTAAACCCAATTATATTTTTGGCCTTTCCAACATCCCCTGGCAATGAGTTCCACAGATTGCATTGTGTGGGAAAAAGTACTTCCTTTTGTTTGATTTAAACGTGATGCCTATTAATTTCATTGGGTGACTCCTAGTTTTTGTATTGTGGGAAAGGGTAAATAACACAAATATTGTGCAAAACTCAACAAATGCAGTTGTAATGGCTGGAACATTTTTTTTCCTTCTGCTTCCAACCTATTCCATAAACAGCACCATCAGCTGTTCAAATGGCCAAATGCACACTCTGCTACCATTCTGCAGCTACTCAGGTGATAGTTAAAATGTTTCTTGCTTCTGTCCAAGCAGCCTGAATGTGAATTCATTAGCCAGGGCATCAGGGTCTCCCAGAATAACCGGACCAACCTCCACACCATCAATATCCACAGAGCGCCTGGGGACAAAAAGTTCTTTCCCCTTAATTTAAATAGTACTGAGTTCTGAAAGATCCTAGCATTATGGACCCTCTCAGACCACCCTGCATTTATGTCTGGAAACCTGCCACAGTGGTCCACCAGTCCTAGGAATTGAATCTGTTTATAAATTCTGCACCCTGGTTGGGAGGGAAGAGAGAGGGGAAATGATAGGTACATGGGTTCCATCAATTGCCCCAATACAATTTGGGGACCTCATCAGTGAAAAGCTATCAATAATCTCCTGAGCATTACCCAGCGTCATGACCCAGTTAGACAGCATCTTAACATGTATAGCAGACCTGCATGAAAAAGGCCTCAACAGTCAGTCAAGGTGCTAAAGGAGCACTCAAGGAAAACAAGGTCATTGCAGAGATGCTAAAGAATTCTTTGCATCAGTCTTCACTGCAGAGGAAGTGAAGGGGTGTGAGCCCCACACGGGTCTGTCAGCCAACAGGTGATGTAAGTAAAGTAGTGTCTACACGGACACTCTATCACCCTAACTACATCAACCTAAGCGCTACACCTCTCACGGAGGTGGAGTTATTAGGTTGGTGTAGTGGGTAACTTACCTCGGTGGAAGCAGCGTTGTGGTGTAGACCTTTGCAGAGGTAGGTTGATGTAAGCTGTCTTACATCGACCTAATTCTGTAGTGTAGACCAGGCCAAAGTGTTTGGACAGATTGGGAACCTCAGCTGCAACACATCCAGGTTGGAATGGTTGAACGGACTGATGAGGTGACTAGCAATTTAACTGCCATAGATCAGAGACTCTTCCTTGAAATAGTAGAGACCAGCCAATCTGGAACTTGTCATCTCAGACAAGTTGCAGCAAGAATTTAGGGAGTGAAAAACTTAGCTACAGAAGAAAATCACAGTGGAAGGCAGCCATATAAATGAGGAATTGAGCCAGTGAGAGGACTTGGGTAAGACCAGACATTTACAACAATTTTCTACCCTGTTTGGAACCCACAGAGGCCTAGATCAGGCTGTCCCAGCTCTAGTGATGCAAAAGCCCTACTATCTTTGAGGGAAAAATGCCCTGGGCTCATTTGGCTCAATTCAATGTTATACCTCAAATGAATGGTTGGGAAGAGGGACAGAAAGGGGGTTACTAGCAGTTCTGGGTGGCCGAGCTTTGATGGTGCTGCAGAACTTATCCCCAGAAAAGAGATGGAGTTATCCAGACCTTGTACAAGCACTTGACGTGAGGTTTGGAGCTAGCCATCAATACAAGCTGGCCAAGGCACAGCTAAGAGCTAGAAGGAGAAGGAAAGAAGAAACCCTACCTGAGCCAGCAGAGGACCTGTGGAGACTAGTGTTTCTGGTATACCCAGATACCGCTGAGGCCTTCCAGAATAAACAGGTGATGGACCAATTTATAGCTACTCATCTGGACCTGGACTTGCAGATCAAGATCAGGAAAAGGATTCCAAAGACCCTCCAAGAGGCTGTTGAAATTGCCACAGAATGTGGATTTTTTTCTTGCAGCAGTGCACCAGAAGAGGTAGCAGCAGGTACTGTGGAAGATGGAAGCTGATCGGCATGAGTCCTGTAAGTAAAGCTCTGTGTCTAATATGTAGGATGAAGGAGGGGATTCTAATCTGGTTCATGACCATATTGAATGATTGGAACAAATGATAAATTTCATTTGTACAACCAGGGAAATTGGCAACAATGCAAAAATTAATGAAAACAGTTCAGTTAAATGGTGGTACTGTGACAAAATTGGCCACATAAAGGATTGTTATAAATTTTGACGCAGGCCAAGACAGACTGTTGTAGGTGTCTAGTGAAAGCCTCTCTCCCAATTTGGGAAAGGGGTGTGTGTGGTATGGCACCAAGCTGGGGGGAAGGAAGGGGGCAAAGCTTGAAAGTACAAGGATCAGCCCCACAGTTTTTGTTTAGATCTGGGCAGATAAACAACAATAATGGGAATTTGGCTAGTGAATGTGTAATAGGTTCTGTGAATTGTATAGGGATAATTGATACAGGCTCAGACATAAGTTTTTAGATCAGACACTCTGAAAAGGCTAGGGAATAGTGGAGCCAAACCTGAGCTCCCTAACTGGTCTCAAACGGAGACAGTTACTGGGGCAAAGACCCCCCCCCTCCAAGTACTGGGAAAATTGGGTTTGAAGATTGGACCTCTGAAATTTGAGCAAGAGATCAGGGTGGCTGAGCTGCTAATTGTATTTGAAGATAACTGTTGCATGTATCCAAATCTCCAATCCCAACAATAAGTCGCTTTCCATTATTCCTGTTGAACGGAAATTCTTGAAACATTGGAAGTTTAATAACAGCTATTCAGGGGTACTACTTGTGGTGAATTTCAGTAGAAACTTCAAATAAGTCACATGTTTAAGGTAAAATTTTCCAAAATGACCACTAAATTTCTGCACACTTTTATGTGCACAAAGCTTGAATTAGAGCATGTTATTTCAGTAGACTTCTAGCTACTTTGATTTGCATAGCAAACAGTTATTTGCACATGCAAATCTAAGTTAATTTTTTGTTAATGACAATTTCCACACATAAAATTATGGGTGCAAGCTTGGAGGTCAGTTTGAAGCCCATAATAATGGCCATTGAGGTAGGATACTGAGCTCTGCCATGTGAGGGGGCTATACCACCTGTAATCTGTTCCATATCATATGACTAGAGCCAGGAAATAAAGCTCAATATCTTGCCAGAATTCCTGTGTCGCACCCTATTACAGCCCATTTTGAAAGTGTAGTCCTTAGAATGTTTTTGTAGAATGAAAAATGTTCTGTCATGTTCCAGGTTACACACAGGTTAAAAACATTTTGCCATTCAGCAGCCATTTCCTATTCCTTTGAAGTTCAACATTTACTAGTTGGTAAACCAGGATACTTGAAAAGTTTTACAGCAAAGTAGCAGGCAGAGATGTGAGTATATGAATAAAATAACTGATTATATGGCACTGTCTTGGCCAGGGCCGGCTTTACAAAGTGCGGGGCCCGATTTGTGGGGGGCGGGGCTTGTACTCACCGGGTGGGCGGGGCTTGCCGTGCTCTGGCCGGGGGAGCGGGGCCACGGGGCTTGGCCTGCCAGAGCTCTGGCCGGGGGAGCGGGGCCGCGGGGCTTGCCCTGCCAGAGCTCCGGCCGGGGGAGCGGGGCCGCGGGGCTTGCCCCGCCAGAGCTCCGGCCAGGGGAGCGGGGCCGCGGGGCTTGCCCCACCAGAACCGGAGCTCCGGCCGGGGGAGCGGGGCCGCGGGGCTTGCCACGTTCCGGCCGGAGCGCGGGGCCCTCTTATGCGCGGGGCCCGATTCCAGGGAATCGGGCAAATCGGCCAAAGCCGGCCCTGGTCTTGGCTACTAAGCAGAATGGGACCAACACGTGGTGTGTGCGCGTGCGCGCGCTGTGCAGTCTCCATAGTCCTCTGTGCCTGGTCTTCTGTGCCATCTTTTATATTATGGTACATTAGCACCTTTTGAAGTATGGGGAAAAAACCCCTTTTTTTACACCCCCTTTGGAATGCTGCTTTTCTTTGCTCGGTAGGATTAATCAATATTTCATCAGCTATTCCTCCCCTCCCCACCCCAACCCACCCTGAACCCAGGTTGTCATATCATGAAAAGAGAGGAAATCTCTTGCGAGAGATGTTTGCCACCCACAAACAGAAGAAAATAATAAGATCTGTTGCTGTGTCCCATAAAATGTAATTTTTTTTCGCCAAGCTCGCAGTCTAATCAGATAGGAGCATTTGGGAACAAGCAAACAAACCAGCTTTCTCCGGTTATGGCTGGAAAGGAAAATGTTATTAAAATTGTCACACAATCCTTTTTTAGGATCAGTGTTTGCAAGCACTCTGGTCATGCTAAAGCTTTTATGCTCCCATACCATTGCGTGGCAAGCAAGCTGTCAAGATAGCAATGCCGAAGATATTTTAATTTTTTAACTGTAGGGGGCAATATAACACAATCCAATCTGATTTCTTAGCTCAACTATTTCTGTCAAAAACAACCAAAATTGTATTCATGAGTTGGAAACTGAAATACTAAATTCTAGTGTAAGGAGCAATCTTCTTTGTGTCATGCTTACATGTTGTGCTAAAAATCCTGCGTGAGTCACTGAAATGTATACACTGTGAAGGTGGGTTATTTAGATCCAGAACTTCTATCAGCACTAACATTTTGATCCCAGTGATCTGCTACCAGTATTATGACAAGGGGTGCTGATAAAAAGGATTTCTTCTTAGCATGATAAACATTGTGTACAATGGGTGCACATTCTTGTAGAAAGAAAGGCTGAAGGACTCGGGAATCTGGTCATTTGTTTTCTCCTTTAAACATAAATGTTTTCTGTAACCAAGCAGAGAAGCACTTGGCAAACAAACTTATGCACTTGCAGGAAATGTTTATGCATTGTTCCTGGAAAAAATATACACGGTATTTTGATAGCTCAGCATGGTGTGGAACTTGTGTGAGGACGTTATGGGAGGCAGGAGAGAGATCACTTGATCATTGCCTGTTAGGTTCACTCCCTCTGGGGCACCTGGCATTGGCCACTGTCGGTAGACAGGATACTGGGCTAGATGGACTTTTGGTCTGACCCGGTACGGTCGTTCATATGTTCCCGATCGCGATCGCGGCNTTGGCCACTGTCGGTAGACAGGATACTGGGCTAGATGGACTTTTGGTCTGACCCGGTATGGTCGTTCATATGTTCCCGATCGCGATCGCGGCTTTTTTTTTTTTTTTTTTTGTTTGGGGCGGCAAAAACTATAGAGCCGGCCCTGCCAGGGGTTCACAATCTGGCCCTCAATTTGTAATTTAAAATGTGTCCAAATAGGTCCCTGTGAGATTTAAAGATTTTTTTCCAGGGGGGAAAGTGGGAGGAGGTTAAGAAAAGTCAGAAGCTTTTACATTTTCTGCAGACCGAATTGCACATTCAAGGCCTAGTATCTCCTCTTCCCATCAGGGTACCAAAAATTAACACTTATTAGCAACTCTAACCAAAGTGAAAAACAAACAAACAAACCTCACCAAACAACTCGGCAACTGATGTTCTCCTCCAGCCACTGACAATAGGCTAATACAAACCAAAATATTAATGACGCTGAAATCTAATGTTCAACCAGCTGGGAGGTTAGAAGGTTTTTGGTTTAGTTCTCAGCAATAATCATAAGCTTTGGAAGACATATCCAGCAAACTCTGACGTCCAATGAATATCAACGAAATAGTTACCCTAGCTTTAAGCATGAGAGAATGGATTTATTTATTTATTTTCTTGTGGGGAAAACAAATGAGAAACACTTAGAATTAGAACAACCTTGGTCCCCATTGGCCTTGTGTGTAAAACAAGCCTTGTTGCTCTCCCCTGACACTGAAAAGATTCCTGAGAATCCCCGTGATGTCAGCCATCCTGGCTTCTCCCAAACTCTTCTGAACCTGGTGAGAAGCGCCTAAAAAGAACAAAGATTCACATTTCTAAATTGCTTCTGTATTGAATCTAATAAGGTTATTTACACTGTAGTGACCCTTTAAAATGCAAAAGACAAACACTTTCAGAGGTTAAGTTGTAAGCTCTTTCGGGCAGAGAACCAGTCTAGCCCAGTAGCCCCAATTCTGCCCCCCTAACTCAGGCTGAGTCATAACTTAATTTATGCCTCAAGTAATTCTGCTGATTCAGCTTGAGCAAGTATTACCCAACTTGACTAAGGGTGATAGAACTGAGCCTTCTGTTTGGATAGCTCTGTATAAATGTTCATAATTAAAAATAGTAACAATAATAATGGTTCATAGATTTGAAGACCAGAATGGGCCAATGTGCAAATCTAATTTGATCTCCTGCAAAATAGAGGCCAACGAACCTTGCTCAATGTCCACATCAAAACCATAAATTCTGTTAGTTATAAATGTATCTTTTAAAGATATCCAGTGAGCTAGAAATGTAAATATGGAAATTCTCTTTACTTCAGCAACATATGCTGAATGACCTCACTAACCAGGCTCAAAGATGCATTCAGCTTATACTTTAAAATGTTTTCTCTCTCTTAGGTTCTCTGAAGTTGCAAGTCACCATCTGGGTTTTAAACCAAAAATCCCCTTTGGAAAACCATGACCTATGCTGAAGAAATGTGACTTCCCTGACCCATGTGAGGCAGTTTTGTGCTTTGATGGAGTTGCTTACTAGTGATGATTCCTGCTGGTCTGGGAATTTTTTCCCCATGAAAAGTTTGGGGTTTTGTTGAGAAGTTGACATTTTTTCCCCTAGACCAAAAATGTTTGATTTAAAACTGGTGGGGGAAAGGATTGTTTGGTAATCAAATAATTTCTGGTTTAAAACTAAAAGTTTTTAGTTTGGGGCTTTTTGAGAAACCCCTGGCTTTTTTTTTTTTTTAAATTTTAAGAGCAAAAGTTTTGGAAAAAAATTGTTTTTGATGAAATCCCAGTCTTCTATGCAAAAATTTCTAAAAAAACCCCCACAACCCCATAGATGAGTTGTAGTTGTGATGTCACAGCATGGTGTGAGATTGGGGGAGCACAGTGCTGTAAGAGCCGGGCATCTGATTTTGAGTGACCTTAAAAGCAAGAAGAATTTTCGCTACACCCTGAATACCCCTCTGAATGTGGCTAGTGGGGCATCTGCTCATGTTTCTGACAGAAGTAGAATTTTCACATACACTTGATATTCAACTTTAAGGCTGTTATTTAATACTCAGCACTGGTTTCATCATAGGGTGAAGATAGCAAGTGTGAAAAATCGGGACGGGGTGGAGGGTAAGAAAGCCCCCAAAATCAGGACTGTCCCTATAAAATTGGGACATCTGGTCACCCTATTTCATCATCAAAGAAAATGAGGCAAAATTAAAAATTCTTGTCCTGTGTCTTTGTTATTGTCACAGCTTCAATTTCCTTTCAAGTTTGATATCACAATCCCTTTTGATAAAAGAAAACAATGCTTAAGGAACAAGGCAGGCAGCAAGGAGGCAGAGCTAGAAGTGCTTTTCAACACTGACTTCACTTCTGTAGATGTTTATAATAGAGTATCTGCTGATCACTCCCTGCAGAAAGCTATAACAAATAACACCACTATTCATGGAAAGTGAATTCGACTAGTACAGCAGCAGCTGATAGCAGACACCTTGTTAGATTATGGTCTCTTAACAATCATTCTCTTGTCTGGTACTGTGGAATTTCTTTGTTCTCTTTTATATAGTGTAGGTATAACTCTTCTTTTGTTTTTCTTAATGCTGTGTGTTAGAATGAAATGTTTCTAAAAGCCTTTTAGAGTTATTGATTGGGATAGACTCCCAGAGCTGGCTTTCAGGATCCACAAAAGCCACTCACTGAAGGGAGCAGGGGGGAATCCAGTTGCGGCAGCCTCCTATTTGCAGTTTGTCTCAACATTTAATTGGCGACCGTGTGGCTTGCCCCACGTGGTCACCTTGAGGAACAGCACAAGAATGTTCTAGTGGCTTAGGCACTGGACTGAAACTGGGAAGATCTGGCTCTGACACAAACTTTCTGTGTGACCATGAGCAAGTCACCTAATCTTTCTCTGCCTCAGCTTCCCATGTGCAGACACAAGGGAATGGATGCCAACATGAGGCACTGATCCTGCAAACATTTATAGACACATGCATAGGTAAGCATGTGCCTAGGTGTTTGTAGAATTGGGGCCTTATGTGCCTAGATGAATAGGCTGATCATGACTCCATTATCTGTACTGTAATTGGTCTTACAGAAGAATGGGGAGAGGATGAAATGAAAGTGTGTGTGGGAAGAGAAATTGAAGAGATTTAGTGGACCCCTAAACCCATCCCTATAGACTTCAGCAGATTACTAAATGTAAATATCTATGTTAACGCAACATTAAAGTTGAATTTTTAAACCTGTTAGCTAACTTGTGAATTTCAATATATAAACTTCAGCCCTTTTTGAGTTGTATGCAAGAAAGTGTCTAAAAATTGCTTAAAGTGTGTGTGTGGGAGGAGGAGGGGGAGTATTTCTTTACCTTTCCATAACTCAAAAATAACTGAATAAATTTTATTAAAATTCTTAAATGACTTCTGGTCAGAGGTTAATTTTATTTAAGCATGGAAAATTTTAGTTTAAAGTGAAATTTTTAGGAAGCCACTATAGATGTTATCCTGTACACTTAAAATGGTTATTTTTTCCTTTCCAGGACAGAGAAATCCAGGAGCCATATTTGACGATGTGTAGTAATATTTCAGAAGCTATCTAATATAATATGATTCTCTTTATTTCTCTCTCTGTAGACCATAAGCCATTTGAGGCAGGAATTCTCTTCTCGATTCATACAGCTCTCAGCAAAATGGGGCCCTTTGAGTGCCACCATAATATAAATATTTACTACTACTGCTGTTTGAACCATTTTTGTTATTTCTAATAAATATTGATTTAAAAAAAAGATTCCTGTACTTGTAACGATTATTAGTAGTTTATATGATTATAGACATTGTTGGCTATTGATACTGTTTAAACAATACAAATGCAGCTCTTTCTATGTGAAAAATTATTTTAATTTGCAGGTTTTGTTGGGGGATTTTGAATAAAATGAGAATCCTAGTTATATTGCCTATAATTCTGGGAATTTGTCAGTATGATCTGATAGTTCATTCCTTAACTGTAGTAAACTGTTTCTATACCTATTAATAGAAAACCCACATTTACATTATCATAGCACATAACTTAATTTGACCCTTTTATGCATATTATTATTATTGTGTGAAATCCTAACCCCACTGGAGTCAATGGGAGTTTTATCATTGACTACAGTGGAGCCAAGATTTCGCCCAAGCTTAACTCTAATTACAATTAACTCTAAACCCACAAAAACCAGGAATAATTAAAGTTTCATCTATAATTCTTTAAATGGGTGGAGAGAGGGAGAGAGAGAGAGATATCTGTGCTTGAGGAGATTCGCTGATTTCCAGAATGGGTTGAAATTTCATTTGAGAACACTGGCTTCTAAGAGGACCAGCGCCTTCTGTACTACTCATGTATGGAAGTGATGGGGTGGACTGAGAGCGTTAACATGGATCCACTGGCCCAAGTTGCCAATCACACAGCATGGAGAACTGCAGCAGCTGCTGTAGCCTATATGCTGGAGTAGTGACTACAGAAGCAGCTGTTGTGTTGGAGACCCATGCAGTGGCATTAAGTTGTTCATGGTGAATTTTTCCCCTCCTCCACTTTGACTGCATGAAATGAATAACTGGGCTTTCGGAAGGACCGGTGAAGTAAATTTCATCCTGAAGGAAGGAATGGTCTCATTCAACGTCTCTTCACTTATAAGATGCATCCAGGAGGATTCCATTTGACCATTGGGGCTCAAATTTATAGTGCCACCTATTGGGCCACAGGAGAATCTTCATTACCTAGCTGAAAGCCGTAGAATGGTTCCAGCTGCTGGAAGGGAGAGATTACAACATTAGCTTACTGTCCCTTTCCACCTCAGATTTAAGGTTATCAAAACAAACTCCCTACACCCCCAAATATAAGCTCTCTTTATTTTCACCTTTCAGGTCCTAAATAGTTTAGCTTATAAACATCTTTTTGTTTAAAAAATCAATGCTGTCTATTCTTCTGTGGTCAGACATTCCAAGTGAACGTTAGACTAATTCTGGTTCTGAAATTCACTTACTCAGTGACCTTGGGGAAGTTACTTAACCACTCTATGTCCAGTTTCTCCATCTGTAAAATAGGGATAATACCCTTGTGAGCTTGATAAATATGTCTTGAAGCTTAATTCAGATGTAACTATTGTAAGGTGCTTTGAGAGCTGTGGATGGCAGTACAAAGCATTACCATTGTTAAGGCAGTTGATAAAGTTCCTGACATATGCAACTAGAGCTGAGCAAAAAAATTTTGGAGAAAAATGCAGTGATGCTGAAACTTGTTGCAAATCATGTCAATTTCACCGAATTGTTTTGGTCAGGGAGAAAACCCAACCAATCTAAAAAAATCAAAACAATTCATTTTGATATTTTTGAATTTTTTTTATTTGAAACAACTTTTTCATTATGAAATTTCCATTAAAACTTTTAAAAAGGTCAGTCAAAAGGAAATGTTTTGTTTGACCCAAATGAATTATTTTAACTCCTCAGTTTGCCAAAAATATTGAAAATTTGTTTTCAGGTTGACCTGAAATAATTCTTCCTCCCAGCCCAGTTTTTCAGAATTGCCAGCAAACCAAAAAATCTGTTGTTTGCCCAGCTGTGTGTGCAACATACACACTATCATGGGACACACAGTAGTGGCTCTAACAGCTGAGCTAACTGGAAGCCTCCTTGTAGTTGACACACTAAGCAGCCACATTAGGCTTTTATCCACCGGAAATAGTTCTTGAATATGTCATGGTCCCACTGTCTTTTTGAATTTGGGGTGGGCCACTAGTTACTTTATCCAAGCTGCTGCATTATGCTAAGGAGAAATAATGGAGCAAAATGTGTCAGCTGTTCTTTACCCAACAGATCCCAAACCCTGTTTGGTTTGAAACACTACTTGTGCTGGCTGTAGGAATTCTGGAAGCAAAGTGGGTCAGTTGGCATGCTCATTTGCTTACTAATACACCTAGAATGCCATTATTTTTCCAGCTTCAACAGCTATTTTATGGCTGTACTAGATCTGAATTCTAACAATCAGTCAAAAAGTTTGTTTGCATGTATATGCACATTGAGGTTTTGCAAGCAAAACTGGTGAGCTTTCTAGTTTTCTCAGGTTGTGGTGTGTTTTGTAACCCAAAACACACTTTTGTGTTTATATTGAAAATTATGGATCAGCTGTATTTTAACAAATGTCTTGTCCCTGAATTTATGGAGCTGATGGTCTCTCAGCTGAGTTTGAAGGTTTTTTCCTGTATTGCAATTGGGATTTCTCTCATAGATTTCTTTAAAAAAAGAAACCCTGTTTTATCTTTGTATCTTTGTCTTGTATAAAAGATAAAAATCTAAAGTAATTCTTTCCTATGTAGACTGCTCTTAAGTCTGCAGATCTTTCAACACAATGCCTGAAGCAGTGCACATGATAAATCCTTCCCCAGTCTCAGCTTTCTGTAACCGTCCCCATTCTTCACAATGACACACACTTTCTCTCATTCATCTTTTATTACAATTCAATATTGTGCTTGAATATAATTAGTTTGTATGCAGTGTTCTTTTTTTAAAAAAGGACAAACTACTGTTCCTGTGCACATTTCATCTGGAAATTGACTTCAGTGTTATAGGTTCTAATATATTTACACAACAGGTACAGAAAGGTATTGGAAAAAGAAGAAATATTTTTAACATCATAAACCTCTAGCAAAAATATGTATGTAATAGAATCTGGTACTATAGTATTACACACATTACAACTGTCACTGTGACTTACAGCCTTAGTTTAGCTGAAAGAAAATCTATAACCCTGGAAATGCAACAATGTCTGAGTCACAGTTCATAGTAATCAATGTTTTTCAGAGAATACTGTAATCCATATTTCCAAAGCTTGATACAACAAAGGCATTTCATGGGTGGAGGCTCTGAACGAGAGAGAGAAAAAAATATTTAGGAGAAATTTATAAGTGATAAAATGTGTGTATGTTCAGAATTATTAGCCATCTGGCTAGTGCATTCAGATGATTACTCTTGCCCTTGAATTACATCTTAATAAAAGACCACATCACTTTTGATAGTGATATATAACTTCAAAGTCTGTTCTCTTGGGGGAGAGGGTAGTTGGGAGGCAGGGGATCCTTAGGGATTCCACCTGACCACTCTTTGAAGCCCTCATATCATGGGAATCTTACTTCTTACAAGGAAGGCTGTACGCTGTTCCCTCCACAGGCTGTCAACACTGTTCAGTTGTGGTGGGGTGTTGCTTCAGAGCGATATGGAGAGCTCTTTTTGACAGTGACTCAGCTTGGTAGATTTCACAAGTCGGGGCTAATTGCTGATCCATTGTGTATCTGCAGTGAGGTGCCTTCATACTGCAAGGCATAGATCCAAGGCCTTAGTTTAACATGCTATCCTTGGTTGGCAAGGGTTTAGGTTATTTTGTGTTTTACTTTCATGGCAGAGTGCAACAATGTTCTGCCAATTAGATTCAAATTCTCTATCTGGCAATCTCAACTGCAAAGGCTTCTGCCTAATTGATATTTATGATTCATCAAAATTATGTCTTCCTCAGTAAAGGTGGTCAAGCCAATGATAGCGTGAGCCTGGCTTGAGTTGTGTCCTGGCGTTGTGTCTTTGACTTTGTGTATGGGGAAAAACTTGAGTACAAGCCAAACTACTGAGAATATTCTGGCAGAACTTCCTCCTGGTCACAGTGAACAAATAGATCACATTATATATTTCCTTTCTCAGAAGTCTGTAGTTGGAGAAGCTGAGTAGCTTGTGTTTTGGCTCTGAAGACCTTAATTTGTCTTTGCTTTCAAACTTTCTGGCAAGCTTGTTCATGTCTATTAATTTTCTAAAATCCATGAAAGAAAAAAAAGAGCAAATTGCATTAAGTAATCTGTAATCATTTGAGTTACAGCATGAGTGAAATACTTTTGTAGTTGAGCAGTTAAAATGGAAATGCAATGTTGAAAAGCTATATGTAGCATAGTTTATTGCCCACTATACATATTGCAGAGTATCAGATTTGTTCCAGTCAAGGTTAGACAGAGTTTTGTAATAGTAAAATTGAGACACCTGTAATTGCAAAAACATTCCCCTTATTATTTCCTCTTTATTTTTTCTTTCCCAATTGAACTGTGTAAAACATCACATAGACAGATGTGCATACACCCTGAGCTGCCTAGTAGGGTGTATTTCCCTGCAAGTGTGTATATGATAGGAAAGAGGCCATTATGTTCATCTTGAGGAACAAAACTCTTTATCCAAGATCCAGGAACCCAGCGCATCTAATTGTATTATCATCGCCAAACATTTCAGGCACTTGGTATACAGTATGCACATCATCTCCAGTATGCTGAGACATCATGCTTTCTTTAATGCACAGTACTAAAATTTTCAACCTCTCATAAATTAGCTTTATTAGCTACTTTACTTAGTCATCATTCCTATTACTGCTTCATTATATATCTGATTCATAATCATTGACTTACAAAGAACAGATTGGAACTCCCCCTATCCCCCCGCTTCATTGTGAGTTCAAATTTCTAAAGGCTAGACACAGTGTTACCACTGATGATGCTGGTCCTTTTCAAATCTTTACGGCAGGCAGCCTGATATATTCTATCACTCTATGGATTAGTTTGCCATATGTACCTCTCAGGCATATTGTAGGCCCCTGGGCCTTATCATTTTTGAGCTCAGTGTTTGAATCACCAGATAGTTGAACTGCAATGGTGGGCAAATTTTGTCATCAGGGTCCTGCTTTCATGAGTTAAGACAAAGATAGCATAGTCTCTGACAGTGGTGTGACCCTTGATGCCACCAACACAGAGCTGTAGGAGTCTGAAGAATTACAGAGGTGTAAGGAGTGCAGTGCGTCTTTTTGTGAGTGTCATTTTGGCTAGATGGTGAGCCCCTTACTTAGGTAAGTAGTCCCGTTGAAGTCAGTGGGAGTACTCATGACTGCTCATCCAGGGGAGAAAGCTGTTCACAGTCTGTCCCTTTAGGTTTAGGATCGTATGTCTCTCTGACTGTGTGTTTTTATAACCACTCAGACACCAGTTTAAAATTGGGCGCAGATGTGGCCTTTTCCCCAGCACTCAGATGTCAATCAATAAGAGTGCATAAGAAAGCTCTAGCAGAATCTAGGGTTTGGTTCAGACCTATCCATCTCTGTACTTTCATGTTTAAAACTGTTATATGACATGTCAAACCTGTTGGGAAGGAGGAGCAAAGAACTGATTGGTCTTAAAAAGAGGACTGAACTTGTGCCTTTCTTTTGCTGCTTCTCTTTTGCCTTCATAATCTTCTGGGAATTTTACCTTGAATGACTATCAGCACTCTTCAATCATTCAGAATGTTGTAGCAGCTGATCTTTTAATCCATTGATCCACCCTGTTACATGTTTGAAAAAAAAGTTTTGCTTGTTTGACATTTGTTAAAACAAAGGCTTGTCTCTCAAAGGGCCCAGACGGAACTCTTCTAATCATCAGACAATTAAAGTGTTGATTATCCAGCGGGCTGTGGGCTAGAGAAGGACACAGGCATGCTCGTCACATGGCTGATGTTTGTACTGCTCATGTCACAAAGGAGAGTTTCTGGCCTTGCTTTGTGGTTCACCCTGCTTTCACTTCTTCCAATGAAGTGAAAATTTGTAATCTCAAATGGCTTGTAGAATTCTTTTGGGTAACTTTTAGAGACCTACAGTTGCCAAACTCGAATATCTAAGTGGTCACTGAAGTGGCACTCTTTTAAAAAAGAAGTCTCCTGCATATTTACTTTTAATTTGAAAAAGCTTTGTTGGAAAGATGTAATAAAATTTCAGAAGAGACGCCTCTTCTGCAGGCTGTGTAAAAAAGGCCTCGTCAGATGTTTGAGTATTGAATATCCTCATATAATGATTGGAGAAGAACAAAAAAAGCCTAAACATGCTGGTAGGATTCTCACAGCAGATCTATTCTAGCTAGTCCCATGTGTAATAGTTTAGGGTTTTAATTTTCTCAAGTGTCCCATAGATTTACTATAATCAGCCAAGCGATTCTTGCAAATGTTGGCAGTGCAGAAGCTTTTTATGGTGTGTCCCATAGGTGCTTCTTGACTAGAATCAAATAATCAGGGAGGAGTATGAGTTTGCAAGTCTTATGCTATGCAGCTCTCAGATGAATTCTTATGATTCAGAAACCACCAGTGTTTTGGTGCAGGGTCTTTTTTATGTATGGAAAAACCAATCCGAAGGTGGATTGACTGATATAGAAAGCTGGTTCCCAGTTAGAATAACCTCCCTGAAAAAATCATACTTCATCCTACCTAGTCTCTGGATTGTACTCATCAGACAGTATCCATCTGTTTGGAAAGCTTGGTACCTGTTGTGAAGCTGATTAAGATCTCTGCCAGAGAATATAAATGCCATGAAACTTGGGATTTATGTAGGTAGCTGACTAAAAATATATCTTCTATCTAATAGGCACAGTGTATATACAGTTATCCATGCTGGGTGCCATTCTCATGATCCAGAGCCACCTGGAAGTTCTGAAAAATATTGTGAGGATAATGTGTGCCTTTAAGGCTCAGCTGCAGTGAAGGATACAGGTAGCCTTCTTCTGAAAGCCCCATTCCAAGTATATCTGGCTTTTTAAAAAATATGGTTAGCAGAGTTATCCTTATATTGGACCACCTTCTACGTATGGAGCTGGGCAAAGGCATGATTTGAAGAGGGAAGGTGGGCATCCATGATGGTCATTTTGAACAGGCAAGTTGAAATTAACTTTAAAATGTACAAAAACTCTCTGACAGAGATTCTTGAAGCAAAGTCCCAAGAAGATGAGTCTTGACAAGGAAAGAGCCCATTATTATCAGGGATGTTTCAGCCATTATTTTATGAATATATTCAATGACAAGAACTAGCTTGTTTCCAAGACAACAAAATTCAAACACCATCCATGATTGCTGTAAAGGAGGCCTCCTGTCATTTCATTACTTTGAAGAAACTCACAATTTGATGGGCAAAATGCCAGAAATAATTAGACAGAATAGCACCATAAACCCCAGTGGAAGCTTAAATACCTGCTGTAAGAATTTCCCACCAGAAATCTTGAAAATCAAATCAAAGCCTGGATAAGATCCTTTCTGTTGAGTATAGTAACAAAAAAACAAAACAAAACAAAACAAAAAATAGGTGGGGGTGGGGGAAAGAAGGGGAAAAGAACTATAGAGTTTTCTACCTCATCAAAGAGAATACTAAAACACAGCTTTGTGACTTGATAGTGCCTTCTAGTGAAATAATAAGTGGGCAGGACAATCAAATTTAAAGCAGTATTCCCAAAAGCAAGATCAAAACTGCTAGAAATGTTCATTTCATTTTTATTTGCTTTTCCTATGAGGTATCTACTATGGCTATAATTTCCCATTCTTTATGTGGCGATCAAGAGATTTGTGCTGTGCAGTGTACGAATCAATTCAGTTATCCTGGCAGCATGCCAATCTTTATTACGTTATTTGTTAACCCAACTTATTGCAGAATAGAATAACTGTTCTATAGGATAAATGAGTCAGTTTTTCTTATTTCCTTGACCTTGATTTCCAAGCTCCCACCTTGTCCCCTCTATACCCACATGCAGATAATGATTGTCTGTGTTACAGCAAATGAAATATAACTGCAGAGCCCATGCCAAAAAAAAAAAAAAATCATTGATCCTCTGGTATGTAAGCTAACCAGCAGTCTAATTCTCCTTTGTAGCAGCAATGCCTTTGCACTGTACAGTGTACAGATACTTGGAAACGTTTTGCTGCTAAAGGATTGAGTGTCTCCCCTTTTCATTGGTGAGTAGAATTAGCCCCCAATAACATGAATGCATTAATTCCTTTCCCCATGTTATGCCATTTCTATAGGAACCCCTTTAGAAGTTGAATAAATCTGTCCAAATGGCCTTACTTGGAATATATGAATTTTCTAGTTTCTCCAAGTTAAGTTGCCTAACAGTGATATAATATTGGTAGTTCTTGGGTGTGGGGGTTAAAGGACCCAACTCATTTAAATCATTGGAAGTTTTGCCTGAATAAGCACTGCAGGTGTGGGTCTAAAGGTCTCAATTAGAGCTGGCCAAGAATTTTAATTTGGTTTAATTTACAGAAAATGCCGTTTCTCCAAAATCAAATTTTTGTGTGTTTGGAAAAAATATATACTAGATATTTTGTTTTGCATTGGGTTGGCCCAAATCAAACCTTTTGATTTGTCAAACCAACATTAATCTGTGTCTGCTTGCGCTGGTGCAATGCCTCATAGGAATTGTAATTTGGGTGTCTTGTCCCCCATTTTCCTCTATGGGCCTCCCACATTTCCCATGATGCACTGGTTTAATTGCCACAGTGCATCATATGAGTCTCATGACTGCAGTGCATCATGAGACGTTGTCCAAGAGAAAAGACCAGCCCACATAAGAGTTTGGGGGTTTGAGGCACTCATATTAAATTCCCATGAGGCACCACAGCAGCTCAGGCAAAACAATTCAATGCCAAATCAAGCTGAAGTGAACATTTTGATTCAGTTCAACACAACAAAACAAAATATTTTGATTTGGGATTTTCAAAATGTTTCATTTTTACACTTTTGAGCAAAACTAAACTTTTTTACATTTCTGAATTGAAAATGTTCAAAACTTTCTATGCTGAGAAAAAATTCAAAGTTTTAATTTTGTTCACCCTGATTTGGGAAATGTTGAAATATCAGAATTTCCCATGGGATTTTCAACCGTCTCTAGTTTCAGTGCTGCAGATCAAGTTACATCATGTTGTATTATAATTAGCAAAAGATAATGAAAAACACTGAAAAATAGAGAGTGGAGAGAGACAGAAATACATTCGGAGGCTGGGAAATGATTGATTGTTTAGAGGCAGGGAAGAGGATATCTTGTCTTACCTGCCCTTGGCCCCTAGCAATAAACCATGATTGCTGAGGAAGTTTCAATTTTGCAACTGCAAATCCTACCACGTTTATAAAGGGACAAAGAGCCAAATATCTGTGTGGAATCTATGGCAAAGACTGGGATACAACAAACCCTGTAAACTCTGGGCCTAATTCTGCTCCCATTACAGTCAAAGGCAAAACTCTCATTGACTTCAATGTGTGGGTGAAGGTAAAGAGGGTTGCTGCAGTGCTTAATTTGTGCTGGGGCTTGCTAGGGCTGAACCCTGGCACTTCTAGGCTTGGCAGTTCATAGCCCTGGTACCTCTGTGCTTTCGGCCAGCAGCCGCCACTCTCCATCTGCCCAGCTCAGAAGGCAGCGCTGGTGTCAGCAGCAGAGCAGAAGTAAGGGTGGCAATACACCATCCTGAGCCACCCTTACTTCTGTGCTGCTGCTGGCAGTGGCACTGCCTTCAGAGCTGGGTGCCTGCCCAACAGTCACCGCTCTCCGACAACTCAGCTTGAGCCTGGCATCTCTTTCATTACAAATTAAGCACCTGGTTGCTGTTTTTTTTTTTTAGGGAGTTCTAAGGTTCTCTTTTTAAGCCCCAAACTTCAAGGCCCTACATTGTGATTACCATCCTTTCTGCCAGAAAGGACTGGGCTGCATTGCAGTCTGAAGGTTGCTTCTTAACTGGCCAGAGAGGGGTCACTCCTGAAAGGTACTTAGTCATTTCCAGCAGAAGGATGTGCTGGTTCTTGAGTGCTCTGGAAGCCTGGGGCATAAGCAGGACTGGAAGTCAAACATGGCTTTCCCTCACAGCATTCCGAACACTCACCTCTGGATTACCAGGGGGAGGGAGCCCTTCAGAGTACTATTTTAAGTAGCATTTGGGCTGTTCCTTTCATACTAAACAGCACTAGGTATCTCATAAAATGCTGCTAAAATAGTCTTTATGTCAGGTTTTTTACAATAAATAAGCTACTGCAGATCTTGAGAGAGGAAGGTCCTCTCTGTTGGTGTAATGGCCCAATAAAGAAGGCTGAAATATTACTTTTCAGAGTATTCTTTCTCATCCTGCTGTTACATATTAAAGGGCTATTATCTGGAAGTAATTCTTCTACAGGATAATTTGAGACAAAATTGCTTACAAAGCACTAAAACTGAAAAAGCTGCTCAGCTGGAATCAAAATGTGAGACTTGAATTTGCAAGCCCTTTAAACTGACGCAAACAGATCAAAACAAAGCAAAACAAAAAAGCAGTAGGTAAACATATTGGAATGGATAATGGATATTGAAGGATGATCTAGTCATGCATGCTAAACAGATACTTTTATGAGTATAAATTTAATTAGCATCTGCAAATTAACAAGGCTAGAAAGAAGGGCAATGTGTTTTTAAGTGAAGGCGATGAATAGGTGCTGTTTGGTGAATATAGATAAATGAAGATTTAATTTGTAAGGCATAATGAGCCAGGTGCCTATAAAATAATTTGTTTTGTGACTGGATATCAGGGAACATAACAATGTAACACTCCAAGGTCAGGCTGTTTCTACCTGTTGTTCTTTTTCTGGTTAAATATTTTAAGAAAAATTCATCTTTTTTGCTTTTAAAAGACATGTTTGTACGGTCTAACTAAAACAAAGTTCATTTTCATAGTAGTATATTTTTCCATGAAAGACTTTATCCTAATAAGTATCTATTTAAAACACAGTAGAAAATACAATTTCCCCATATTGTGCTTTACACAGACACCAGCCATGCAAAAAGACGGGATGATAAAGTCAGGGTTGGAGTTTCCTTAGGACTAAAGGAGTGTATTCTTCTCAGATAGTAAAAACATAGATCCCTAGTTCCTCAAGACCTCGTGAGGCTACCCAGGAAATTGATTCAAATTTGGTTTTAGCAGAGAAGGATCCCTAAAACAGCTATTTGCATTGGTGAACATTAGACACGGGCTGAACTGGTTAGTGACTGAATCTAAATCTAGTCAGCAGAGCACGGGGTGTTTCTATTCAGAAAGAATGAATTATTGGGTATAGACCACACTGAGATTACTTTGTTACACTGTTTATCTAATCTGTGTCTACAGTATATCTCTGTTGTTTAAAAAAAAAGTACTATTTTTGTGGGGCTGGATAGCTCAGGGGTCTTTATAATGTTATACACAGACTTTTACCTTTAGGCTGCCTGTTCAGATCTGGCCCAGGTAAGATGTAACTGAAAGTCAGCTCTAAGGCTATTTGGAGATCCTCATAAAATGGTGAATTGGTAGTCTCAGTTCAGTTTATTGTATATGGACAGGTGCTCCGCTCAACTCAAAGACCAGAATTATATTTTGGATCCCTTATAAACAACTCAACAGAGACACTAAAATTTGAATAATCATGGAGGAGGAACTACCATTTCCCCACCAAGTGTGCTCTTTCTAGATTAAGATTATATCACACTGGTGGCATAAGAAAAACTTGGATTACCTGTGCTGGTGCTGTTTCTGTTATGTAGACAAATAAAAGATATTGCTCCCTAAATTGTCAGTTTGGCGCCTTCATGGACACTAAATTCACATACCAATAAATGAGTGGAGTATAATTTCTAAAAAGGAATCTGGTTACATTAGTATTTGGAATCTCGAAGGCAGGTTGGGTAAGTTTGTGACCTTGCATTTACTTATCTGCAATGAATACTACCCTACTGATATTATGCCTGGAATTCTCTCCCCTCTACAAAGTCCTGAAAAATGTGTTTGTGTTCAGCCATCTGTTGTAGAGCACCAGTACTTTCAGCCTTTCAGGACTTTGATTGCGGTTCCAATTATTTTTCATTTGTTAACATTGGGAATGGTTTATCTTCTCTAATATCAAATACAAAACACCTTGGAAATGTCAGATTTAGTTGCACATACAACCTTATTCTGCCTCCTGTGCACTGAATGAGGCAAAGGGTCCTTTGGAAAACTGGTAATGTCATTAAAGACTGTATCATAATGCATATGTATAAGGGGGCAGAATTAAGGTTGCACAAGCAACTGTGATTCTGGCATTTCTAAACTTTTGAGTGCTTGACTTTGCAACCTTCTTTTATTGTAGGTTTTTAAAAATGTAATTTCCTAGGTTTTTTAAAAGATGTAAAAACAACTGTGACATTCTATCTCCCCTTTGCACATCATCTACAAGGTTTAAACCCTCAGCCTTTGGTATTACGGCACAGCATACTACCATCTGAGCTATAGAGCTAACTATTTTAGCTAGTAGGAGGAGATGGCTCATACCCCAGAACAGGGAAGGACCACTGGGTCCAAGTGGTTGGTCCTAATGGTATACAGAAGGTGGGGGAAGCCTAGGTCAGCCCATCTCACTCACCCTACACACACTTTCCCAGATGTTTGGGGGAGATCCTACTTCTGGCCCATCTGTCTCTTTCTCCAACCTCCTGGAGTTGGAGGAAATTTCTACCTCATGTGCTGCCATCAGAGGGTGGCATGGACCACAGGCCATGTGTAGAACCTTGGGGGTGGAGAGGATAGCCTGGCTGTCTTTGCCCCCATATCTCTCATATAGCTGCTTTGGCAGCTCCAAGGCATTGTCGTCTGCTTCTATTGCTTTGGCAGTGGGATTGGCCTGTGCGTTTATTTACTTATTTTACCACATTGCCAAAAGGAATGCAAGCCAGAGAAGAGAGAAGGCTACTCTTAACAGTTTATCTCTTAGCATAACCTGACCAGAATTTTGAGACAAAAATAGGCACTTCTCTAACCTGAGGTTGTTCCTCAAACCACATATCAAAGGTCTGCTGTAAACAATGGTGATGTGAGAACATCTCAATGAAAAGTTCACACAAATCCTTTATAATGGAAATTGTTAAGCAACCTAAATATAGGGATTGCTCCAGTCTCCCTCTATAGTAAATAACCAACTTACCCAGGCTATGTAGCATGGTGGTGTTGAGTGAGAGTATAGTCTATTAACCTAGACAAAGCTCAGAAGATGTAGCTGACCTATAGGGAACATACTGGAGAAAGCCAATATGTTATGATTTGAACAGGAAGGATTTTGCCTCTTCCCCCTCTTTCCGAAAACCAAGGAACAAAGAACATTGGAAACTGCATGGAAAAGTGATTGCTGTTTTTCTCTTCTCTGTAGCAAGGAATTTCCTCTGTAATGCTCCAAAGGATTTTCCATGGATGGGTAACTGAGGGTGCTTTTGGTGAGGTTTAGTATTTAGTTCCATGTCTGTAAATGCCTGCCTGCATGCAGGAATTTTGTGTAATGAATCTCATTGAAATTAGGGGAGTTTAGTAGGGAATTTGAGTATGAGGAATGCTTTGATGACTGCACAAATGTAAAAATTTGAATCTATGAATCCATGGCTAACATGTTTGTTCTACAGTGCATGGTGAAGTGTGATCAACATCTTAACTGACAGTTCTTTGTTTTGTGGTAAATTTAACATAGCAGTAAAAAAGGGTTTAGGTTTATACAAATGTCTTTTATGAGCAACTGTTTCCATAAATTTAATAATGACCTTGCTTTTCTCATGAGAATAGTACAATTATCAATCTGTCACTACATTTTGTTATAGTGCAAGATAGCACTTCCTGTTATACTTAATCGTTTCGCCCATCTGTGGAACGCTAGTCTCTCCGGAAGACACCTGCTTTCTCAAATGTTATTTTTAAGGATCAGATCCATTGCAGTTGATTGTGTGAGACCTGTTACAATTGGTTGTGTTTTAGGAAAAAGATAGGTGAAAGCCCGGCTTCCTATTAGGCAAGCAACTCAGTAAAAACAACCTTTAATTAAAAAAAAAAAAAAAAGCATGCACAAAAAAACCCATACACAAACAACCCACTCTTCACATAAAGTCCTGAAGTTAAACACAGGATTTGTAATGAACAGGAGTTAATGGTTAATTTTAATACTTTTAATGCAATTTTGGATTTGGATAATATAAGCTAGATTTACTATCCTAGAAATAAAAACTGAGGGACAAAGGAATTTTCTCTGGTTTAATGCATGATGTCTTTGCTTTTTGTCCCCTGCTGAAACATAAGATGGGTCCAAGTCTGAAAGTTCAAATCTTGATCAGGGGCTGTCATTCCAGTGTTCCAGTTTGGCACTATTTATGGATTAAACCAATTTAAATCCTCACCAAGCTTGGTGTCTGAGTCTTTAGTAAACAGTATTTGCCACTGCAGAAAAATTGCACTTGATAATTGCCATTAGATACATCTTGGAAGGACTGGCAGTGGAATCTATGTAGAAAAGGCAAAGGACTGAGTTATGATAGCATGGCTGAAGTCACTGATAGGACAGCCAGAGGAAGCCTCCTATTACTGGCTGCATCAGCCTTCCTGCTTTCCAAAGAGTGTGATTCATTTCCTAGTGCTGACTATATAGAATAGGAGAAGACAGGTTAGGTACAAATGTAGACTTTGCACTTCCCCTACCCTCCAAAAAATTTATATTTTAAAGTCAGAATTTGTAAACTGTCTCCTATTCAGATTATTATTTATTTGGGCTTTATTTTGGTGTAACTTTTTGTTGGCAAAGCAGAGATAGCCAAGCTCCAACACTCTTGTGATGAGCAAAATAGTTCCCTATCTTGGGAGCAGAATCTGTTATACATTAACTGTTGAGTCTTCCTGTCATGAATGCTAGAAATGTTTTTAAAAAGGTAGGTAGATAAGAGTGTGTGTGAGTATGTGTACCATGCTCATTATTGTACTAGCTGAGTATCTCCATAGTATCTGGGATGGAAAAACCGGTTTGGATAAAATAAAATAATCCCTCCCCTTTTCCACCAAATCTTCACCCTGTACAGACCACCAGGGCCTGCAGGGCTACCAAGCAACCAACAGCCCTGCAATGCTACCTCCTCTAAGCTGGTGCTGTCCTGTGACCAACAATCCACAGAGGTTGAATACCCTAGGAGGTTCCACCTCGAGTGATCTGACTGACAGTAGTTTTAGCAATCCTTGATTGGCTCCTTGTCCCATTGGGCATACCAGGGAGTGTCCAGGCAACAATGTGACTTTCTAGGTAGGTGCTATAAGTGCCTTGCCATTCCTGAGCTCCTGGTATTGACCTTGCTTCTGACTTGGATTGTGACTCCTGGTTGACCCCTGGAATCCCAATATTGATCCTGATATTGACCCTTGGCCTGATTCCTGTCATTGGCTCTGCCCTTAGATTAACTCCTGGTGCTGATTTTGACTTGGCCCTCAGCTTGGCTCTTGAACCTGATGCTGGCTCTGACCCCTGGCTTCAGTTCTGGAACCCTAAACTCCTGCCACTAGTCCTGCCTACCTTTGCCCAGGATCCTGACACACCCTAACTTAAACCAGACTCTTTTCCACCCCCTCTTCTATTTGCAGGCTTAAGATGTTTGGATAAGCTTTGGTTAAGAATCCAAGGGTTTGGGTGCTTGTCTTTCTCAAACCCCAACCTTTGGAAGTTTGCTTATCACTAGTTTTAAACATGGGTGTTATATAATGCATAAATGGGTGTTTTATGATGCTGAGCTAGGGTTTGGTCCTTTACCCATTTAAGTCAATGGTAAAAACTGCCGTTGACTTTAGTGGTGCAGGATCAGGGACTTAATGATATTCTAAATTAATGAATGTACATTGTGCCCAGAGATGCTTGAGCTCTCTTTTGGGAGAAGGTAGTTGCTTCCTGGTGGTGAACGAGGACTGGGCTCTATCAGTCAAAAGACTGACAAATTAAAGGAAAAATCCAAAAAGGCGGCCAGAGAGTGGCGGCTGCTGACTGAGGGTCAAGTTCTGCAGGCAGCAGCACAGAAGTAAGGGTGGCAATACCACATCATGCCATCCTTCCTTCTGTGTTGCTGCTGGTGGCGGCTCTGCTGTCAGAGCTGGGCTCCTGGCCAGCAACCACTGCTCTCCAGCTGCACAGCTCTGGAGGCAGTTCCACTGCCAGCAGCAGTGCAGAAGTAAGGGTAGCAGTACTGCAACCTCCCCTACAATAACCTTGCGACCCCCACACAACTCCTTTTTGGGTCAGGACACCTACAATTACAAGACTGTGAAATTTCAGATTTAAATATCTAAAATTTTTAAAATCCTATGACCATGACATTGACCAAAATGGACCATAAATTTGGTTTGGCCCTACTTATAGTGAAAGATTTGAGGAGCTCAGTCCATGTAACTTATCAAAGAAAAATTGAGGGGTGACTTCATCATAGTCTGTAAGTAACTACAAACAGAAATTTGATAATGGAGGGCTCTTTAATCTGGCAGACAAAGGTATAACAAGATCCAATGGCTAGAATTTGAAGCTAGACAAATTCATAGAATCATAGAAAATTAGGTTTGGAAGAGACTTCAGGAGGTCATCTAGTTCAACCCCCTGCTCAAAGCAGGACCAACCTCCAACTAAATCAGGGCTTTGTCAAGCCGGCCTTAAAAACCTCTAAGGAAGGAGATTCACCACCTCCCTAGGTAACCCATTCTAGTGCTTCACCACCCTCCTAGTGAAATAGTGTTTCCTAATATCCAACCTAGACCTCCCCCACTGCAACTTGAGACCATTGCTCCTTGTTCTGTCATCTGCCACCACTAAGAACAGCCTAGCTCCATCCTCTTTGGAACCCCCCTGCAGGTAGTTGAAGGCTGCTATCAAATCCCCCCTCACTCTTCTCTTCTACAGACTAAATAATCCCAGTTCCCTCAGCCTCTCCTCATAAGTCATGTGCCCCAGCTCCCTAATCATTTTTGTTGCCCTCCGCTGAACTCTCTTCAATTTGTCCACATCCTTTAAGAACATAAGAACATAAGAACGGCCGTACCGGGTCAGACCAAAGGTCCATCTAGCCCAGTATCTGTCCACCGACAGTGGCCAATGCCAGGTGCCCCAGAGGGAGTGAACCTAACAGGCAATGATCAAGTGATCTCTCTCCTGCCATCCATCTCCATCCTCTGACGAACAGAGGCCAGGGACACCATTCTTACCCATCCTGGCTAATAGCCATTTATGGACTTAGCCACCATGAATTTATCCAGTCCCCTTTTAAACATTGTTATAGTCCTAGCCTTCACAACCTCCTCAGGTAAGGAGTTCCACAAGTTGACTGTGCGCTGCGTGAAGAAGAACTTCCTTTTATTTGTTTTAAACCTGCTGCCTATTAATTTCATTTGGTGACCCCTAGTTCTTGTATTATGGGAATAAGTAAATAACTTTTCCTTATCCACTTTCTCAACATCACTCATGATTTTATATACCTCTATCATGTCCCCCCTTAGTCTTCTCTTTTCCAAGCCGAAGAGTCCCAGCCTCTCTAATCTCTCCTCGTATGGGACCCTCTCTAAACCCCTAATCATTTTAGTTGCCCTTTTCTGAACCTTTTCTAGTGCTAGAATATCCTTTTTGAGGTGAGGAGACCACATCTGTACACAGTATTCGAGATGTGGGCGTACCATGGATTTATATAAGGGCAATAATATATTCTCTGTCTTATTCTCTATCCCCTTTTTAATGATTCCTAACATCCTGTTTGCTTTTTTGACCGCCTCTGCACACTGCGTGGACATCTTTAGAGAACTATCCACAATGACGCCAAGATCTTTTTCCTGACTCGTTGTAGCTAAATTAGCCCCCATCATGTTGTATGTATAGTTGGGGTTATTTTTTCCAATGTGCATTACTTTACATTTATCCACATTAAATTTCATTTGCCATTTTGTTGCCCAATCACTTAGTTTTGTGAGATCTTTTTGAAGTTCTTCACAATCTGCTTTGGTCTTAACTATCTTGAGTAGTTTAGTATCATCTGCAAACTTTGCCACCTCACTGTTTACCCCTTTCTCCAGATCATTTATGAATAAATTGAATAGGATTGGTCCTAGGACTGACCCTTGGGGAACACCACTAGTTACCTCTCTCCATTCTGAGAATTTACCATTAATTCCTACCCTTTGTTCCCTGTCCTTTAACCAGTTCTCAATCCATGAAAGGACCTTCCCTTTTATCCCATGACAGCTTAATTTACGTAGGAGCCTTTGGTGAGGGACCTTGTCAAAGGCTTTCTGGAAATCTAAGTACACTATGTCCACCGGATCCCCCTTGTCCACATGTTTGTTGACCCCTTCAAAGAACTCTAATAGATTAGTAAGACACGATTTCCCTTTACAGAAACCATGTTGACTCTTGCTCAAGAGTTTATGTTTTTCTATGTGTCTGACAATTTTATTCTTTACTATTGTTTCAACTAATTTGCCCGGTACCGACGTTAGACTTACCGGTCTGTAATTGCCGGGATCACCCCTAGAGCCCTTTTTAAATATTGGCGTTACATTAGCTAACTTCCAGTCATTGGGTACCGAAGCCGATTTAAAGGACAGGTTACAAACCTTAGTTAATAGTTCCGCAACTTCACATTTGAGTTCTTTCAGAACTCTTGGGTGAATGCCATCTGGTCCCGGTGACTTGTTAATGTTGAGTTTATCAATTAATTCCAAAACCTCCTCTAGTGACACTTCAATCTGTGACAGTTCCTCAGATTTGTCACCTACAAAAGCCAGCTCAGGTTGGGGAATCTCCCTAACATCCTCAGCCGTGAAGACTGAAGCAAAGAATCCATTTAGTTTCTCCGCAATGACTTTATCATCTTTAAGCGCTCCTTTTGTATTTTGATCATCAAGGGGCCCCACTGGTTGTTTAGCAGGCTTCCTGCTTCTGATGTACTTAAAAAACATTTTGTTATTACCTTTGGAGTTTTTGGCTAGCCGTTCTTCAAACTCCTCTTTGGCTTTTCTTATTACACTCTTGCACTTAAGTTGGCAGTGTTTGTGCTCCTTTCTATTTGCCTCACTAGGATTTGACTTCCACTTTTTAAAGGAAGTCTTTTTATCTCTCACTGCTTCTTTTACATGGTTGTTAAGCCACGGTGGCTCTTTTTTAGTTCTTTTACTGTTTTTCTTAATTTGGGGTATACATTGAAGTTGGGCCTCTATTATGGTGTCTTTAAAAAGGGCCCATGCAACTTGCAGGGATTTCACTTTAGTCACTGTACCTTTTAACTTTTGTCTAACTAACCCCCTCATTTTTGTATAGTTCCCCCTTTTGAAATTAAATGCCACAGTGTTGGGCAGTTGAGGTGTTCTTCCCACCACAGGGATGTTGAATGCTATTGTATTATGGTCACTATTTCCAAGCGGTCCTGCTATAGTTACCTCTTGGACCAGCTCCTGCGCTCCACTCAGGATTAAATCTAGAGTTGCCTCTCCCCTTGTGGGTTCCCGTACCAGCTGCTCCATGAAGCAGTCATTTAAAGTATCGAGAAATTTTATCTCTGCATTTCGTCCTGAAGTGAAATGTTCCCAGTCAATATGGGGATAATTGAAATCCCCCACTATTATTGGGTTCTTAATTTTGATAGCCTCTCTAATTTCCCTTAGCATTTCATCATCACTATTACTGTCCTGGTCAGGTGGTCGATAATAGATCCCTAATGTTATATTTTTACTAGAGCATGAAATTTCTATCCATAGAGACTCTATGGAACATGTGGATTCGCTTAAGATTTTTACTTCATTTGAATCTACACTTTCTTTCACATATAGTGCCACTCCTCCCCCTGCACGGCCTGTTCTGTCCTTCCGATATATTTTGTACCCCGGAATGATTGTGTCCCATTGATTGCTCTCAGTCCACCAGGTTTCTGTGATGCCTATTATATCTATATCCTCCTTTATCACAAGGCACTCTAGTTCACCCATCTTATTATTTAGACTTCTGGCATTTGTGTACAAGCACTTTAAAAACTTGTCCCTGTTTACTAGCCTGCCTTCTTCTGATGTGCCAGATTCTTTTTTATGTGACTGTTTATCATCTGATCCGGCCCTTACATTATACTTTTCAGTCCTCTGCTCCTGACTATAACCTGGAGATTCTCTATCATCAGACTCTCCCCTAAGAGAAGTCTGTGTCCGATCCACACGCTCCTCTGCAGCAGTCGGCTTTCCCCCATCTCCTAGTTTAAAAACTGCTCTACAACCTTTTTAATGTTTAGTGCCAGCAGTCTGGTTCCACTTTGGTTTAGGTGGAGCCCATCTCTCCTGTATAGGCTCCCCCCATCCCAGAAGTTTCCCCAGTTCCTAATGAACGTGAACCCCTCCTCTCTACACCATCGTCTCATCCACGCATTGAGACTCTGAAGCTCTGCCTGCCTCCCTGGCCCTGCGCGTGGAACTGGGAGCATTTCTGAAAATGCCACCATAGAGGTCCTGGATTTCAGTCTCTTCCCTAGCAGCCTAAATTTGGCTTCCAGGACATCTCTCCTACCCTTCCCTATGTCATTGGTACCTACATGTACCACGACCACCGGCTCCTCCCCAGCACTACACATAAGTCTATCTAGATGCCTCGAGAGATCCGCAACCTTCGCACCAGGCAGGCAAGTCACCATACGGTTCTCCCGGTCATCACAGACCCAGCTATCTACATTTCTAATAATCGAATCTCCCATTACTAACACCTGCCTTTTCCTAGAAACTGGAGTTCCCTCCCCCGGAGAGGCAACCTCAGTGCGAGAGGCAACCCCAGCACCATCTGGAAGGAGGGTCCCAACTACGGGAAGGTTTCCCTCTGCTCCCATTGACTGCTCTACTTCCCTGGGCCGTTCTTCCTCCTCAACAGCACAGGAGCTGTCTGAGCGGAGGTGGGACAATTCTACAATGTCCCGGAAAGCCTCATCAACATACCTCTCTGCCTCTCTCAGCTCCTCCAGTTCCGCCACCCTGGCCTCCAAAGCCCGTACATGGTCTCTGAGGGCCAGGAGCTCCTTGCACCGAATGCACACATACGCCACCCGCCCACGGGGCAGGTAATCATACATGCAACACTCAGTGCAATAAACTGGATAGCCCCCACTCTGCTGCTGGGCTTCTGCCTGCATTGTCTCCTAGTTAGTGGAAGGGTGGTTTACAGGAAGGGGTTTTGGAATGTGGTTCGGTTTATAGGTTCTAGGGGGGGGCCACGGGGAAGGGGTTACGGCCGGCGAGGGGCTCCCACTCCCTTCCCACTCCCCTTCTAAACTCCCTTGCGAAACTCCCTGTTAGCAGCCCCTGTTCGCAAAGCTCCCTGGTCGCTTGTGCGCGGCTTTATAAAGCCCTGGCCTGAGTGAATGCCCCGCCCACTGATTAAGGCTCAGCCAATTACCAGAGGCTTCGACCTTTCAGACCTGCCTCCAACTGCCAGCCAGAGCACACGGTCCCTCAAACAACCAAACAAACAAACAGACTGACAAACACAAGCTCAGCACACAGCAAGTAACCCCCAATCACAAACAAACACACACTACAGACAGTCACTTACCCCACAGATGCTGTATTAGCTCCTCCTTCACCTGGAGAACTCCCTTGCGAAACTCCCTGTTAGCAGCCCCTTTCTGTAGTGGGGGCCCCAAAACTGGACACATTATTCCAGATGTGGTCTCACCAGTGCCGAATAGAGGGGAATAATCACTTTCCTCGATCTGCTGGCAATGTTCCTACTAATGAAGCCCAATATGCTGTTAGCCTTCTTGACTACAAGGGCACGCTGTTGACTCATATCCAGATGCTCGTCCACTGTAATCACCAGGTCCTTTTCTGCAGAACTGCCACTTAGCCAATCAGTCCCCAGACTCAAAATAAGGTGCACATTTTTTAACAGTGAGGGTAATTAACTAATGGAACAATTTACCAACCTTTGTGGTGGATTATCCATCACTGGATATTTGAAAATCAAGATTGGATGTTTTTTCTAAAAGATATGCTTTAGTGTCTAGTTCCTAAATTAATTCAGAGAAGACCTATGGCCTGTATTTTGTAGAGGGTCAGATTAATTGATCATATTAGTCCCTTCTGGCTTTATAATCTATGGATTGTATAATATATGTTTGTTTGCAGGATTTATGGCTTGTTTGACAAGTGGAAAGAAGTAGGAATCTTTTTGGGTCTTGATCCCAAATACAGAGAGACTCCAAAGAGAATACTGGGCCAATAACATAATTTAATAATCCTGTAGAGAGAGGGAATGGTGTCAATGGACATGAAGGAAGGAAATATTACCTCCATCTTTGAAGGAGGCACTACAGTAATAGGAAATTATAGGGTAGTATATCTGACTCCAATGGCAGGCAAGATCCCAGAGATGTATGGAGATGAGATGGCAAAATATATGGAAAAGTATAAACTGATAAAAAGTAATGTCTTTTCACAGACAGGACATCTTATATGACAAAGCAAGTGGAGTTACTTTGTGGGGCTCATTCACAGAACAGACTGGGAAGGAAGGAGAAACAGACACAAGCCACTTGGATTTCAGGAGTCTGATCAGAGAGACCATGCATTTAGACCAGGGGTCCCCAACGCGGTGCCCGCGGGTGCCATGGCGCCCACCGGGGCATCTAAGTGTGCCCGCGTACTGGCCGGCGGATGAACATCCCCCAAAATGCCGCCGAATTTTGGCGGCATTTCGGCAGCGACGCCTCTGGATGACGCCGCTTGTCAGCGGCATTTCGGCAGATGCTCATCCGCTGCCACAGTCCTCCGTGGCTCGTCGTCTGGTGCCCGCCAGACGAAAAAGGTTGGGGACCACTGATTTAGACCAATATGCAGGGCCGTCTCTAGAGGTGTGTGGGGCCTGGGACATAGGCGCCGAGTTTCTAATCTGCCGGGGGTTGCTCCCCCTGCCTCTGCCCAGGCCCCACCCCCACTCCACCCCTTCCCCCAGGGCCCCATCCTACCCCGCCTCTTCCCCACCCAGTTCCGCCCCCTCCCCCGAGTGCGCTGTGCCCTCGCTCCTCTCCCCTTCCTCCCCAGTGCCTCCTGACGCCACGAAACATGGGATCTGCGGCAGTTGGTAGGCGCTGAGAGGGAGGGGGAGACGCTGATCAGCAGGGCCTGCCGGGGGCAGGAGGTGATGCAGGGTGGGGGAGGTTCTGGTAGAGGGGCTCCTCCTTGGCCCCCGCCCACCTGCCTGCCTGCCGCTCACCTCCCCATTCACCTCCTCACCCTGCTCTCCTGCCTCCCACCTCACCTTCCCGCCTGCCTCCTTACGATTTTATTGAAGGGTGGGGTCCCCCAAAGTGCGGGGCCTGGGGCGGTTGCCCCAATTCGCCATACCCAAGGGACGGCTCTGCCAATATGCAGTGTTGAATGTTGAAGTAGAAGGCACTGCTTATATGAGAGTAGACAAATATAAAGGTAAAAATGGGTGAGAAGGTATCAGGGAAAGTGTGAGGATGATCATTAGATGGATGGTGCATTAAGGTTGGAATGTTCAGAAGTACTCAGTGTTGGCCTAACTCTGCCCCCATTGAAGTCAGTGGGAGTTTTACCATTGGTTCAATGGGAGAATACAGTTAGGTCATGTTGAGTGCTTTTGAAAATCCTGCCAATGATTGATAGACTCTTTGAACTGATGATAAATCTCAAATAGCAGGGAACCTGCACTATTAACCTAGGGAAACTGCAGGGGAAAGAGAATGTATACCAACTTTTTATATACAGACAGGATGAGATTGTGAAAAACAGCAGAAGCAACTACATCTTCAACAAAGAGAACAACAGTAGACAGATATTGAATAGGAAAGACATATCCCCATCATTATATGGCTTTATGAAACATGTCTACTTTTGAGAGACTGTAAATACTGGCATATGATGGGTGAAAGGGAACAAGACATTCTAAATGGCATAAATTCTAGTTCCCTGTAATTGTCTTTGCTTCACTCGGCACCCGAGGTAGTTGCCTCAAATTCAAAAACTTTATTTTCTGTTTCTACTCTAGAAGGAAGGAATCAACCTTCTACCAATTCAGAAGTTTTCTGTTCTTACTTCCTCTCCCTGTTGTCCATGCCCCTTGAATCTTTTCCTAAAGGTTCCTTCTGCATTTTACATCATAAATAGTCCACTGAACGCAAACAAAGTTTAGGACACAATACTAGAGTTGTGCAAATAGCAGATTTTTTTTTTCAGTTCACTGGCAATTCCAAACATTTTAAAAAATGTTAAGGATGAAATGTTTTGAAATTTTTTTGAGAACTGAAAAGTGGAGCGGGGAAAAATCTTTTTTTTTTAATGAAACATTTCATTTTGACAAAACTGAACCATTTCATTGTCAATCGTTTCAAAATGTTTTTGATATTTTATAAATAAAATTTAAAAAATTCAAAATGAAAAGTAATTTTGAACCACAACAAATCAATGTTTCATTTAAAAAATGTTGAAATGAAATTTTTTTTTTTCATATTTTTTTCGGCCAAAGCAATTCAGCAAAACTGACACAGATTTGCAAAACTTTTCTGTGTTGCTGAATCTGCATTTTTTTTTACACTGAAGCGAGTTTGGCCAAAAAATGTAGACCACCTCTTCACAAAACTCAGAGTAGTTTCCCAAAATAATTTGTACTTCAAAAGTGATTCCAGTGGACCGTAGCTTTCCAGTTCTCCTAAATGTTATGCATCTAGCACACTACAGTCACTTCTAAGATTACCACTTCATCCCTGAGAATACTAATGGCTACCAACACTAGCTGCGTCCAACACAAGTGGCACCAACATAGGCACCAACTCCTTGGGTGCTCCAGAACTCAAGCCCACTGAAAAAAATAGGGGGTGCTCAGCACCCAGCAGCCACAGCTGTTTGGCCCCAGGGCTGGCCACCAATCAGCTGTTTGGCAGGGTCCTGGGGTTGGCTGGAGGGTGGAGAGGAGCCTGCAGCGGGGGATCTTGGGTGAGGGGGCTGAGAGGAGACAGGAGGTATCAAAAGGGAGAGCTTTTTTGTTTTAAGAAAGACTTTCCTCAGCCTCAGAAGTTACCACCTTTTGTTACTGAGGGTATATTTATGCTACAGCTGCACAGCGATGCTGCTGCAACTGTGACGCTGTAGTGCAGATGCTTCCTACATTGACAGAAGTATATTTTCTATCGATGTAGTTAATTCACCTCTTCAAGAGGCAGTAGTTAGGTCAAAGGAAGAATCCTTCCATCATCCTTGCCTTGTCTAAATGAGGGGTAGGTTGACTTAACTTTGGTGCTCAGGGCATGACATTTTTCACAGCCCTGAGCGACATAGCTAGGCTGATCTAAGTTTTAGGTGTAGACTAGGCCTGAATCTCTGACTTCTTGACAGAATCGGCAGCCACTTTGCTTTGCGACTGACAAGACTGTCTGTAGTGTCAAGGGGAAGAAAATCATTCAAAACAACACAAACTAAAAACTTGATACACAGAGGGTGGGGTGTATTCTAAAAGACTGATGCACGAATGTAGTCATATCAATCTTGTATGTTGAGCTTTTCTGACTTTCTCGTGACACTTCACCTGATGGAACCATACCACCACCTTGGTTGCCTGTACCCACAGTGGACATTAATTTCATTTCACTCAGTTGTACTTTTAACATGTCATCGCTGTTTTGGCAAAGTGTGTGTATGAGACAGAGAGAGACAAAGTGCACTCTGAAATATTATCTCCCCCACTAAGCCACAAAAGAGAAATAAAGTGTAGTCTCAGCCATAATGTAAAAAAAAGATGATCACAAAGAGAAAGTTAATGGTCACAGGGCTACTATTATGGGTTCTACAAACAAATCAAATGATATATACTGCTCCCTCTGTTGTTGGGCTATTTCTGGTAGCTGTGGGGTAATGTCCAACACACGAATATCTGAAAAAACATCAGAATATAAGTACTTGGCTTAACTGCCAACATAGGGGAAAACACTGAGTAATATGGACTGTCTGTGTCAGGCTAAATGCCATTTTCATTATTCTGAATTCCAATAATATTATGAATGCACCCACACTCTCACACACTCATACAAATTCTTCCCTTTCTTTATCCATTTCTGTTTTTCTCTCATTTTTGTTACCTGAAAGTTCCTAGCAGCCCGATCTGTTGGAGTCTTAATTTTAAAGAAGTGCTGAGTGCTTAGAGTGCTGTTTGAAGTTAATGGGAGATACAGGTGCTCAAAACCTTCTGTAAATCAGGCCCATGGTGCTAATGTATGTATCAAATAAATACGTTCTCCCGTAATGAAAACTGTAATCTAATGGGAAAAGTTTATTGAAGTAGTTAAAGTAGAGAGTTTCAAGGTACTTGATGATTACCTGTTCTGTTCATTCTCCCTGGGGCACCTGGCATTGGCTACTGTCAGAAGACAGGATACTGGGCTTAGATGGACTTTTGGTCTGACCCAGTATGGCCGTTCTTATGTTTACTTATCTATTCAATGTACTAATGTAGTGATTGCAATAAGAACGGCCATACTGGATCAGAACAATGGTCCATTGATCTAGTCCATTATCCTGTCTCCTACAGTGGCCAGTATCAGAGCTTCAGGGTATGTATACAGAACAGGGCAGTTGGAGCAATCCACCCCCATTCTTCTCCTTCTGGTTTCTGGCTGTCAGAGGTTTAGGGTCACCCTAAGCATGGGGTTGCATCACTGACCATCTTGGCTAATAGCCACTGATGGACCTATCTTCATGAATTTGTCTAGTTCTTTTTTGAACCCAGTTATACTTTTGGCAATCATAACTAAGGCTATGATTTAGTCACAGAGGTCATGGCACTCATGGATTTCATGACTTTACTAGACCTCTGTCACAGCTGAAGTTGGGGCTATTCTCTCCTGCCCCGCAGCTGGGGCTCGAACCAGGAGTGTGCGGCCCTGCCCCATGCCTTGCGATGGGGACTGCAGCCGGGGCTGTGTGCCCCTGCCCCACAGCTTCCGCTGGGGGCTGCAGCAGGGGCTGTGCGCCCCCTTGGTGGTTTCCCAGGGTCGTGCGCCCCCCCCAGCTGCAGCCAGAACTGTGTGCCTGTGGCTAGGGTTGGAGCCGTGGCTGCATGCCCCTGCTGTGGCTGCGGCTGCTGGAGGCGGGGCTCTGTCCCCACCATGGCGGGGGGGGGGGGTTTGGCCTGTCAGTCCCCCCCATGGGACTCCAGCTGTCATTCCTCCCCCCACCTAGCCCTGCCCCCTGGTTATTTTTAGTAAAGTCACGGACAGGTCATGGGCTCCAGTGAATTTTGGTTTATTGCCCATGACCTGTCCATGACTTTTACTAAAAATAACCATGACAAAATCTTAACGTTAATCATAACATCTCATGGCAATGAGTTCCATAAGTTAATTGTGCATTGTGTGAAACAGTACTTCCTCTTGTTTGTACTAAACCTGCTGCCTATCAGTTTCATCAAGTGACCTCTGGTTTTCGTATGGTGGGAAAGGGTAGAATAACACTTTCTCCACACCATTCATGGTTTCATAGAGCTCTATCACATCCCCCCTTGTCATCTCTTTTCTAAGCTGAACTGCCCTCATTTTTGTACTCTCTCCACATATGGAAGTCATTCCATACCCTTGATCTGTTGCCCTTCTATGAACCTTTTCCAGTTCCACTATATCCTTTTTGAGATGGGGCAACCAGAACTGGATACAGTATTCAAGGTGTGGGTGCACCATGGATTTATATAGTGGCCTTATGATATTTTCTGTCTTATTTTCTATCCATTTCCTAGTAGTTCCTACAGTCTGTTAGTCTTTTGACTAAAGGCTGGGATCTGTTGCATGACCCAGTATGAAAATTAGCTCTGAGTAGGAAAAGGATTTCTTGGGTCTCAGTTCATTACTATGTACAAATCTTAAAGTATTTTTATTATTATTATTAAATGCTATTCAAAATAGCTTTCTATAGTTTGAGACTTATCTGAGAATCTTATTGTTACCTTTAGGGAAAGTAGTAAAACATAGGTCAGCTACCACGAGTGAAACCAGATGTGCTTTAAATTTAAGGACTTTTTTTCTATAATTGATTGAATCCAAGGTGCAATCTACAGATGAAAAATGCTATATAAGTAAGGTGGACATATTTTCAAAATGAAAAACAGACTTATTTTTGTAGCCACATTTTTAGGTCAAAAATACTGTTACAAAAGTGTATTTTTAAAATAACGTGAGATGATGTCACTACTACTAGCCTCTAACTCACAGCAACATGTGTATATTTCTCAAAGTGGAGGATTTCCCCCAGTGCTTAGTGTTCTGAATGAGTTTATCATGCAACACTGAGAATGTGTCACTAGCTTTTATTGAGCAAAAGAACAGCTGTGATAGTATCTTCACTCATTCATCTTCACTCCAAATGCTATTGATTACACAGAACACTCGTTCCACTAGGCTGTGTGTTCCTGCTAAACACAGAGCACGTTCTATGGGCTATAGCAATACACCTTGAACAAACATATTTTAATTATTAAAAATAAATGTTTTGACTGATGAAATGAAAAACTTCGATGCTATAAGTGTTCCAAATTGAACTCCTGGGACATCACGTGACAAACAGAGTCTGCCCCACTAGAACTGGGACATATGATCATTTTTGTATGAGATCATTATGTCAATATAATAGGTTGTTACAAATTCCTACATTATAAAGAAAAATATAGTAAATACAGCACAGGGTTAAATATAGGAGGGTTCCTATTATTCAAATCTCCTATCTAATTAACAGCCAGCTTGTCTCCTGTCTATTGATTCCCAGGTACATGAACACAGCAAAAGTCTAGGGTATATACCGGTAACTGTATAATGGCACTTAGATACCATGCTGATAGATGCCTTAGAAAAGCCTACAATAGATAGGAACTAGATATAACAAGAGTGTTAAGTATATTTTTGTTCACAAATAATTGCTGGTAGCTAGAATTGTACTTACATGTGTGGTGTGTGCGAAGGCTTCAGAAACAAAATGACTCTTTGGTTGTGGCGGAATGCTTGTCTCCCTCTGCTGGGGGTTCTTGGGGCTGCGGACTTGGTAGCCTATTCCTCTCAGCCTTGCAGCAGAGATGTTTTAACTATTTTGAGGCTTTTTAAAGGGGTTTTGGTTTTAGCTTTCATCTTTTCCAGCATTTGATGGTAATTGCTTAACAAATGACAAAAGTCCCCAAACTGAACAGTAGGCAGTGTGTTCTACTGGCCAGGGCACTGGCTTGGGAGTTATAAGACTTGCATTTTGCTTTGATATATCTTATAAGTTTACGGGCAAGATAGTTTTCTTGCTCTGTCACAAATTGCCAGGTTCATTCAAACATCGTGATTCATGTGGGCACCAATTTCATGCACACACATGCCTTCTTGTTATACTTGCTTAGATTTTTCACTCTTTCTCTATTAGTCCTGCTCTTTCTCCCACTCCTACCATTCATTGATCAGACCTCTCCTGTACAGGTGTAAAGCCTTTTCTTTTGCTGTATATAATTTCCTTAATTTAAAAAAAATAGCATATGTTTTTATTTATTTAGAAGCTGCTATTAAAATGTTCAGAATGTGTGATTCGTAATTGCTCTGAGTATTTTGTGTAATATTTATATCCCTCACACTTCCTTTATGGTTGCAAAGTCACAGTGTGTTGTGTTGTAAAAATAATCTTTAAACAACCTTCTTGCCACTTTGTGACTGTTGCATAATTAGAGTTTCTTTTTGAAAGTGCAGGCTCAGATTTGGTGGCGACATATGAACATTTCACAGTAAACAGTTTCATTGCATCAGATTTTATTACCATAGGCTTCCACTCTAATATCCTTTTTCCTTTGAAGATCAGGGCTAGCATTACCGTAACCACACTGTTAGCAAGAGCAATCTGAGATCAAGACTGGTGGACTCCATTGATCTAAGAGCTTCTGAGTAAGGGTGCTAAATATTCCTTAATAAGTGGAAGATCAACTTGGCTCTGTACATAATGACTCTGCACAGACGCATTTGAGTTATGTTCCCTTGAGCAAGTTAAAAAAAAAAAAAAAGGCAGAGTAAGATTGATATCAGATTCTTCACCATTTATTTATTCCTGTTGTACGTGGATAAGCTACAAATCTCACATGGATATCTTCCCTATAGAAGGCTGTGTATGTTAGCTGCCACTCTTTATGTGAATGGGACTATGATTCTCTACATCAGCAACCACTCTGTTTTGTTTTGCACTCCAAGTTGTAAGTGTAAAACTCTGCAAACACATTTTATTGGTTTGAAACATGCATCTTTTTAAAGGACCAGGCTCTGCAGCCATTGACCATGATATATGCAAATTTGCAGATGAACAAAAAACTGCCATTTCACCAGCTATGTTGTGTCTAGAACAAAAATGGAAGATGCCCAGTGGACCAAATCCATGTTGACTTCACTGTAGCTCTGTCTATTTACAGCAGCTCAGTATCTGGCCCAGTGAGTTCTAGCTCTCTTACAAAGCTACTTGCTTCCAAAGACTATTGTTTCATCTCCTAATAAGCTCTGGTAACATCCCTCTTACTCCAATGTGAGCACCTTATAATTAACAACTCACAAATGCTGTGTTTTCTTCCTTTATTTGTTTCCCCTCCCCCCTCTCTCTGCTTTGTTGGCCTTTGTGAGTTGGGTAGGCAAAGCTGAGCTTGGTAGTCATTTCCATTGACAGTAGACACTAAACTGTTGCCCACCCACCCACCCGTGATCAGCTGTTTAGCAGTGTGAAGGAGGTGCTGGGGGGGGGAGGAGGAGGAGGCGGAATGGGATGAGAAGAGACAGGGCTGGGTGGGATGGGGGCGGGAAGAGGCAGGGAGGGACCAGAGAGGGGGAGGGACCAGGGGCAGAGTGGGGGTCAAGCATCCCCCCGCTGGGAAATCACAAAGTTGCAAGTTTCTCCCTCAGTCTGTTAATTATCTTGGAATAATTCATTAGTAAATGTGTTTGTTTTATGCCAGTTCCAGTCATGGGTAAACCCCAGACTGAGATTGCGTGCTCCTTTCCAGCTCCCTCCCCCCTGCCCCTTTCCTCCAGTGCAAGTAATTGTTCTACAATTCATATGTTGTAAAAGAAAGATTAAATCAAATTACTCCATGGAGTGGATAGCTAGTTCCACTGAAAGTAACAGACTTGGAATGAGACAAGGTGTTTGTTTTCAATATGTTGGCCCCATGCAGGTTTCTTTTCAGTTCAGTGAAGATATATAGCTAATTTAAAATCATTTCATGCCTTTTCAATAATTGTAGTTGTGAGTTTGGAAGGGGGAGGGTTGGCTTGGAAGGTGGGAGTTGGGTAAAACACTTATGCACAAGTCTGCTTATTCTGTTAAATGGGAGTTTTATTTATTTATTTTTTATAAAACCTTTGACACTTCTCCTCTGGCCAGGCTCTATATCTTCCTTTGTGGTCTGTACAGCACTCAAATAATAATCTTTCTTTGGCCTCTCTCATTACTTTTGGTAGAACAATTTCTGGAGAAACTGGCACCCACAGAATAAGTCTAGAAGGATAAACTACCTCTTAGGTGTTTCTCCATAGAGATACAACAAACTGCTCCTCTTCAGTGTGGAGCCTGTGTGCTTGCTCTGTGCACCAGTGAGCTGAGAGAGATGCACAATCCCTCCTAAGGCCACGTATCAGTCCTCTGTGTGAACCAAGTGCCACAATTTGACACTAATTCTGTCACTATAGGGGTCCTTACAACTTCCTGGGCCTTATGTAGATATAATAGTTACTGTCTAGTTTAGCATTTCAAGTGGAAGAGGAGGTTTTAAAAAACAGGTTAGACAAACATATGTCAGGGATGATCTAGGCTTACTTGGCCCTGCCTCAGCACAGGGGGCTGGACTAGATTCTTGAGGTCCCTTTCAGCCCTACATTTCTATGAATGTTTAAAACTCTGGCTGGTTTTGTATTTGCATAGTTGTCCCATGGCATTCTGGGTACTCTGAATCATATGAACTAAATGTTTTTGGGCATGGCTACACTTGCAAGTTAGAGCACATTAAAGCAGCCCCAGGCGACCTAACTCCCAACTCGTCTACACTGGCAAGGCACTTAGAGCGCCTGGACTCTGCAGCTGGAGCGCTCCTGGTAATCCACCTCCACGATAAGCATAACGCTTGCTGCACTGCGGCTGAAACGCCCGGGCGTCAGTGTGAACGAGGTGTTGCATTACTGCGCTGTGATCGGCCTCTGGAAACGTCCCATAATCCCCTTAAGTCAAGTGGCCACTCTTGTCATTCTTTTGAACTCGGCTGTAGGAATGCGGATATCCCCTTTCAAAGCTCTGTTTCTGACAGCCGGCGTGCTTATCTGCTCCAGGACAAAGCAAGCCATTAGTGTGGAATGCTGCTGTTGTGAGTGAGTGAGAGAGAGGTGGGGGAGAGGGGGGTCTGAACTTACAAGACAGCATGCTGACACACTCTCAGCACCCCAAAAACCAACTCTCTCTCCCCCCACATATACACCACATACTCCCTGTCACACTCCACCCCACCCCCCGCATTTGAAAAGCACGTTTCAGCCATTTGCACGCTGGGAAAGCTACCACAATGCACTGCTCTTTGTGGCATTGCAAGAGCTGCTAATGTGGCCACACCAGTGTTCTTCTAGCTGAGAGTGTAAATACACGGCAATGTTTTCCCTGCTGCGGTCTCCGAAGGCTGGTTTAACTCCCAGCGCTCTACATCTGCAAGTGTAGCCATGCCCTTTGTTTATATATTTCAGCTACCTTTAGGAGTTGACCTTTTTTTGGCTTATTAATGTTTAATGTTATAGATTTTAAATAAGTTTCTAGTAAAGGCTACTGCTACCTCTGCATAAAGGCCGATGGGAATTCAGAGATTCTCTTGAAACCTTATCCCTACTGGGACAGAGAGGCTTGTGTTCCCTCCCAACTTTCCTCTTGGTTGTGCTCTGGTCAACCTTGTTGTTTACAGCACCAAAGAACTGATGCATCAATTTCAAGATACATTTTTACTTTGGGCCTTACCTTGCAAGTTCTTTCTCAGTCCCTGATTCAAAACCCATAGAAGTCAATAGACTCCCATTGACTTCAGTGCATAGGCGCTGACTCCATGGGTGCTCCAGGGCTGGAGCACCCACGGAAAAAAAATAGAGCCCTGCTGATCAGCTCGTCCCCCTCCATCCCAGCACCTCCCACCCACCCGTGATCAGCTGTTTAGCAGTGTGAAGGAGGTGCTGGGGGGGGGGGGGGAGGGGGGGGAAAGGGGAGGGGGGGGGGGGGGCCGAGGGGGGGGGGGGGCCCGGAGGGGGGGGGGGACCAGGGGCAGAGGGGGGGGCAAGCATCCCCCCGCTGGGAAATCACAAAGTCTGTGCCTGTGCTTCAGTGGATTTTCAGTCAGGCCCTCAGGACCCAGTTCAGTGAAGCACATAATTTAAACTTCAATTACTGAGTGCAGAGACTGCAATTAGGAGTGGGTCTTGTGTGTAGAGGGATTGGAACCATAAAGCCAATGACAGCAACGGTTCTGGCTCAATCTCTGCTAATACCGCCTCATAAGGATCATCCACAATTGCCCCCTCACTAACCACACTTCCATTGTGTAGGGCCAGTCCATGCTGCCTCTCTGCTATACTTCATTCCCCCTTGTCCTGGAGTGACACTGCAGGCATAACCTCTTCCCACCACACACAAATACAGCCTCCTGGAAGTGGGAGACAGTCATAACCTTAGTCTTCTCCCTGGTTCCATGTCAGCTTTTAGAGGAGACTGTCCTTTTGTCAAACTCTTTCTAGTGGTTTGTACTGAGATTAAAAGTCCATTAGCAGCCACATTGGGACTTTTACTTACTTACTCCTTACTTCACCTAAGAACATCTAATCTTCCCATAGCCTCATATCAGTCACTGCCTTAAAAAGCAGAGCAAGCATGTGTAGTTGTTGTATTGTGTACACCAACAATTCCAGTGACCCTATCTCAGCTTTCATCCTAAGCAAGTATATATTGTTTTCTGTTCTATGTGAATGAGGAAGTTCTAAGAAAGCCTAAAAATAAGATTGGTAATGACCTTCAAGAGATGTTTCCTATCCCAACAGATCCACTTAGGTTGAAGCTGCTGCTGCTTTTCCTGACTGCAGACACAGAGAGAGGCTGAAATGAGCAATCAGCTTGTTTATGGCAGGCTTTAGTGCTTCACTGCTGTAATAAGAGGCTTTGGCAGAAGGGATTTGGTTCTCGTGTACTTCAGTGTTTTCTGCTCCGTTTTGCTCCATAAAACCCAGGCTCTTGTTTACAAAAATTAGCAGCTTCCCAAGGTTTCTGCTGATTTTGAGGAATCAACCCCTTGCAGCTATGTGACACTAGCATGCAGCTCTCACTCCACCCGGCACTTGCGGAATGAGTGTTCCCTACGTGCAGTTGAGCACTTGGATTAAACACCTGCACAATACAATTGGCACAACCCAAAGAGCTGTTAGAGGCTCCATATCCTGTTTGGGAATCACTTCAAGTGAAATTAATGATTCTTCTCTGCACGCAAGACTTTTAAAAAAAGAAATCTACTTTTATATGTGCAATTACTCTGAAGCAGTGAGTGTGTGTGTGGCATATGCTGCTTCTCATCAGTTATGCAGCAACTTCATGGCTTCTAACCCCATAACATATATAGCATTTAAAACAACAAATGCCCTACATAGGTACATAGCTGTCACACATACCTTTTGGAATGATGGGGTATCCTTGTTTTAAAGGGCATTTACATGGACTTCAATCATTTTTGGCTGCATTCAGGACATTATTTTAGTTCAAATTCTCATCACAGCAGAGATATAACAAACAAACAAACAAACAAAAAAAGGTCTTCCAAAAGGTTTTACATGCTAATGTGCAGTGTTGCCAACTCTCATGATACTATCGTGAGGTTCATGAGATTTGATGTTTTGCTTAAAGTCCAAGCTCCTGGAGTAATGTGATTACATCTGAATCTCAGTTTTCATTTAAAAAATGTTTCTGTACCTCCTGGTGTCAGAGAGAAGCTTAAAAATGTGACAGCCCTTCCAAAGATCTGAAACATCAGAAAGCAAATAAAGAACAAAAATTATTTTTACGCTTATGACTTTAAAACCAATCTCATGATTGATATGGGGGGCCAACATGATTTTTTGAATACTTGGGGTTGGTGAGACTAGTCATGTGTCAGACTAGTGTGCCTGGTAATTTACAGCAAGAATTGAAGATCTGGCGCAGTTTGATGTCCAGATGAAGGCACAAAGTCTTGTTAAGTGATCTCACCTGGCACTGAGCAGGTGAAGGGAGCCTGCATAGAATCCATGTCTGTGCCCTAAAGCATGTTCTGTAAAGCCCTGTCCTTAAGATTCAGGTTGCTGCATATCTCCAAAATCTGTGCGACTGGCCTAGGGCAGCAATGCACACCCACAAGCACTAGTGGATTTCTCAAGTGATGAAATGGTGTACATTGAACACTTTGGAATGGAATCCAGCCCTGTAAATTCCTTAGGTTCTTCAAGGTGAAAAGTGGTGGGTGTTTTTAAAAATCCATTTGTACTGTTAGAGCAGATAATTTCTGCACGGATGGATGTTATTTTAATACAAGTCTAATATCAACCAGCCTCTATCCCAGGGTCTTTTAAATGTATAAGAACACTTTATTTTCTTTTGTTCTGATAAGTCATTTATCAAACAAGAGACTCCATGGACAAAGCTGACCTAGCGATTTGTGTCATCGAAAATTCTGAATACTTGATATCTATATTTATCTGTCTGCCTGAGAAAAGTGTAATGAGAGCTAATGGGCCAATCACAGCTACTGCTGCTACATAGCAGTATATATGGACCAATGCAAGCAGCATTTTAAGCTTGTGGTACTGTGGCAAGAATCTATTGTTCAGTTTTCAGTTCTTAACTAAGGCATTTCACACATACTGTATCTTACTATTATCTCACAGTTCTGTTTTCAACTATCACAAACAGAACTGTACTGTAAGTATATAGATAGATAGATATAGTGTGTAACCAACAAATTTACCACCCATATCCAAAGGGATTTTGCTCAGTTTCTTCTAAACGAGACGGTGTAAAAGATATAGTTTGTCATTGTTTAAATCATTAAATATCCTGCTGGAATCTAGGAATATGTATGTACAGAAAAGAGAATAAACTGAACGAGCTTGCACTACGGAAAGGCCTGTAGATGGTGCTGTAATCCAACTGGAAAAACTTGGTTTACACTGAGACTGGCCAGAGTTTTTCATGCTTCTTTAGGAAAGTTGAACTCAGATTGGTTTTGTTCAATTTTTGTATAGGGATTTCTGAGCTGTAAGTGAAAATGACATAGACAAATCTTTTTATTTGAGATGGATGGGTATAGAAATCAGAGGGCTGCCAGTTGCATGTGGGGGAACTACAAAAACACCTTCTAGATGTGTTGCATAACCTGAACCCTTCCTAACCACCCACAAATCATACTGTGACTGGGAGAGAATGATGAATATTTTTATCAGGTTTTATAGCCTGGGAATGGACTGAGTGTCATCAGAATTCATTGTCATTGCGTAAGGATCTCTCTCTCTCTCCACCTTGAGAAGCAGGGAGGTAAAAGGGGAAATGGGACAAAATGCTTTGGTATATCTTTCTCTCCCCTAATCTTCAAATCTCCCCCTTCCATGCAAAAGTCCCACACCTCTGACCTATAGTATGTACTGCAGAGGGCTCAGCTGTGGATATCCTGCTAGCAGAGTCCAGCAGGACTGGCAAATTTACCAGCTAAAAATAGATTTGATAAGAAACGATTTCACCAAAAGAATAGTCTGTCTAACTAGGACCTTCCCCCCGTAACTGCAGGCTGTGTCTCCCTCCCCAACTGAGAGTTATTATTGGATTCTTTACTCTTTCATAAACTGCTGATTGGTGGCAGATTGTCTAGCAGCTGCCACCTGATCTAGTGCTTGTTGAATAAATTTGCCTTTTAAGTTCTAGAATAGCCTTGGTCTGGTAACAGTTCTGTAGAGATTTAGGGGAGAGGGACAAGAAAGAGTGGACTCTGGGCAGAGTTCCTTGCTAGGGAGCGGCCCTTTTTTGAGTCTTAGGCCCAATTCAGCAAAGCACGTAAATGTGTGCTTAACTTTAAGCACATGAGTAATCCTGTCCCTACTGAGAAAAGCATTTGAGCATATTCCTAAATTTCATTGATTTTAGCACATACTTAAGTGCTCTACTGAGTCAGGGCCTTAGTAAGTACTAGAATGTCCTCAGGGGTTGTCCTTTTTTCAGATGGTTCCTGAATCCCACACAAGTTATAGAAAACTCAGTGATTTTTAAAGAAAAAGGGATCTAAAAGCAGTATCAGGGTTGAGGGGTGGGAGGAATGCTAGCTGTGCATATGCTCTCCCCTATCACCATGGATAGCCTTCTACAGGGACTAGGTTCTATAGCTGGGATCAGGAAATATTCCCCTACTCCCCAGTGGGGTTCCAGGAGTAACATAATGCCCAGCAGAACCTTTCCATTTGTAATTGCAAACTCCTCCCTCCCTCTGAAGAGGGATTCTGGGGCAGCTTCTGGCAGGTAGTATGGAGGGAGTGTGGCAGCATGGTTCTTAAGAGCTCCATTTACATAGCTTCCCTTGTTCGCTGTCTTCTCTGAGGGGGCTCCTTTCCTCTGCATGTGTCCCGAGAGCTGCTGATTTCCGGCCATTGCACGCAATGGGAGGGAGCTCTGATCTTACCCTTCCCAGGAAACTGGGAAGAATGTATTCAAGTGGAAACTGGGAGTTTTCTGGGCTGTACGAGGAACTCCCCCAAAGATGTGGAAGATTAGCAGGTGGGTTTCTGTTTCTAGGTCATTAGCTGGTAACTTCCACTTCAGTGGTTTGTCTTTATGTATTTGGTAGCAGTCAAACCCATTCAGAATTAAACAGATGTAGGTTGCATGAGCAATTGGTAGGTTCCTTTGCTATAACAGCTGCCTTCTCTTTAGTAGTAGAACTTTTTGCGAGAATAGGAGTGGGTAGCCCTGTGTCCTGGCCAGAATCCAACTTAGGTAATTACATTCTGCCTAAAAATTCAATGACTTGTTTATTCTTCCCTTCTGCTAAATGCCTGGGGATCATTCATTCTGAAACTTGCCATTTAAATGCAAAGTTATTAGATGAGTCATCTTCATTAATTTTATTCTGTATCTCAATCAAAATGTAGTTGTTTTGTATTCAAATAACACAAACGTTTCCTAATATGCGTATTTTAGTGGGTTCTAACCAAGAATACAGTTTATACATTTCAATGAGTAAGTCTCTCATGGCCTGATTTTTAGAGTTTTGAGTATCCACTGATTTAACTTGGAGCTACAACTGCTCAGCAGTCTAAAAATCAGGCCAGTAATAACTAGTAGTTTAGAAACATAAAAATCTATTTCTACACTACTGTAAAAATGAAGAACCTAAATAAATGTAACTCATTAAGCTAAGCCACTTCCGTACTCAAGCAAGATATATTTTAGTTCATGTACCAACCAGTAAAAAACTGATTGGTTTATTTTGGAAAGCAGATGTGAAAATAAAGAAACAAAAATCTAAATTAAGATTGTTGGGTTTTGTACTGTTGAGTTAGATCACTGATGTTCAAATGGATGTGGTGAAGCTGGATATAACCAAACGGAGACTGATAGATTACATAGGCCTTAGCTCTTAAAAGAACAATAGACATTGAGTTGAACACTCTTAGTTTTGAGATGGGAGGAGGGTAAGAAATGCAAATCCAGATCTAGAGTTTATAATGATGAAAAGACTGGATCCAAACACCCAAAACTGCAGGGTCGTTATCTGGATCTCAAATTTTCCATTTTATCCTGTCTCTACAGCAAACCCTGTTAAATCTGTGAGTGTGGGGCCCACAGAATGGCAAGGGCCTGCTTTATCATCGGGGGTAGGATCCGGCCCCAAGTGAACAAGAAATGGCACACAAGATAGCTGCCCCATTTATGAAATGACAGATCATTCTCACTCCCACCCATTCCTCTATTAACCTAAAAAGAATCTTCATAAAACCAGTAATATCACTAAGGGCGAGGGTGGCAGCTTGCAATCCACCCCGAGTAAGGGCCAGCACATGCTTGCACTGCCCCAGCAGGAAAAGCAGGGACCCCAATTGTGACTAGGAGTCACAGTTCAATCCTGCTTCTCCCTTGCTCCATCGGGGAAGTAAGCCATGTCAGCCCATTTCTTAGTGCAGCTTACTTCCAAACGGGCTCAGCTGTCCAGGCCAGTGTGCTGCAAAGGCAGGAGGGGCATAGTCATGAGTCCGTCTATTCCCACCTGTGAGGGAGGTAGAGTAGTGGTCTGGCAGCAGTTGCTCGCCAGGTCACAATGTGTGGGATTTTGGACTCAGATGGCCCATCCAGAGGAGTAAAGGGACCTATTAAGCTCCTTTACTCCCATGTGTGGGATTGAGCCTTACGATTTCAGAACTAGAGACAAAAACTGCTGTCCCCAAATTTGAGCCACCGAAGTAAGGCTCTTTGGAAAACAGCTCTCATAGGATTTAGGAAAACAGCCAGAGGCTTTGTATGATCAGAGTGGCACAGAATAGCACTTTAGGGCTCTCAGCAGCCGGAGGGCAGTGCCAGGCTCCTCTGCCTGCTCCTGCTGCCTTTTTGAGAAAGCCAGGGAGCTCAGCAGTAGGTTTCTGCCAAGGCTGTTGGACTATACGTCCCAACTCATTGGTGCAGAGTCTCCCTCTCCCCCAGCTTAGTCATCTCGCCTCCTGCTCTAATTCTCAGTGAGATATTGAAAATTCTGAAGAGCCACAAAAAATTCCTTCTAAGGATTTGCAGACTCTTTATTCTGGCTGTGCTTCAGCCAGCAAAAAAACAATCTACATAAAAGTACAAAGAAACCTTTTAAAGACCATAGTCTTCAGTCTTTGATCAAAGACAATGATCCTAGTTTATTATTGTTTCATTGAGAGTGGTTGTTTGTTTACTAGCATGGAACCTATCAGTGCATAATCAATGCACAGACTATAAATAATCAATGCATAGACTATAAATATAAACATTATATAAAGGTCCAGCCCTGCAAACCAGATATAGGATGGGAGGTAGGATGAGTTGTGCCTCTCTGTTTTAGAGAGCAACCTGCTTCGTGTCTCTTTACGTTTTAGGGTTCTTGTGTGTTATTATTCTGAATTCTAAGAAATGAAGCAGTGTTATGTTGCCACATTCCAGCAAGAGTATTTACATTTTTATCTAATTTCTGTGTGTGTGCTGTGTGCTGTCAAGATGTGTGTGGAGGACGGAATTGGATTAAGCTAATAACTTACTGCTTGTGGGCAATGAAATAGAAGTGAGGCTTGTAGAAGGTAGGGAGTTGGTGAGCAGGCATGGCGCTTCATGTAGATTGGTTAGTGAGCATGCATGAGCGGGAGGCAGCAGAGATGAAGGCATGGAGATGGGAATAGGAAAAGGATACAAATGACGCCTGGGGCTGTGGGAGGAGGTGTAGAGAGGAATTGCCAGCATAGGTGGAGCAGAGTTGTGTAGAAGCTTGTAAGTGAGAGCAAGATATTTAGGCGTTGTCTACACTGGCACTTTGTCGGCAAAACTTTTGTCATTCAGGAGTGTTAAACAAACACACACACCCAAACGATAAAAGTTCTACTGACAAAAAGGGCTGGTGTGAACAGCGCTTTGTCGGCAGGCGCGCTCTCCTGCTGACAAAGCTGCTGCCGCTCGTGGGGGGTGGAAGTTTTTTGTCATCAGGAGAGCTCTCTCCTGACGACAAACAGCAGCTACACTGCACACCTTTTAGCAGCATGGCTGTAGCGGCACAGCCGTGTCGCTAAAAGCCTCGTAGTGTAGCCATAGCCTTACATCTGAAATAGAGCTGGAAGAGGAGTGAATAGAAGGATGCAAGTAGGGGGAGTTGTCATAGCTGGAGCACCAGGCAAGGAAGGTAACTATGGGAGCTGCATTTTGGATGGACCAGAGCTGAGTGTTCTGTAGCTGCGTGACTCATAAATTCTAAGGCCAGAAGGGACCACTGTGATCAAATAGTCTAACTTCCTGCATAACAGAGGCCATAGAACTTCCCCAAAATAATTCCTGCTTGAACTAAAGCATATCTTTTAGAAAAACACCCAGTCTGGATTTTAAAATTCCCAGTGATGATGAATCCACTATGACCCTTGGTAATTTGTTCCAATGGTTAATCACCCTCTGTTAAAAATTGATGCCTTCTATCCAGTCTGAATTTGTCTAGCTTCAACTTCCAGCCATTGGATTGTGTTAGCTCTTTTTTCTGATAGATTAAAGAGCCCATTATCAAATATGTGTTCCCCATGTAGGTACTTATAGACTGTAATCAGGTTACCCCTTAACCTTCTCTTTGTTAAGCTAAATAGATTGATGGGGAAGCTGGTTGTAGTAATCAAGATGGGAGAGGATGAAGGCACAGTGACAGCTATTGGGACACAGAAGATGTGTTGTGGACAAAAAACCAGTGAGACAGGGGTATGAGATTGAGATGGAGGAGTTGAAGATGACCATTTCTCCCCCTGCATGGCAAGCCTCAGGGAGGGGTATAATGTCATTTGATAATGTTAAACGACTGTAATGGAGAGTCTTCACTGTTTCATGCCTTATGTATTTTGTGAGCCTGACTTTTTGAGAGAGCCTTTGTTGCAGGAGAAAATAAAATAATGCATTGCGGGTGCAGGGATTAGCATTTAGACCTGTGCTCTCAGTCTCCAACGACTGTTATTTGCATTGGCATAAAAAGCAGCTATGTTAAGGCCTGGCTGAAAATCAAGCCCTTTGTGAGCTGCCTAGAAGGCTTCAGCAGATGGGAGCCATATAAATAAAATGTGGTGTCGTTATTACCTGGCTTAACAAGTCAGTGTATCTGTTAACAATGCTTATTTGAAATGGCATAACAACTAATCTATCCTGAAAGGTGAGTTTATTTTATATACTGGATTGAGACACTTAAAAGCAAAATATACAGTCCCTCTTCTCTAGTAGTGAGGATGCTTTGAGTCTTAATGCTCTTCAATATATGCAAAAGATCACTGTTGTATAGTTTAAACTGCCTGATTAATTCTATTATTGATAGTATCACCAAGCACGTTACAACCTCTGTAGAACTGCTATAGCTTCCCGTCACCCCAGTTTAATCCCCAGCCCCATTAACAATGAGTTATGCCCAGCTATTTTGTGATGAAGATGTGGTTAACCACAAACAAAGGACTCTTTATTCAACAGGGATCTGTATATTTCTTATAGCATCACAATGTTCTAAATGAAAACAAAAGAAAGACATAGTATTCCAGGCTCCGATTCTGGAAATGTGAGGTGGTAATGCACGCAGAGTCCTCACCTCCTATAAGTAAGGAATTCAGACCCCTTTCCCTGCATGCTCCTTACTTTCTGACTTCCTAACCAGCACTAAACTCCTTAGTTTGATTTACCCTGAGTGTTTTTCTCCTAGCATACCCTCCAAAGCTAGCCCTTTAAATCTGGGAAACACAACCAGCTGTGGCCTCAAATGGCTATTTTTGTCTCTGATTGTTACAGCTGACAGTCTCCTCCCTTCCAGCTAGCTCCTTATGTGTTGTTTCCCTCCTGGTTTTCTTTTTTCATTCCTACGTAGGTGGCTATTTTTCACATTGCTCCCTCCACTCCACCACCATAAGCCAGCATTCCACATCATTGTTAGGTTTTTTAGTCCATCTTATGTAAATCAGGCTGCCAATGCATGGTAGTTCTCTATATCTCCATTTTTTTACCAAAGGCAAAAAGCTATTAGAAGGTTCTATTCTTGCCATATGGCTGATACCCAGGCCTGACAGTTCAGCAGCTGAGTTTCGTTCTGGAAGATTTCACAGCTCGCCTATGCTGAATGAATCTCCTTGTCAAAATACGTGCCTTAAAATGAAGTTTAGATTCTAATAGTACTGGCTTGACGTGTAGAGGGCATGCTGGAGAGAGGAGAGGGAGTGGCCTGAGGATGTGGTAGTTCAGCTATTCTTGGCTGGTAGACAGCCACTAGGGGGCCATTGCAGTCAGAATGTAAATTAGAGCAGCCCTGAAGCTGCCCTGTATTTTAAGTGTCCCGCTGCTTCCCTGCTCCTCTAGAAATAATGGAAGATATTAGATGGAAAAGATCTATTAGGCCTTTATCCCACACCCCTACCAATCCAGGATTGTTCTGTATGTTACATTTTCTATATATCTTCTTATAATATTTATATTTGCTTATTTCTAGGAACTTATTTTAAAAATGTGCGAACGAGGAGCTTTCTCTTCAGTGGATAAGCAATGCAGGGTAGAACCCAAAGACACCTTGCACAAGCTGTGTATTGCTTAAACCGTAGCGTCCATTAGAGCAGCCCAATCTGCTTAATCGTTAATTTCTTCAAGTGGCACGGAGATACAGCCCAAAAGACTAGTGCTTGACTGCTAATAAGAAAGAGAAGATGACTCATTGCTACTAAAGGTGAGTTATGTAGAGTAATTATATTTTAGTGGATCTGTTTATGAGTTACTTTCCCAGACGTAGAGATATTAAAGCTCCTTCCCACAGCCCTGCCTGCCTCCCTCTCTCCCCCACAGCAGTAGCAGCACAAGCCCAGCATTCTACATCATTAGCATTGCCATTGCGGCTGGCACACGTGTGCACACCCACACCTGAGCCACAGAGGTGAAGAATATTTTTTATGACATTATTTTTATGATAATCTATTTCAATGGTTAATTTAGTTTAGGGCACTGATTTATAACAAGTTTATAGATCTTTTTTACTATTCTTTGTTGAATTATGGAGGTGGCATGTGTGAAATGGAAGCACTTGGCCTATTGTTCTGCTTCTCACGCAACCAGTAGAGTTCAGACAATAAAAAGATCTATAAAATTAATATATACAGAGAGAAAGGGACAGAGACAGAGAGAATATGTAATGCTTTAGAGTCTGATACCACATTTATCTCTCCCAGTGAGGCTAAGACTCAAAATTTACATGTGAAAATACCACAAAGATCTTACCCTCTTGCTGTGGTGAGAAATGACTTCTCAGAATCTTACCTGTTTCATTTATAAAATCTGTTTCATTTATAAAACCAATGTTCATGGTGTAAGTTTCCCAGTTTTTTTTTCTCTTTAGGATAGGACCATATTACTGGGTTAACTTTTTGGAAACAGGCCATCGGTTGCCAGGGGTATTGTTGTTTGTGGATTATAGGTTGGCTTTTATGAAAACGTAACTGCAACAGGATTTAGACTCCTATTTTTACACCATTACATCACGTCATATTTAAACATAACACTCATATTGTGATATAATATCAAATATATAATATACAGATCTATGTATATGTATATATCTATGAATACACATACATCACATGCTTTATGTGGTAATGATATCTGTAATTTAGCAGTGATAAACTGTGCTTAGCATGTAGCTTTGATTACCTCATCTTTACTCTGCCCACTAATGTCTCCCTTGAGATTTATTCTATTTCAAACCTCTGCGAATCTGCAAACAGCTATAATCAAATAGACCAAAACAAAACAAAAACCTTAGCTTGCAATAAAAATGTTCCCTTTTCCCCCAAAATGGGGATCTACCTCCATACAAAAAGTACATTGGTCTGAGGCCCAAGATGGGTAATACTCAGTCCTGGACAAGTGACAGGTTTATGATCTGTCTCAACACTGCAGGGCAATGCAATGGGCTACCACTTGCTTCTAGTCCTGGAAAAGACCAAGATAGCTGACTTTCTAACTAGGGAATGGAGAAGGATTTGTCTAGGTTTGAGTTAGAACTTTGTCTATTAATTTGCCTAAGATGTTAGCATGATTAGGTGTGCGTGTGTGCAAAAACACACCAAAAATATAATTCCAGTCCTTAGTATTAGTGCAGTTCTGCTTGACTGACCATCAGTCTGGTTCTGTGCCGGTGGTATTAGCAGAATTCTTTTTCTAGTTGCTAAGATGACTCTCAATCAAAGATTTAACAAAACCTTATAAAAAGACCCGAGTTCAACAATTAATCCATGTGGAAATGACTCGGTCACTTCGGAGCTCTTATAGCTCTTCCAGCTTGTATAAATCTTTTAGTCCTCCAATGGATGATTTTACAGTCTGCTGCTATTCTAAACTCTCCCTTTCCCCCTGAGCTCCCATCTCTGATTGATTAGTTCTCTACCCATTCAGTGGAGTAAGCAAATGGGTAGTGAGTAGATAATTGTAGAACTAGTTGATGCCTTTTCCTTTCATATGCATTAATAGCCTGCTTTAATAAACCTATTCACACACTACCCTTTCTTCTGCCGATTATAAATATATGGTAATATGAGGTCTGTCTTCTTGTCACAACACGTCACCACTTCTATTTGTACAAAACAGAGTAAAAACACTAAATATAATCTTGCAGTCAACTGGAAGGAAAAATTCTAGTTTCTTCTGTCAGGGAGGAAAGGCATAAAAATGACTTGAACAGAATTTCAGTTTATCTTGTTAGGTTTTAAAGGAAACCAATTACTTTCATAAACTGGGAGATGTTTAAAGATGTCAAAAGTTGTAACAAAGTTTAAGAATCTTTGTGAAAAGAATAGTAGGGTTTTTTTTCATTTGACATATCCATCATTCTGTTTAGTCAGGAACAAGGACAGGCCAAACAGCAGAATATTTTGACAAATAATGAAAGGGATAGTTTTAAAAACTAACAATACCACTGACATTCCCCCACCCTCCACTAATGCAAACAATAAGGCTTAAAGATCTGGTGTAGTCAGAAAGTTGGAAGGAAGAGCCAAGTTACAGGATCTGGCTTAGCTATATATAAACAATTGGAGCAGATAATAAGAAAGAAAATATGTAAATAATGCGTGTCACTGATTGATTGTCAGGGTTTAATCTACTTCCTTGGCTCAACATCATTCACAGACAGAGGGCAGAAGAAGAGCCAAGTGCACAGTTCAGTGCTGTCTAGACTCTTTATTGGTTTGTCCATCTCTATAAATCTGTTGTTTGGACATGTTCACTCTGCTTTTGTTTTACTAGCAGTTCTGAAAACACATTTGCACTAAATCATTGCTATGCCTACTCGAGCTAGCAGTGTATTATGGCAGAACCTCACACCTCTTAAGTCCAAGTTAAGTTGCTATTTCCATTATATGTTGTGCTTCAGAGGGTTAAAGTTGTCAGTAGAGATTATTGTTTGGGTTTTTTTACACAGGGCGGGGGGGTGTCTTAATTTGGTTTTTCCTTTTTTGTTTATTTTACATATAAATATTTATCAACAATATAGCTTTTGCTGAGTTTGTCCAACCTACCCAAAAAAGAGCTTTTTATTTTAGAAACAGAAATTTTGCAGATCCTTTCTCCTGAATGATGAACCCAGTGGGATGTAAAAGGAAGAGGAACACTCACATTATGGGTGAACACATTGTTTTTTTCCCCTCAGAACACAGTGTCAGCAGTTCTATTAGTCCAGCTAATTTCTATCAAATGACAATCTCAGAGTAGTGTTTGTTGTGCCTCTCAGCTGTTAGTGAGACACTGGTACATCATAGAACCAATTAGTTAAATCCCCCATCCAATGATTAGATTTTCTAGCCCTGAATCATGGCTACATTCTGGCTCCTTTATGCTGCTCTGGTGGAATTAAGGGCTGGAACCTGAGCAAATTCCCCAGACACAGAGATCTTCACTTGAGCTTCAGAGGGAATAGGCAGCCCTACATCCACCCCCATGCCCCCCGAGGCATCTCTAATTTATGCTGGGGGCTGGGCATGTCCCCATCCAGGCTCAAAATATGAAGAGCACAAAGGTGGCTTTACTCCTCACACTGCCCAGGCTGCTGCTCCTAAGCTACACCACACAGGAGGCACAGTTGAGAATCCAAGCTGCTATGTGCATGTAGTTACTGAAAGCAAGATTTAAACCAAGCCGCTAACTAACCAGTGGAAGAACTCACAGAGGGAGGTGGTGGATTCTCTGTCGCTTGCAATCTTTAAATCAAGATTGGATGGCTTTCTAAAAGATATGCTCTAGCTCAGGGGTCGGCAACCTTTCAGAAGTGGTGTGCCGAGTCTTCATTTATTTACTCTAATTTAAGGTTTCGCGTGCCAGTAATACATGGTAACGTTTTTAGAAGGTCTCTTTCTATAAGTCTACAATATATAACTAAACTATAGTTGTATGTAAAGTAAATAAGGTTTTTAAAATGTTTAAGAAGCTTCATTTAAAATTAAATTAAAATGCAGAGCCCCCCGGACCGGTGGCCAGAACCCGGGAAGTGTGAGTGCCACTGAAAATCAGCTCGCGTGCCGAAGGCGGCACGCGTGCCATAGGTTGCCTACCCCTGCTCTAGCTCTTCCAGAAGGAATTACTGCATAAACTGTATGGCCTCCTGTGTTATGCAGGAAATCTAACAAGATGATCAATAGTAGCCTTAAATTATGAATAGATCTGCCACAGTCTCAGGAGCAGGATGAATTGGCACTATAGGTCTAGTTGGGATTTGGTATTTCTCATCTCAGTTGCTCCCAAATATGCCAATGAGTCCTTTGCACTAGCTGTGATGGTGTTTCATAGGAGGTGTTGGGATAGCTGCCTCTAGATATTCTGGGGTGCATCTTTTTTTGTGTCGTCCCCAGTCCCTAGCTTTGTTTCTGTGTTTGGCCAGCTCTTAATTCTTCTCTCTCTCCCTTTTGTTCCTCTGTTCTGTCTGTTTGCTCCTTTCCCTGTCTTTTGTCATGTCATTCTCTCTCTCTCTACAGTCAAGCCATAGACATGAAATGTATTAGGATTGAAGAGCACTTTGCAGCCCCCTCATCTTATAAAGTGTTTGATCTGCAGGGAAACAGACTAATCCTAATCAACTACCCTCTGCAAGATATTTACAAAGGGATCTGCAAAGGTAACAGATTACTATGCTAGTCCTTTCCTCTTTGCTTCTGTCCTGTGCCACCTTTAATGTGGTGCCCAAGGTGACTGCCTGTCCCCCCCGTCCTGAAAACCAGCCCTGAGAAGATATGCCAACATGTCTCCCTCTAGCCAAGTCAGGAGGAGATGTGCTAAACTTATTTAATTTAGAAGTCTGTCATCCAAATGATTATTCATTGTATTACAGTAATGCCCACAAAGTGCTAGATGCTGTCCAGCCATTAGCTTGTAGGCTGTGTCCTGTACACCTAACAATCTAAGAAGACGAGCAATGTACAAAAAAGTGCAGGAAAAGAATAAAATGTATAATTAAAATGTTTTAAAAATAAATACTAGCTATCCCCTAAATGCCCCAGTCTCTAGTCATTGCTAGGTGGCTAACTTTTTATAGGTGTCATAATAGAAGGGGGTCTTGAGGAGGGATTTGAAGGAGAAGGCATTGCACTCATGTCTCCGTTCAGGGAGAGTGTTTTGTGCATAAGGGGTGGCATGGAAGAAACCATGAAAATGGTGTGGGAGAAGGGAACAAATGGGAAGGCAAAGCTAACTTAATGGGCAGAGGAGTGATCTAACAGACACAAATGGATAGATATGAAGACACAATGTTGTGAAAGACCTTAAAGATGAAGACCAGGAGCATGAGTTTGTTAAAGGCAGGGAGTGAGTGGAGGGGTTGGAGGGAGGATAACCTGTTCTAAGTGAAGTAAGATCGTCTTAGTGGCTGTGTTTTAAATGGACTAGAATGGGTCTGGTGGCAGACTTTTGCTCCTTGTGGCTTCCAAAGCATCTCTTACTCTGATGTGCTTTCTTAGGGTGAAAATACAGTGGTATTGGGTAAATTAATGCAAATCAGAATTAGGGTAAAGAGACTTCCCTTCCCCACCAGTAGAAACCTCTTGCTCTTATAGCAGGTACTAATTTTGGTGGGACTGTAACACTGTGTCCAGAAACTGCCTTGTATGAGAGCACACTTCTGCCACATGGACCAAAACTTTACAGCAGAAATTCATGTTGTTGTTTGAAATTTTAAACATGATCCTGATTCACCTTGAAGTCCCATTGTTTTCTTCCAAGAATTTCCTGGTCAAATCCAACCATGCACACAATAACCATTAGCCTAGGGGTAAACATCTCTGTCTTCAATATTGATAATATAGGGTTATTACATACAGAGAGGCTTACCCCTTTCATAAGAGACAGTGTCTGTACTTTCACAAACACCATCTGAAGCTTATTGCTAGAGTGTATTCATGTTCACAGCTTTCTGTGGGAATCTGTATTTATGATGTATAGGTAAGAAATTTCTGGCACCATGTTTCTATTCCCTTCAGCTGATCAATTATTGGTATGTTTTGCCCTGCAGGCAGAAGAAGTTACTTTCTCCATGCTGCTTCTCTGCTGAATTTTTGCAGGCTTACTTTTGACAACAACTTTGGGTCTGTAAAGGGAAATAACATGAACCACGTTTCTAATGAGCAGTAATTACAGGTTTAAATAGTTGGCACAATCAGTGTTCAGTGATTTCATTATTAGATGGCACCATAATTTATGCTAATCCTGATAACGGTTCCGGATGAGAGAGGTCCAGACATAGGAGATTGCACTGCAATTATTTACACCCTGTATTTCTGAAACAATAGATATGGTAATTTGAAAATCAGATGACTGTGATCTCATTTATTCTGGTAGGAAACACATGTAACAAGTTGTGTCAACAACTGTAAAATTAAATAGGGGTATTTGACTTCCATTCTAGGTCGATTCCTTCTTCTTAGCTTTCCTTGTACACTTCTGGCCAGGAACCATGCATGGAAAAAAGTCAAGAGGCAGAAAGCAGCAAGCTACTTAAGACATGGAATTTTGTTTGTTACTTTTCTCAGTGCACATTTTCTGTCTGGACGTAAGTTCTTGTTACGTGGAAGCTATAGATGGCAAGTGACAGCTGTCCCCTACTGGGCATCATGGCCCTGCCTTCCTATGACTATAAACTCTAACCACTGTAAATAGGAGACATGCTGCCCCATCCCCCCACCTTCTTCAAATGCAGCCGTCTGATACCTACTCCCCCTTAGCTCTACTCTGCTCCTGTTCAAGTGGGTCTGTGATGGGGTATAAACGCCACACAGGTGGGGGTTAACAGTAGTCTGAGAGCTCAATTAGCCCACCCTGTTGCACCTGGGGTGTATGTAAAGCTTGATTTGTTATCAAACCCAGCTTGGGAGGAAGGAAGTAAAAGCTACAGTGGAGGTCCAGGAGAGAGACCCAGGTAAGGTCACCAACAGCCCCATGTTATAAGGGATGTCTCTTATTTAAATAACAAATTGCCTGTTCCATAATAAATCAGTACAGGATGCCTTTTATCCCATATTTCAGTTCTGCTGGGTCTGAAGTAGTCTGAAGTGTTGCTCCGGCACCTGAAATCCAGGATGGAGTGATGCTCCAGCACTTTCCTTTGCAAAGTGCTACTGGTTGGCAGCTTGACCTGGTGGATGGGGCTGCAATGACACTCTCATCAGTCCTGGCCACCCCTCCATTTCGTATGACAGAGGTTGGGCCAAATGTGAGTGACATTGTGATCCCACCCACCAGGTCAAGTTGCCAACATCACTCAAATTTGGCCAACCCATCTGTCTGTCTGGCAAGCAGCGCCCAGAGCTGCAGAGAGAGAACCCCCGGGAAGGATGGGTGAGGAGAGGAGACTTGTCCCCAGAAGCTTAATTGAAGACTGAGGACAACTGAGGTCTGTTCCATATTTTTGAAATATAACGTTGGCAACCCAGGCCTAAGGAAGAGGGTTAGAGTTCCCTCACTCTGGGAAAGAAACCATGGGGACACTGAAGGTGAAGGGCTAGTCCTAATGCTAGGCCCTTGGAAAGGGCTGGAGGTCCAAGTCACAAGAAAAAGCAGACTGCTATAGGGCCAGACCAACTGTCAGCCGAGGACGCCAGAGAAAGAGAGCCTGCTACACCACACCCAGCCACGAGGGAGTGTGCTGGCTTGAGAATCATTCTTCTATAGGATCCCACTCCCAATCTATCCAACTGAGCCACCTGTAAATTGCTCACTTTCTAATTGAAACACATCTGTCAAATGGCAAGAAGGGACAATGTCAGAGTCAACTAAACTTGCAGGAGGAAGCCAAGGCAGGTTATGGAGCATGGGTGTAATGTGTTCCATGCCAGAGACCAAGCTGAGTAATTTGGCAGTCACATTCTGCATTAGCTGATGTTTCCAAGTGGTCTTCAGGAGAGAGCATTGCACTAATCCCTTTGGAAGTAATCAGGCATGAGTAACTGTGGCAAGGTCCACATCTGAAATGAAAGGTCATAATGTACTCTGTTTGCCACCATCTTATCTGCCACTGTTAATGTATTAACTTCTAGGATAGGGTATGTAGGCCCTGGAATAATTTAACCTTGCTATGGTAGACTAGGCTAATATGGTTAGACTTGGCAAATAATAACTATAGCTCTCTGTACACGTCTGCATAAGACTAAGCAAATAATTGAGAGGAAATTTTTTTTGAATGAATTTAGCTTGTTTTTCGTTGGCAAACTGTAAGGTTTTGATGTTTTGCAAATGTATTTTTTGAAATTATCTATTGAATAAGTCCTGCAAATAATTGTTTTGTAGCTTGTTCACAAGCCATTTGACTGAACATATAACTCACATGTTCTTGTTTCTGTGCCCTGGATGAGTGTACATCTTTTAAATAGTTTTTATTGCAAACACTCATATTTATGAGTCAAACATTTGCCTTAACATAAGAACGGCCATACTAGGTCAGACCAAAGGTCCATCTAGCCCAGTATCCTGTCTTCCGACAGTGGCCAATGCCAGGTGCTCCAGAGGGAATGAACAGAACAGGTAATTATCAAGTAATCCATCCTCTGTCACTCATTCCCAGTTTCAGGCAAACAGAGGCGAGGGACACCATCCCTGCCCATCCTGGCTAATAGCCATTGATGGACCTATCCTCCATAAATTTATCTAGTTCTTTTTTGTACCCTGTTATAATCTTGGCCTCCACAACATCCCCTGGAAAGGAGTTCCACAGGTTGACTGTGCATTGTGTGAAAAAATACTTCCTTTTGTTTGTTTTAAACCTGCTGCCTATTAATTTCATTTGGTGGCCCCTAGTTCTTGTGTTATGAGAAGGAGTAAATAACACTTCCTTATTTACTTTCTTGACACCAGTTATGATTTTATAGACCTCTATCATATCCCCCCTTAGTTGTCTCTTTTCCAACCTGAAAATCGCAATCTCTCCTCATACGGCAGCCATTCCATACCCCTAATAATTTTTGTTGCCCTTTTCTGAACCTTTTCCAAGTCCAATATATCTTGTTTGAGATGCGGCGACCACATCTGCACACAGTATTCAAGATGTGGGCGTACCATGGATTTATATAGAGGCAATATGATACTTTCTGTTTTATCTGTCCCTTTCTTACTTATTCCCAGCATTCTGTTTGCCTTTTTGACTGCCACTGCACATTGAGTGGATGTTTTCAGAGAACTATCCACAATGACTCCAAGATCTCTTTCTTGAGTGGTAACATCTAATTTAGACCCCATCATTTTATATGTATAGTTGGGATTATATTTTCCAATGTGCATTACTTTGCATTTATCAACATTGAATTTCATCTGCCATTTTTGTAGCTTTTTGCAGTCTGCCTGGGACTTAACTATCTTGAGTAGTTTTGTATCATCTGCAAATTTTGCCTCCTCAGTGATTACCCCTTTTTCCAGATCCTTTATGAATATGTTAAATAGGACTGGGCCCAGTACAGACCCCCGGGGACACCACTATTTACCTCTCTCCATTCTGAAAACTGACCATTTATTCCTACCCTTTGTTTCCTATCTTTTAACCAGCTACTAATCCATGAGAGAACCTTCCCTCTTATCCCATGACTGCTTAAGAGCCTTTGGTGAGAGACCTTGTCAAAGGCTTTCTGAAAATCTAAATACACTATATCCACTGGATCCCCTTGGTCCACATGCTTGTTGACCCTCCTCAAAGAATTCTAGTAGATTGGTGAGGCATGATTTCCCTTTACAAAAAAACATATTGACTATTCCCCAACAAATTATGTTCATCTATGTGTCTGACAATTTTGTTCTCCACTATAGTTTTGACCAGTTTGCCCGGTATTGGAGTCAGGTACTGGAGTCAGGTATTGAAGTCAAGTTTACCGGACTGTAATTGCCAGGATCTCTTCTGGAGCCCTTTTAAAAAATTGGCGTCACATTAGCTATCCTTTAGTTATTTGGTACAGAAGCTGGTTTAAATGATAGGTTACAAATGACAGTTAGTAGTCCTGCAATTTCACATTTGAGTTCCTTCAGAACTGTTGGGTGAATACCATCTGGTCCTGGTGATTTATTACTGTTTAACTTATCAGTTTGTTCCAAACCCTCCTCTAATGACACCTCAATCTGGGACAGTTCCTCAGATTTGTCACCTAAAAAGAATGGCTCAGGTTTGGGAATCTCCCTCACCTCGTCAACCGTTAAGACCGATGCAAAGAATTCATTTAGTTTCTCCACAATGGCCTTATCGTCCTTGAGTGCTCCTTTATCATCTCGATTGTCCAGTGGCCCCACTGGTTGTTTAGCAGGCTTCCTGCTTCTGATGTATTTAAACATTTTTTTGCTATTACTTTTTGGGTCTTTGGTTAGCTGTTCTTCAAATTCTTTTTTGGCCTTCCTAATTATATTTTTACACTTCATTTGTCAGAGTATCAGAGGGGTATCCGTGCTAGTCTGTATCCACAAAAACAACGAGGAGTCCGGTGGCACCTTAAAGACTAACAGATTTATTTGAGCATAAGCTTTTGTGGGTAAAAAACCCACTTCTTCAGATGCATGGAGTGCAAATTACAGATACAGGCATAAATATGNGGTCGGGCAGTGGCCGGAGTTGGGGCCGGGGCCCGGCCGGGGCTGCGCAGCGCCTGGAGCCTTCCTCACGCCCCGCCCCAGCTCACCTATTTTTTTTACTTTTAAAGATTTTAAAGATTTTAAAGATTTACTTTTAAATCTGTTATAGAATATCCAGGGAGATTGAAGTGTTCTCCTACTGGCTTTTGTATGTTACCATTCCTGATGTCTGATTTGTGTCCATTTATTCTTTTACATAAAGACTGTCCACTTTAGCCAATGTACATGGCACATGATGGTATATATCGCATTAGTAGATGTGCAGGTGAACGAGCCCCTGATGGTGTGTCTCATGTGGTTGGGTTGTATGATGGTGTCGCTAGAGTAGATATGAGGAGAGAGTAGGCAACGGGATTTGTTACAGGGATTGGTTATGGGTTAGTGTTTCTGTGGTGTGGTGTGTAGTTGTTGGTGAGTATTTGCTTCAGGTTGGGGGGGCGGGTTTCTGTAGGCGAGGACTGGCCTGCCTCCCAAGGTCTGTGAGAGTGAGGGATCATTTTCCAGGATAGGTTGTAGATCGTTGATGTGCTGGAGAGGTTTTAGCTGGGGGCTGTACGTGATGGCCAGTGGTGTTCTGTTATTCTCCTTGTTGGGCCTGTCCTGTTGTAGGTGACTTCTTGGTACCCGTCTCGCTCTGTCAGTCTGTTTCCTCACATCTGTTTCATTTGCTAGAGTTTATGCTCCTTTTTATTTTCCTCACTAGGATTTAACTTCCACTTTTTAAAGGATGCCTTTTTGCCTCTCACTGCTTCTTTTACTTTGTTGTTTAGCCACGGTGGCTCTTTTCTGGTTCTCTTACTGTGTTTTTTAATTTGGGGTATACATTTAAGTTGAGCCTCTATTATGGTGTCTTTAAAAAGTTTCCATGCAGCTTGCAGAGATTTAACTTTTGGTGCTGTAGCTTTTAATTTTTGTTTAACTAACCTCCTAATTTTTATGTAGTTCCCCTTTCTGAAATGAAATGCTACAGTGTTGGGCCAATGTGGTGTTTCCCCCGCCACAGGGATGTTAAATTTAATTATATTATGGTCACCATTACCAAGTGGTCCAACTATATTCACCTCTTGGACCTGATCCTGTGTTCCACTTAGAATTGCCTCTCCTCTTGTGGGTTCCAGGACTAGCTGCACCAAGAAGCAGTCATTTAAGGTGTCAAGAAACTTTCTCTCTGCATCCCTTCCTGAGGTGACATGTACCCAGTCAATATGGGGATAGTTGAAATCCCCCATTATTACTGAGTTTTTTATTTTAATAGCCTCCCTGAGCATTTCACAGTCACTATCACCATCCTGGTCAGGTAGTCTGTAATATATCCCTACTGCTATATTTTTATTATTCGAGCATGGAATTACTATCCATAGAGATTCTATGGTACAGTTTGGTTCATTTAAGATTTTTACTTCATTTGATTCTACGCTTTCTTTCATATATAGTGCCACTCCCCCACCAGCACGACCGGTTCTCTCCTTCTGATATATTTTGTACCCTGGTATTACTGTGTCCCATTGATTATCCTCATGCCACCAAGTTTCTGTGATGCCTATTATATCAATATCCTCATTTAATATGAGGCATTCTAGTTCACCCATCTTATTATTTAGATTTCTAGCACTGGTATATAAGCACTTTAAAAACTTGTCACTTTTAGCTGCCTGCCATTACATGATGTAATTGAATGGGACTTTTTTTCATTTGACTGTTTCTCATCAGATCCTACCTATATTTTATCATCTTCCATCCTCTCCTCCTTATTAGGACATAGGGAATCTTCATTTATAGATCTTCCCCTAAGGGATATCTGAACCACGTCCTCCTCTGCACCTGTCTGCTTTCCCCCAGCCCTTAGTTTAGAAACTGCTCTATCACCTTTTTAATTTTAAGCACCAGCGATCTGGTTCCATTTTGGTTTAGGTGGAGCCCATCCTTCCTGTATAGGCTCCCCCTTTCCCAAAAGTTTCCCCAGTTCCTAATAAATCTAAACCCCTCCTCCCTACACCATCGTCTCAGCCATGCATTGAGACCCTGCAGGTCTGCCTGTCTAACTGGCCCTGTGCATGGAACTGGAAGCATTTCAGAGAATGCTACCATGGAGGTCCTGGACTTCAATCTCTTACCTAGCAGCCTAAATTTGGCCTCCAGGGCCTCTCTCCTATCCTACCCTATGTCATTGGTACATGCATGTACCATGACCACCGTCTCCTCCCCAGCACTACACATAAGCCTATTTAGATGTCTCGAGAGATCCGCAACCTTCGCACCAGGCAGGCAAGTCATCAGGCAGTTCTCCTGGTCATAGCAAACCCAGCTATCTAGGTTTCTAATGATCAAGTCGCCCATTACTAATACCTGTCTCTTCCTAATAACTGGAGTTCCCTCCCCCGGAGAGGTATCCTCAGTGCGAGAGGATACCACATAATCTGGAGGGAGGGTCCCAACTATGGGATCTTTTCCCTCTGCTCCAGTTGGATGGTCTCCTTCCCTGAGGCTTTCATCCTCCTCAACAGCACAGAGGCTGTCAGACTGGGGGTGGGACCAGTGATGAGCTGCCAAAATCTTAGGAACCGGTTCCCTACCGGGTCTTCGGTGGCATGGCTCCGGCGGGTGAAGGACCCGCGGCCGAAGACCCGGTAGGGAACCGCCCGGTGAGTACACCCCCCACCCATGTCCTGCCCCCCACTGCCTCCCTCAGAAACCGCAACCCATAACCCCCCCCACTCCTTGTCCCCTGACCACTCCTTCCCAAGACCCCCAACCCATCTGCCCCCCAGGACCCCACCCCCTGCCCAGTTTGCCCTGCTCCCTGTCCCCTGACTGCCCCGACCCCATCCACCACCACCCCGACAGACCCCCTCAGAAACCGCAACCCATAACCCCCCCCCCGCTCCTTGTCCCCTGACAACTCCTTCCTGAGACCCCCAACCCTAACTGCCCCCCAGGACCCCACCCCCTGCCCAACTCGCCCCGCTCCCTGTCCCCTGACTGCCCCGACCCCATCCACCACCACCCCGACAGACCCCCGGAACTCCCACGCGGCGCCTACCCATCCCCATCCCCTGACCGCCCCCAAGAACCTCTGCCCCATCCACCCCCCCCGGCCCCGGCCTCTTACCCCTGCCGGGCCTGGGCTGGAGCCACGCCGTGCAGCCGGGGCCTGGGGTCGGGCAGTGGCCGGAGTTGGGGCCGGGGCCCGGCCGGGGCTGCGCAGCGCCTGGAGCCTTCCTCACGCCCCGCCCCAGCTCACCTACAGGAAGCAGGGGAGGGGGAGGAGAAGCCCAGGGGAGCGTCAGGGGAGGAGGCGGAGCTAGGTGAGCAGGGAGCTGCAAGAGATTTTGTTAAATTTAAAAGCCCTTTTAGAACCGGGACAACCGGTTCTAAAAGGGCTTCTAAATTTAACAACCGGTTCCTGTGAACCGGTGGGAACCGGCTCCAGCTCACCACTGGGTGGGACCATTCTACTGTGTCCTGGAAAGTCTTATCTATGTACCTCTCTGTCTCACTTAGCTCCTCCAGCTCAGCCACCCTGGCCTCCAAAGCTTGTACGCAGTCTCTGAGGGTCAGGAGCTCCTTGCACCGAATGCACACATACGCCACCTGCCCATAGGGTAGGTAATCATACATGCTGCATTGGGTGCAATAAACTGGGTAGCCCCCACTCTGTTGCTGGACTTCTGCCTGCATTCTCTTTTTACTCCTGCAGCTGGTTCCTTTGTTGTTGTTTTGTTTTTATCAGGGGATGTTTTTTAGCTTAAAGTTTAAGAAATGTTAAGTGGATGTNCCCCCCCCCCCCCCCTCGGAAACTCCCTCACAAAACTCCCCTGTTAGCCACTCCTCTGATCCCTTAGGAGCAGGCTTTTTAAAGCCCTGGTCTTCCTGAGTAGCCCTGCCCCCTGGTTAAGGGTTGATGGGTGCTAAAGGGCTTAGGGATCAAAGCCTTGTTAAGAAGCTCTCAGCCTTGCCTAGCAGACTGCTAGGCTCAGCACCCACACAGTCAGCACACGGTCCCCCAAACAAACAGACCACACGGTATATTTCAGTCCAGTAGCAAACACACTACACCACAACAAACACAAACACACACACAACAGACAACAAACTTACCCCAAGGGTCACGTAATCGCTTCTCCTTCACCTGGAGAAGTCCCTCGCAAAACTCCCCTGTTAGCTGCTCCTGTTTGCTAGCTCCTTCCATGAATATTAGTTGTTTCAGTTCGTATTCTTGCCACTAAACTTCTTTGATGAAGTATTCAGAAAGGATCATGAACATAGGTAAAGCAAGCTTTTCATTTGAGCAAATATTTATGAAAATTTCTGAAGTGTTTGTTCAGGTAAAGTTCTGGTCAAGGGGCAATTTTTCATTAACTAGTTTTGAGTCCTCTCCTTAGCCATATCTCTGTACTGGCACAGAGAAAGCTCCCATAAAATAACAATAATATAAGTTATTAGAGTCACCCACTTCTGTGTACATTGGCAAAATGTCTGCCTTACTATTGCCACTTCTATTTTATGCATGACAGAGTCCATTACCTCCCTCCCTTAAAGCTAGTACTGCAGTAGCATCCCCGGTAATCAAAGAGAAGAAATATATGAAATATGCACTGACTTTCAGTGTCCAGAGAGTGTTTTAGTAAATCTTCCTTCCTGGAATATTAGAGTCCATCCCCATTAGCAGCAATAATATAACTTTCAAACCTACAAAACCTGTTTATCAAAGCAGCACATGTTCAGCAAGGTAAGGCAGAAATGCAAAGGGTGGAGTAAGTGGGAAAGTTGCCATTCTCATTGTCCTAATTACAGTATATAATATTTTGGCAGAGTGACAACTAAGAGTCCTTTTATTCCAGTAACTTCTAACAATCAACAGGATATTACTCCAAGTATTGACATTAAGGCCCTGCTCTTGCAAGATGCTGAGCACTCTGGCTCCAATCCAACAAAGCATGTAAGTATGTGCTTAACTTTACACACATGAGTAGTCTGAACTCCTTGGCATGGCTGAGAGGTAAGATGGTCCAGTGGTTAGGGGGCTAACTTGGGAGACAGGGATTCAGTTCTCCTGGTCCCCCATAGATTTGAGTAAATTAGTTAGCCCCTCTGAGTTCTTAATTTGTAGAATGGGAATAGTAGTACTTCCCTACCTCACAGGGCAGTTGTGAGGATAAATACATTAAGAGACTGTGAGACACTCAGATATTGTAAGTACGGTAAAAGCTTTTTAATCCAGCATGTTGGGAGAATGGGGGGTCAAAATTTCTGGTTAACTAAGAGGGAGGGAGTTTGGGTGTGGGAGGGGGTGCAGGGCTGGGGGTTGAGGCACGGGAGGGGGTGCGGAGCGCGGGCTGTGGGAGGGAGTTTGGATGTGGGAGGAGGCTCAGGGCAGGGGATTGGGGCACAGGAGGGGTTTCAGGATGCCGGATCTGGGGGGCACTCACCTCGGGTGACCTGTCCCTGCTGTTCCTAGGCGGAGGTATGGCCAGGCAGCTCTGCGCGCTGCTCCCACCCCGCCCTGAGCTCTGGATCCACAGCTCCCATTGGCTGGGGACCATGGCCAATGGGAGCTGCAGGGGCGGCACCTGTGGGTGGAGCCACCTAACCGTGCCTCCGGACTTTCTATGAAGATTAGAAATGCCGATTTATAGAGCTTTCCGGTTGGTACAGGGCCAGATAACACAGCTTTTACTGTACTTTAAATACTTGTATTCCTAAAGTGAAGCATGTCTTTAAGTGCTCTACAGGAGCAGAGCCGTAGTGTTCAGCAACTTGCAGGACTGACCTCTTATGGAGCAACACATAACTATGTTCTAGTGCTGTCTACCTAACTCCCAAGTTAACTCATCTCACCACAAAGGTATAGTGGAAATGAACAATATAACTTAATAAAGCTCAGATATTTGATTTGGATAAGCACCAATAATCTTTGCAAATCAGGTCCCCAAATTCAGATGAACTTATTATCTGAACTGTTCAAACCTCTTACGTCTAGAAAACTAACTTGCAAGAAGAGACTCCCACAATATTTTTGGTACTTCCTGCTTCCAGTCCAGCTGGAAATTTCATGAGAACAGCTTTTCTCATGGTATCTCAGCACTTCTATTTCTGGTCTTGGCTTGAACCAGGAAGTATAAAAGCGCATTAAAATTAATAGTAGTAATACATAGGTTTTTTTTTTTAAAGTCAAACCTCAATTTGTTTGTTTGTTTTGAGTTTGGGGCAATGACGTTTAAGGTGGGTTCTTGTTTTATCCAAACCAGTCTGACTCTACACCTAGTAGAAATTTAAACTACACTTCTACCTCGATATAACGCTACCCGATATAACATGAATTCGGATATAACACGGTAAAGCAGTGCTCCGGGGGATCAAAACAAGTTCGATATAACGCGGTAAGATTTTTTGGCTCCCGAGGACAGTGTTATATCGAGGTAGAGGTGTATTAGAGGAGCAAAACTGTGAAGAGAACCTGAACTCTGTACAACATGGCGTAATTGTTAGGATGTTAGCTGTCAAAAGCTGATTTACATGTAATCAACTTCTCCTTGCATTGGTATACAGCAGCTATGCCATTTAGTATCTCTCCATGTTTAGAAAGAGAATGCTCCAATGTGCTGGGCATTTCCAGGAAAGATGTTTCATGTAGAAGCTCATTTTATAAATACTGATGTTAATTCCCCAGAAATGCATCTTAACTCCATAGGAAAGTATTTTTGTGTTTATTTTCTAAGCTCTCTGGAACCAGTAGACATAAAACACTCCATGTCGGAAACATACAGCATACAGCTCTGAGCAAAAGGGCCTATTTTCGTCATAGATAAGATAAACAATGGCCTAATTGGAGGAAACATCTCTCCTGGATGGAGCCCATCTTGGAGCTGTCAGCTGCAGAAGTTACAAATGGCTTTGTCGCTTTGTAACATAAACAGTGTTTGAAAATGTTGGTGCTGAGCTGTTGATATTAAAATCACCTCATTAATCACCTTTGGAAGTAACAAAGTTATCTAAACTGCTATGCTGGCTTCCTATAAAGGATAATAATAATAACAATAATACTTTTTAAGAAGTTATTTATTATGTAAGGCCTCAGTCAGCCTTCATCCGTAAGTAAAGTCTGAAAGCCACATGTATGTCATTAGAAATAGTTTCTCAAAATGTGGAAGCTGATCAGGTCAAGGCCAGGTGTACAATGTGTGGAATGTAAAGGACACTTAGTACTGTAATATGTAAAGGAGTGATGGGTACCTTATACAGGAAGGTTGGCACTACGAGAAAGAAATGTTGGCATTTCTCTTTATTTATTTTTGTATTTTATGGGTTTGGAGAACTGGGGCAGTAACAAGGATTAGGATGGAATCTTGAAGCCTGGAAAGGAAGGAAAAAGGAAGAATAATTTTGCTGAAGGGTGCAAATCCATCCTTATTAGTTTGGTGATTTTTGTGAATTCTCACTAGAAGGGGAAAACCATGGGTGGTGGAGTGAATCCCCACTTTGGGGAAGCTAGCCTGCTGGCCCCGCCCCTTCTGCCTGAGGCCCCACCCCCCCACACTGGAGCCCCGAAACCTGCCCCCCATAATAGGAGGTGCCCTGAGGCCCCCCCCCATGACCAGAGGAGCCCTGCCTTGCCCACCCCAGCCTCCCTGGGCCAGCCCCCCTAGCCCGAGGGCCGGGCAGAGTGCTGTGCCAGGCCGCTCCCCCTGCGCCAGGCCATGCTGGCCCCAGCGCCGGGCTGAGTTGAGCTGCCCCCCCGGAGTGCCGCACCTGCCCCAGCACCAGGCCAAGCCACCCCCCCTCCCACTCCCAGCCCAAGTGCTGGGCTGAGCTGCTCCCCCCCGCCCAAGTGCCGGGCAGAGCCAGTGCTCCATGCCCCCCTGGCCAAGATGGCGACCCCAGTGCCCAGCTGAGCCACCTCACTTCCCCGCCAGACCCCTGCGCCCGCCACTTGCTTGCAGCATCCCTCCTCACTCCCCCGCCCCTGAAGAGAAGCGACGCAGCAAGCAGCAGGGACCTGGGGGGGAATGGAGTGCAGGTGGGCATGCGGCAGCAGCAGCAGGGAGTGGGTGGGGGGGACCTCGGGGAAGGGGTGGGGCCACCACGGCCCAGGTGTCTCTTGGCGGCTTAGCCTTCCCTGGCCTATTATACCTGCCGCCCATGGGGAAAATCAGTACTTAAGGAAAAGCAGTGCAAGGAACCTGCACAAGTGGAAGTAGGTGAGGCAGTTGCCAAGGCTGTGAAGAGGAGCGCAACCCACTAAGAATCATAGAACTGGAAAGGATCTCGAGAGGTCATCTAGTCCAGTTCCCTTTACTCATGCAGGACTAAGTATTATCTAGACCATCCCTGACAGGTGTTTGTCTAACCTGCTCTTAAAAATCTCTAATGATTGAGATTCCACAACTTCCCTAGGCAATTTAGTTCAGTGCTTAACCACCCTGACAGTAAGGAAGTTTTTCCTAATATCCAACCTAAACCTGCTCTTGCTACAATTTAAGCCCATTTCTTCTCGTTCTATCCTCAGAGGTTAAAGAGAACAATTTACCTCCCTTCTCCTTGTAACAATCTTTTATGTACTTGAAAACTGTTATTGTGTCCCCTCTCAGTCTTCTTTTCTCCAGACTTAAACAAACCCAATTTTTTTTAAATCTTCCCTCCTAGGTCATGTTTTCTAGACCTTTAATCATTCTTGTTGCTTCTTCTCTGGACTTGCTCCAATTTATCCACATCTTTCTTGAAATGTGGTGCCCAGAACTGGACTCAATACTCCAGTTGAGGCCTAATCAGCGCAAAGTAGAGCAAAAAAATTACTTCTTGTGTCTTGCTTATAACTCTCCTGCTAATACATCCCAGAACGATGTTTGCTTTTTTTGCAACAGTGTTACACTGTTCACTCATATTTAACTTGTGATCCACTAGGACCCCCAGATCCCATTCTGCAGTCCTCCTTCCTAGGCAATCATTTCCCATTTTGTATGTGTGCACTGCAACTGATTGGGGAAGGCCATGATATCGTAGCTGATGGTGTCGGATGCCATCAGGTGGTCGAGGGACATCTACATAGAATACATCACTGGACACCGGCAATACCAGGAGGAATGAGCTGAAATACTTTCCTTGTGGATTGTATTTTCTAAATGGACAGCCTATCCTAAATTCTCAATTACTGAGGGACAATTTTCACTCATTGATATATTTTGCTTTCCGCCACCAACTCTCTGTATAACTTTTTTCATGAGTAATGTACCCGAATGCATGGATGCTAAATATCTAAACTGTATTCTTAAATTCATTCACCTGAATTTGGGTTATTCCTGATTATGCACTATATGTATCTTATGACTTTAAAAACAAACTTTGTATTTGTGGATAATCTAAGCACTATACCCAGATGTACAGTTACTCTTTTTCAACCTTTGTATTATACATATTTTTGAACATTAGCTTTAATAAAAATTATAAATCTGAAAAAAAAATAGCAAAGATATAGCAAAAGATTGGGGTGTGAGAGACCCTCAAAGACTAGAGACATAATTCATCATTGGCCTATACCTTATGTAGTCACTTATGTTTCCAGTACAAAGTGGGTGTAACATGCAATTTAGAATGGTAGAATTTTGCACCAACTTCACACTCACTTTGCTGCCCAGGGGCATGTTGTTTGTTGTTCAAAGAGGGAAGTTTTTAAGTGGAAGGAGGATGAACTATTGCATTATGAAGAGAAACAACTGTTTGTGTTTGTCTTTTGAAGTGGTATTTGAATACATACACTCCTGGCAGACACTGGGTTGCACAAGAATTTTATTTATAAGCTTTCTCTAAAGATAAAATTATGTAGATTTGAAAAATGTTGTCCACAAAAATTAGTGGAATTTAGTTGTAACTAAAGACTTCCTTAATCATTGAAGCCATATTGCATACTGCATTTCTTTATACCATTTTAGGTGGAAAAAACCAGTTGATTCTGACTGCTGTCATGGGATTGGAAGTGATGCACAGAAACACATGAGGCAACTCTTTAAATTGCTTCTTAGAGGTCAATCATCAAAAGCAAAACTGCACGTTTAAGTTTTGGAGAGAAGGATGGGTGGTTCTATGTGAAAAAGAAGAAATGCAAGGTCTATATTTTGGTCAGGTACTATTTGAAATGACTGTAGCCTAAGGAAAATGAAAATACACACACAATGTTTATCTTATTTTTTCCTGACTATACTCCATGTCAACTATATTACTTAGTATGAAAAGATATGTGATTCTCCAAGTACACCCTGTTAAAGACATTGGGCCAGAACTTCCGGTGGGCACACCTGAGAGGGAGGAAGCCTAGGTAGCTTTCCCTTTGCCACTCTTCTGAGGCAGCTTCAAGGCTGGTTTAACTTACACCAGCTGGCTGCTTGCCCGGTGTCACTGGAAAGCATTGTGTTCCAACCACAAGTCTTGTTGCACACATGCCACTCCTTGAACACAGAGTAAGCCAGCCAGTGGCCAGAAATGTATGGAGTAGAGCTAGCTGCATTGGCTTCATGCTACTCAGATATTAGTCTGTGCAAAGGAAATTCTCTGATTCCCTATTAGGACTAGGGCACTGTGGTGGGGTGCTCACCCCACACTAGCCTGGAAAGGGTTAATGAGGATGAGACAGGGCCAATGAAGCAGATAGCCCACAGCTGAAGGGAATTAAGTGGCCTAAGTAACCCCCTGATTAATGAGCCCAGCTGAGAAGGAACAGGCAGAGCTAATATAAAGCCAGGAAGTTGGCAGTACTAGGGGAAGCTTGCAACTGCTCCCAGGGGATTAGAGAGGGAAAGCTGAGGGGAGAGTAGAAATCCTGGGGATCCAGGCCCTGAGGAATATTTACCCAGAAGAGCGATGGAGCAGAAGTCTGAGAGAGGCAGAGTAGGAAATGGCAGCGAGGTGGGACATTGCAGATCTTGACCATGGATTAGAGAGTCCCTGAGCTGAGAGTGGGCCTGGGTACTCGGGCCCACTCGGGCAGTGGATTTGAAGACTGCCTGGGATGGATTGTTCTGTGGGACTTTGATAGCCTGGAAGCAGGGAAAACACAAAGTGACCTGGCTGGAGGGACAAGCCATGAAGAGAAGTATCCTGAGTTGTAGAGAGAGGCTGCTGGGTGTGTGAATGAGTGACAGATGGGAGCATTAGACCTGGAAGAAGCTAATTCCCAGAGCAGTCAGGAGGAGGCGCACTAGCGGTGAGTATACCCTGGAACAGGCCTGCTCTATCCCCTTTGCACTGCCAGAGCTGGTCCATTGTGCCTACTTTATAGTGTAAAAGCTTAATGTAACTTTATGCCTAGGGTGCCTTTGTCCTGTGCATAACTTCCATGGTCTGTTCACTTTGTGTGGTGAGTATTGTGCACTATGGAGCATAGTTGGCTTCATTCTGCTCTTTGCTCTGCCAATTCAAAGAGAGGCTTTCCTTACTGTAGAGAAACAAGCTTTCCAGGGTTTGATTTTAAGTGGACTAACTGTATGTGTATAATGTTTAATTAGAAATCCTACTTTCCGTCTGAATGTAACGTGGGTATATATTACAAGAAAAACAATGGGCATTAACTGATTTTTCAAATATTTAATGAGTTCATTGTGCCCTTCGATTAGAGCAGGTTGGTGCTACAGATTTAGGTTTATGTAACTGAATAAAGAAGCAGGTTAATAACAAGTAACACTTAAAATTTCATATAGAACTGCTTTAATGCCTTATTTTGGATTGATGAGGGGAAAGGAATGGAGCTCAACTGCCAGGTTTTGCATTATGCCCTTGTCTCTAAATTAGAATTGCAGGAAAAGGAGGAGAAAAAGAGAATACATGGGTCTGTATCTGATCTCACTTAAACTAGTGCAAAACCCATTCTCTATTGACTTCAGTTGCTGTTCCAGATTTGCAGCAGTTTGAGAGAGCAAATTCAGGTGCTCTATTTTCAAACTCATTTGTTACCCGAGTCTGTGTATGTGGGATGGGGATGGACAAAAGAGGAGAAATATTTCTAGGACCTTTCTATGAAAAATTGTTTTTGTGGCATTGAAATTGCATCAGGAGTATTATTGTAAATGAAGAGCAATAATTTGAGCTTTTCTGTAATGGCCTTGAAGGCTATAAAAGCAGCAGAGCTTGCTTGTTGAGTGGAGTCTTTCACCCCCCCCCCCCCAGGTTTTCCAAGCTCTGTGTAGTAGTGTATTTTTCTACCATTATTATTATTATTATTACTTTGAGTCAAGGTAACTGCTGTAGATTGTGGCTTCTTTAAACTTGACTCTTATTACTAGCTTATTCTCATTACAATCTTACTTAAATTGTAAACTGTTTGGGGTAGGGAGGATCTCTTGTGTGTGTACAGTGCCACCACCATAGGATCCTGATCCGTAACTGGATAACTGATTTTTTTTTTTAATTCCCAAATTCTGGAGATTTAATCAGACCAATTGAAAGATGATTTAAACTGAAATGTTCAGTTTATTTTATCACATTTCTTAAACCTGAGAATATCCCGACAAGGGTCAGACTGCCATTAGTAAATCTGATGAACTGGATTCCGTTTGTTGTCTTTTAAATTTGATTTTTAAATTTCCTAATTTGAAAGAAAACAAACAGCCTCTGCCCCGGCAATTGTTTCTCTTCAGAGGCAAGCAGTATCCAAACATTTTGCTATGATCTATAGCATAGTATATATATTTGAAAGGACACATTGAATTGCATGCCATGTGCTCATCCAATTTCATGTGACTGAAAAAGCTTTCAAGCTCTTGACATGTAGAACTTTAAGTGCTAGATTCTCAAACGTGTTCAGCACCTGCAATTGGGGGCAGAATTTCAAAAGCACATTGAGCACTGAGTTCTGTTGAAAATCTGCCTCCCACTGGTCTATAATCTACTTTTAGCACGTGTATAATTCTGACGACACAGAATTACATAATTTAAAGACTGAAATGGGAATCGACTTCTGGTTCCCTTACAAGTCTCCTTTAGTGATACCAAAAGAACAAAGAAAAAAATAATTCATAGTAGCTATTGAGTTCATGAGGCTGTATATGCTGTCCTTCTAGCAGGTTCAACTAGTCCCACGGACATTGCTGCATGGCTTAAAAATACTGCCCATCAGTGCATGAATACATGTATTTTTGCAGTACTTAGTTTCATAATCCAGGCCTATCATTAAAAATAAAGGATAAAACTGTTTATTCTTTCATTTGTGCTACACAACAGTGTTATAATATGCCTTATAATCTGTATGATAGAGGAATGGTTCCCTCATGGGACTGGAAGTAGGACTTTGAAAGCTTTCTACCTCTAGGACACCAGTTCTTATTTGGCCCAGGTCAGTATTGTCTGCAACTCATTAACACATGTCAGCTGTCCAGTGTGAAATGAGTCTGGTCTCAACCCAGTTCCTGATGGTCACATCACAAAAAATACCATCTCTAGGTGGCACCCATTAGAAATCTCAGCAGAGACACTAAGGACTCACTTCTCCACATCAGGGATAAGATTAGTGAGTGTGGGTAGAGCAGAATGAATAACTTTTTTTTTTTTTTTTTTTTGGTTAAGTGTTCAAAATGAAACATAAAAAATGTATTCTGGTCAAATTAAATGTTTTGAAAATGTCAATTCAAAGACATCTTGTTCAGAAAATATGTATTTGAAATGGTTCATTTAGAAAACGTTGAAACAAAACATCAATGTTTCCAAAAAAATGCAGAATTTTTTTTGGCTGAAACTATTTGCTGAATTCTACCTGAATTCATGAACAGTTTTGGTGCCTTGAAAAATGCATTTTGGGCAAATCTTTCTTTGCCAAAAAAGTTTCACCCAGCTCTAGGAGGAGAAACTCTTGTTGCAACTGACCATACTATATGTGTAGTTCTGTGGATTAAGAGAGATCAACAGCATGCCCTGGCTTGAAGTGGCTTCCATTATATTCAGTTTTGTTCAATGGCTTTCAGTACCCCCACAATAAAAAGTGTTCCAACACCTCTGTTGACAGGGCTTCAAAATGACACCTTCACAAAAAAATTAGTTTGCCAATTTTTAAAATTTTCAAAATACAGTTTCTGAAGTGCCTCTGATATTTCAGATCCTTGGCCCATCTTGTGCAGGCCTTTTAAAATGTTCTAAAGTGCTAAGATTCAATACTACATTTTAATCAAAATTTGTGCAAATTTAAAGGGGGAGAATGTCAAGATCTTACAGTGAATGAACTGTATTTTCTACGTATATGTTCCATGAGATCACTTTACCTTTCTCTATTGATTGATCATCTCATCTGTTGTTTATATAGACATTTTCCTTCTTTAAAGATAGAAATAAAGCAAGAAAAACAATATTTATAATCTCTACAGATTACAAGTACAATTGATCAATACATTTACTTTCTTTACCATCATTCTCTGATCTGGCATGTTAGATAGCATTTTAGGGGCAAATTTTCAGCCAGCCTCAAACCAGTTTCCATTTTGAAAATCAGAAACGGGGTACTCAGCTGAGTGCTTTGCAAATGCACACACATGTTTGTGAATGGAAAGCTGGTGCCCATACTTCTCTCAGAATAAGTTGTGTATGCAAAAATAAAAGCCAGGGCTCAAAATCTTGCCCTTAATGATCTGAAGCCAAAAATAAAGTTCAGAGTTCTCACGACTTTTTATCCATCGCCTCCTTTTTACTGTTTGTTTGCTTTGACTTTTGTTTCTATGAAAAGACTCCATGCATTTGTAACCAATTTCCCCAGCACCAGAGAAATATACATGAGATAACATCCATTTGTCATATCTAGGGCCCTACTGAATTCACAGCTGTGAAAAACGAGTCATGGACCGTGAAATCTGGTTTTCCCCCCATGAAATCTGGCTATTGTATGGGGGCTGCAGTATTGCCACCCTTCTGTGCTTCCTTCAGAGCTGGGTTGCCGGGGAGTGGCAGTTGCTGGCCAGGTGCCCAGCTCTGAAGGCAGCATTGCAGCCAGCAGCCACATAGAAGGAAGGGTGACATGGTATGGTATGCCACCTTCCTTCTGTGTTGCTGCTGCTGGTGGTGCTGCCATCAGAACTGGGCAGCCAGAGAACGGTGGCTGCTGGCTGGGTGGTCAGCTCTGAAGGCAGCGCCACTGCTTGTAGCAACACAACAGGAAGGGTGGCAATACCATACCATGCAATTATACAGTATGAACAAATCTGCAAAATTTGCTACTTATGCTGTGACCAACCTGCAAAAAATGTGTGATTTCTCTGCAATTTAAGTAGAGACCCCTAATCATACCTCTTTGATCTGATCCACACTACACATTTGCCAGCATAGGTACATTGGATGGGGGAGGGGGTGAATCTATGTTCATTAACTTTGCTATGCCAGAAATAGCCCTAGTCTACACAGGACTCCTTTGCCCGTACAACTTATGTCGTTCAAGGAGGTGGTTTAACTATTCCAGCAAAAGAACTGAGCAGGAACCAGAATTTCTGATTTGTGGGGAATTTCAGAACTCTGAAATTTGTTTCTGTGCAGAATCAGAATGAAAATTATATAAATTTCCCATGTAATAAAATGTTCAAAAATATGGCATCTGTGGTCAGTCAAAATGCTGTTTGGATTTACATTTTATAATGAAAAGTCATTTCAACAGGAAAAATTGAAATGTTTTGCGCCAATAAGATCAAAATGGAGTGTCTTGATCTTATTAAAATGCCTTGTTGTTTTTCTAAACAAAATTGACATGTTCATAGGATGTTTTGATTTTGACAAATTGGTATTTTCCTACTGAAAAATGGTCCATAATTTTGTGACCATCTCTTCTGTTAGGCTGGGTCTACTCTTGAAATGTTTTACCAGCATATTGTATTATAGTGATGACAGTAAGAGCCTTAGCATAATACCGTCATACCTGTACAAATGCTTCATACCTGTATAGCTTATCTTGCATTGCTAAATCAGAATAAATTATATTGGCATAAACACTTTTTTATTTTATTTATTTATTATTTTTTACCAGTGTAATTGCATCTACACTAGGGGTGTTTTGCCACTTTAAATAGGCTAGGATAGCTAAAGCAGCCGAAATTGTGTAGACAAGGGCTTATAAGAAGAGTTTGGGTTGGGAGTCGGAGTTTCCCCATAGTAATTCTAATTTCTAATTGCCACTCTGTGTGGAATTACTGAAGATATTTTAAGAATCAGAATAGTCTATACTAAGTGACAAAACTGGTAAAAGAAGGCACTTAGAAGAATGAGCCTTATTGAGATTTAGGCTCCTAAATCACTCAGGCACTTTGAAAATTTTACCCTAGGCCTAGAGCAATGTTTAAATAGCCTTGTTTAGCCTGGCCAATAACATGGCTAATCTCTGCCCATGTCACTTTTTTTATACAGCTACACTTTCCTTGTTCTAATTTGTCTATATTTGTGCATGTGAGTCTTCCCCTCCTCCCGCTATCAGGTTACTGTATTGTACCTTGATTCCTCATCTTATGTCGTGCTAATCTATTTATGGGGTTTGCTTTGCTTTGATATCAAGCCACCTTTTAACATGGTTGGTGGGAAGATCCAGAAAGGCCAACAAATTCTCCTTTCCTAATAGCCACAAAAATGCTGTTTAAGCAACAAAAGATATAGAAAGATGAAACCTGATTGGCTAAACCATGCTAGCCAATGTCCTTATGTGCCATGTCAGGGTAGGCTTCAGAAGCACAGGGCTGTGTAATTCAATTCGGTGTTTATTGTGCACTCAGAACCTGGGAACTTTCAAACCTTTTCAGCTCTTACCAGCTTGGTTACTTAATTTAGACTATTCTGATTCTTAAGATAGTGTCTTCAGTAATTTCACACACTGACAATTAAAGCTTGGGAGTTTCCACACAATAATTCTGACCCCCTAAGCCAGTCCTGATTACAAGATAAGCCACACCTGGGTTGAATTGCTGATCCCAGAATAAAAACAGAAGGAAGTTGCAGTAAAAAGAGGAATTCTAGGAGACTGCAGCTAGGTCTGTAGATACTGCAGGGAGCAAGAAGGTGTTTGCAAGGCCCTGAGTCAGCAGGGAAAAAGCTGAAGAAGCGGAGTGCATGGAAGAAAGCTCTCCAGGCAGGGGTGCCTGGGAGAGACACTCACTAAATGTGAGCTGGGATGAAGTGTTTTGGATTAATTAGGAGAGAGAGACTGAATTGAGTTTAGGGCCTGGAGGGCTAGTATGTACCAGAAGACTAAAGAAATGGGACATCTTTGAACTGCGAGTTCTTAAAGGGCTCCAAAGATGGGAGGGGGTCAAAACAAGGGTAAAGTTACCTCTGGCCATGAGGGTATTCAGTAAGCAGCCACCCAGCTACTGCCTCTCTGATTAAACTTCCATCAAGAATGATACTATTTCCCAACTGTGATAGTGATTTCTGTGCCTTGGCAAGGTGTTGGCTATGAAGAGGACTGAGGGTATGTCTACACTGGCAGAGTTACAGCGCCACTCAGAGCGCTGAAGGGGAACCGCTGTTGTGTGTTCACACTGTCAGCTGCCTGCACGGTAGCATGTTTACACTTGTGGCACTTGCTTCGGTATTCAGAGCGGTGCACTCTGGGCAGCTGTCCCACAGAGCATCTCTTCCTCTTCTGTTGCTAAGAGTTGTGGGAAGGCGGAGGGGGTTGCAGGGCCTCCTGAGTCCTGTCCCAATGCCCTGTGATGCATTGCTTCGCATCCCAGCAATCGTTTCTGTCTGCATTTGGCGCCATCTTTCAACGGTTTATGTACTGTGCGCTCTGCATCTTCAGTCTGCAGGAACGGATCCTGCACTGTTGACCAATATGCTGCTTGCTCTCACTAACACGTCATGACTGGCAGTGGAGTTATTCCTTAGACTACAAAGTCAAGAGCAGTTCGACATCGATCTTGCCACGCGTAGTAACTACGACACGAGACTGCTTGTAGCATTCATGGAGGTGCTGACCACAGTGGAATGCAGCTTTTAGGCTCAGGAAACAAGCACTGAGTGGTGGGATCACATCGTCATGCACGTCTGGGATGACAAGCAGTGGCTGCTGGACTTTTGGATGAGGAAAGCCACATTCATGGGACTGTGTGATAAGCTTGTCCCAGCCCTGCGGCGCAAGGACACAGGAATGAGAGCTGCCTTGCCGTTGGAGAAGCGCGTGGCGATTGCACTGTGGAAGCTGGCTACTCCAGACTGCTACCGATCGGTCACTAACCAGTTCGGAGTGGGAAAGTCAACCGTTGCACACTTCCGTCAATACAAGTCCAGGGCCATTAATCACATCCTGCTCTGAAAGACCCGTGACTCTGGGCAATATGCATGACATTGTGGATGGCTTTGCACAAATGGGATTCCCTAACTGCGGAGGAGCAATAGATGACATGCATATTCCAATTCTGGCACCAGACCACCTAGCCACCAAGTACATTAATCAGAAGGGGTATTTCGCTATGGTTCTCCAGGCGCTTGTGGATCACTGTGGGCATTTCACAGAAATTAACGCAGGCTGGTCTGGAAAGGTGCATGACGCATGCATCTTTCAGAACAGTGGCCTGTTCAGGAATCTGCAAGCAGGGACTTTCTTCCTGGGCCAGAAGATCACTGTAGGGGAAGTTGAAATGACCATTGTGATCCTGGGAGACCCTGCCTACCCCTTAATGCCGTGGCTTATGAAGCCAGACATGGGGCACCTTGACAGCAGCAAGGAGAGGTTCAATAACAGGCTGAGCAAGTGCAGAATGACTGTTGTGTGTTTTTGGCTGGACCAAGCCTGCTTTATGCAACCCTTCTGCCCTCAACAACTCACTTCAGCGATTCCCAAAATCAAAGACACTTACCAGGGGCCTCCTCTCCTGTTTGTGCTTCGCCAAGCTCCGACAGCTGTGACTGGCTAGCCTCCTCTGGGGTAGAGAAGAGCTCCTGGCTGCATGCATCTCTGACCTCCAAGTTGTCCTCTGCCTCTAGGTCCCCCTCTCCCTCCACATCCTCGTCCAAGATTTCCTCCTCCTGGCTCGGTCCACTCGCGACTGGCACGCAAGCCACTGAAGTATCCACAGTGGCCTTTACAGTGGAGGTGGGGTCGCCACCGAGTATTGCGTCCAGCTCTTTGTAGAACTGGCAGCTCGTGGGTGCAGCACTGGAGCGGCGGTTTGCCACCTGTGCCTTGTGGTAGGCGTTCCGCAGCTCCTTCACTTCCACCCTGCATTGCAGTGTGTCCTGGTCATGGCCCCTTTCTGTCATGCATCGTGAAATCTGTCCGTAGGTGTCATAATTCCTAGGCTGGAGTGCAGCTGGGACAGGACAACCTCCTCTCCCCAAGTGCTGATGAGGTCCAGCAGCTCAGCATTGCTCCAAACAGGTGAGCAGGCATGGTCACCTGGAAAGATGCACTGAGACAACTGCACGTGTCACGGAGCAAACAGGAAAGGGACTTTCAAACTTCCCAAGGAATTTAAGGTGTGGGGCTCATGGTTGGTTACCTGAGGGCAGGGCAGTAGAGTTCAAACCGATGACCAGAGGTGAGAACAGGTATTGTGGGACACCTCCCAGAGGCCAATCACAGCACTGTAATCAACAAGGGTGTCTATACTGGCACCACGGTGCTGTAGCCCTGGCACAGAAAGCTCTACGCTTCTCATCGGGGTGTTTTGTTTTGTTTTTTGTTTGTTGTTTTTTTACAGTGCTGCAACTGCACAGTTTCTGCACACTAAGTGGCTTGGGAGTTGCAACGCAGAAAGCTGCTTTACTGTGCAGAAACTTGCCAGTGTAGAAAAGGCCTGAGACACATCAACACATTTTACATAGGTCAACAAACCTCCATCAGATGAAAGCAACACACCAGGGCTACCTCCATACTAGCAATCTAGGCTCCATATCCATTATTAAGCTGACTTTTGCTATGGGAACTGATTGCTTGACAATAGGCAATTGAAACTTGTAGGATCTAATTCCCATTTACACTGTCCCCTTTCCACTGTTCTGATGCTTTCAGAGATCTGTCAAGGAGCCCTAGGGCTTGTCTAAACTTGGAGAGCTGCAGCTCACTGCTGTAGTGCTTCAGTGTAGACCAGGGGTCGGCAACCTTTCAGAAGTGGTGTGCCGAGTCTTCATTTATTCACTCTAATTTAAGGTTTCGCGTGCCAGTTATACATTTTAACGTTTTTAGAAGGTCTCGTTCTATGAGTCTATAATATATAACTAAACTATTGTTGTATGTAAAGTAAATAAGGTTTTAAAAATGTTTAAGAAACTTCATTTAAAATTNGAGTTCAAACCGATGACCAGAGGTGAGAACAGGTATTGTGGGACACCTCCCAGAGGCCAATCACAGCACTGTAATCAACGAGGGTGTCTACACTGGCACCACGGTGCTGTAGCCCTGGCACAGAAAGCTCTACGCTTCTCATCGGGGTGTTTTGTTTTGTTTTTTGTTTGTTGTTTTTTTACAGTGCTGCAACTGCGCAGTTTCTGCACACTAAGTGGCTTGGGAGTTGCAACGCAGAAAGCTGCTTTACTGTGCAGAAACTTGCCAGTGTAGAAAAGGCCTGAGACACATCAACACGTTTTACATAGGTCAACAAACCTCCATCAGATGAAAGCAACACACCAGGGCTACCTCCATACTAGCAATCTAGGCTCCATATCCATTATTAAGCTGACTTTTGCTATGGGAACTGATTGCTTGACAATAGGCAATTGAAACTTGTAGGATCTAATTCCCATTTACACTATGTCCCCTTTCCACTGTTCTGATGCTTTCAGAGATCTGTCAAGGAGCCCTAGGGCTTGTCTAAACTTGGAGAGCTGCAGCTCACTGCTGTAGTGCTTCAGTGTAGACCAGGGGTCGGCAACCTTTCAGAAGTGGTGTGCCGAGTCTTCATTTATTCACTCTAATTTAAGGTTTCGCGTGCCAGTTATACATTTTAACGTTTTTAGAAGGTCTCGTTCTATGAGTCTATAATATATAACTAAACTATTGTTGTATGTAAAGTAAATAAGGTTTTAAAAATGTTTAAGAAACTTCATTTAAAATTTAAATTAAAATGCAGAGCCCCCTGGACTGGTGGCCAGGACCCGGGCAGTGCGAGTGCCACTGAAAATCAGCTCGCGTGCCGCCTTCGGCACGTGTGCCATAGGTTGCCTACCCCTGGTGTAGACACTACCTATGCCGACAGGAGTGATTCTCCCATCAGCATAAGTAATCAACCTCCCTGAGTTGCAGTAGCTAGTTCAACAGAAGAAGTCTTCAGTCAACCTAGCACTGTCTACACGGGGACTTAGGTTTGCTTAGCTACATCGCTCATGGGTGTGGATTTTTCACACCCCTGAGTGATGTAGCTGGGTCTATCTAATTTTCTAGTGTAGACCAGCCCTTAGTGTACATGAGAATCTGGCATGTATTGTCTACATTGAGAGCTGAGATGGGGGAAAAACAGCTGGAAATGGAAGTTTATTAAAATCCTCAGGTGTGTATTATGCAGCACATGTAGGACAAGATTAGTGCAGTCAGAGAAGGTGTTCTGCAAGTCCGGACAACAGCAGGATTGTGGGGGGGGAGAAGAGGAAAGAGCACACATGAAACCAGTTTCTTTATACCCAGGCCAAAAGCTACTGGGTGCAGTCCGATATTTAATCATTCAAACCTCTCCCATCCAAAATCACTTGCAGTGATTATGATCATCTCTGAAACAGACTTGATATGTTTTCCTTCAGATGTTTATCTTTCTCATGAGAAGGGAGGAAGTTTCCTAAGGATTATGTTGACACTAAAATTGACCAAGCATTTCAACATGTATTTAATTCCTTCAGTGCTGCGTTTGTGGGTGTGTTGTAAGTTCATGCTATGATTACTATTTGTGCAGCTTGGAGGAGGCAGTCTAGCTTCTCAGGAACAGTGAGAATGAAGTCAGATTAGGTATAGGTCAAAGTCCATTGGATAGCTTTATTTTTGTGAGAGGAAAATGTTGGTGTAAATAGTCATCTAGTTTTAGAGACTCGAAAAAGGAGTGTAGCATCAAATGGAGTAACCCAAATGTTTTGTATCAAGTGATGTTCAGAAGTCTGTGATGACTGGGTATACCCCCTAGTGATACCTAATACAAGACTAAAACAAACAGGGATCTTGTCTGTATATTCAGTGCTTACTGGCTTCCTCTAATACAGTGTATATAGGTTACCATAAAATGGGCAAAATTCTGCAGGAGCCTAAAGGATGGCATGAGTTAAACCCCATCTGTAAGCTAATCAGAAATGATTTTAAGTAGCACAAAAGCTAACTTGCAATGTTTTGGAATCCTGTAGTGGTGCAGAATATATTTTTGTATTGGGGCCTCCAGGGCACTACCACAATCCCATCTTAAGATCCAATCATGTTTTGGTGGTTTCAGTGCTTAGTGTGTCTGGTCGAAAGGGGTCGCAACCCAGTGAATACAATCTCTACAACTCAAGCCCAGTGGCTGAGGGGCCACAGTTCAACCCTGCTGGGGGGAAAATTCCCTGTGATTGGCTGCTTACCCCACTTTTCTGCCTCCTGGAGAAGGGCAGCCAATCAGAGCTGTTGCAGCAGGCAGGCAGCATGCTCTACTGCATCCCCTCAAGAGCTGACTGACCCCATTCTTACAGGAGAGAGGGCAAAGGAGGGAGCAGAAAGAGTCGAGCAACTCAGGGCAGTTCTGCTCTCTCCTCTCCCATCCCTTTCTGTGAATAACAGGATGGCTTATCTGCCACCCTACAACACCCAGCCTCGGAAGGGGGATAGAGGAGCCCACTGTAGCCCCCCAAGCCTGGGAAAGGCATGGGCAGCCCTTGAGCTGTAGGAGGAACAGAATTGATACGATGGGGACAGGACTGATATGGGGGCAGAACTGATTTGAGGAGTGTAGGGATAGAATTAATGGGGGTCTGGAAGAGGCAGAACTGATAGGGGGTGGGAGGACAGGCAGATATGATCTCACTTTTATTTCATCCCCCCACCCCCTCCACTACCACCTTGGACTACTGTAAGCATGCGGTGGTCTCAAGCCTGAACAAAAAGACTAGTGGTAGAATCTTTGAGTGGAGGCCTTTTCTATCTATGTGGCTAGAAAAACATTCCATAATTGTCAGACTAGTTAGCTTGTGCATTTAGAGATCCTAGAAGGTTATATGGCTAAGCCATGATGCAGACTATCCAGAAGTTTAGAGGCTGTTTCCACAGATATTTGACAATATAAGACCACTAGGGGAGACTGGAGACTGACCATTTTGCCTCACAATACACTTTTCAAATGATACTATGTTGTAGAAGGGGAACAGAGTATGAACTACAGATGCCTTTTGTTTTTGTTTGATGAACCTGAGATTTTTGTCTCTTTCCCTCATGTCTTCCATGCCTCTGATTCTTAAAGTGGCTTCAAAAGGTGAAAACCAACCAACTTCAGTGCATTATAAAGGACCCAGAGTGGGGGGAAAAAAGTCCTGCTTCCCTTTTGTTTTGCTCTTGTGCATCATGTAGCATTAGGAATGGCCAAAAATTTTAAGTCTTCAGTTTTTAAGTTTGGAAATTTTGCTTGTTCTTGAAAGAAACATCAAGGTTTTGCTTCTGGCAAACCACAGGTCTGATCCTGGGACTTAAATTTCCTTTGTTATAGCTGGCAAAACTAAGTTGCAGAAACCAAATATTTGTTTTCCAGAATCCAGAGGAAGCTGAGGCTCTTATTCAGCTAAGGAAGTTGCAGACCTCAAATGTAGCTTCAGAACTAGCATTTGAGGATTTAATATTGCTGATCCTCAATGACTGCAGAGGATTCAGACTGACATGCCTGAATATTTATCTTAAATGTCTAACTTCTGCAACCCAAGTCTGAGACCAGAGTGATTCTGTTTGTCTGAACATTTTCACGTTTTCTACATTTGACTTCTGTGGTGGTTATACCCAAGTTTACCTTACCCAGACATATTGCATCTGTTCTGTACAGTAACCACAGAACTTTATACATGAGGCTAAATCTGTTTTACTGTTGACTGACATCAGAGACTCTTTCATTATTTAATCTACTTCCACAACGTATGGGTAGAATTCTGATTCCATTGAAGTAAATAATTGGGCCAGTATTTGGCTCTATAAGAAGAGTTCAGGAATTTTTGAATCAGAAGAATTTTCACTACTTGTTTGCCTTGCAGAAATCAATGCAAACAATGCCCAACTCTTTCTATCAATTCACTTACTCTGATTCCAAGTCATTGCACAAGATAACATTGTTTATCATGCAAAAGCCTATCATTCTTAGATTTCTAATCTATAATTTGTTGTCAGGCTCCTCAATTTGTCTCTTGGTTTCTTTAAGCAATAAAGTAAACATCCCATCCTGTGCTGGCCATGAAATTTGCAGTTTGACTCTTAGCTTTCTGTCTCTGAAAGTGTGTCCTCTTCGCTGTGGCAATAATCGTTTTCTATGATGGTGCTTGTTTAATCTGTGCATCACAGTTTACTAGTCAATCTGAAAGTCCAGTCTCTTAGCCCAAGGCATTCACAATGGTGGTGACTCCCATTGAAATATCCACTTTTGACTACACATGATTGGGGGTTCAGAAACCTCACTAGCTAGCATAGGAAATGTATTGGTTTGGAATTATCAAATCCAAAGTTCCTTGTCTATCCTTTTTGTCACTAGTTACAGTAATTCCAGCCAAACAGAGCTGCAAAATAAATAAAAAGGAATCTCAGAAACAGAGAGCGAAGAAGATGACTGTTCATTTTACACATGCAAGGAGTTATAATTTGCAGGCAAATATGACCTTTATTATAAGAAAAAATTTCCCTACTAGCCAATATCTTAATTCTGAATTTCCAGTTCCAATGTAACTGTTATTGTGCCTGGTTATTTCCCTGTTAGTAAATGTAATTCTTTAGTTTGTTTTGGACATTTCCAACATGTTGTAGATTGTATCATTTAGGACACAATTGCAATGGAGTTCTCATCCACTATGTTCTGTGAAGTATACTGCATTAATTGTAAGTTTGCATCCTCGAGTATAAACTTTAGTTTCATGCTGTTATCTGTTCCTCTTCTAAATAACTAACCTCTCCCCCTCCATCCCCCTAAATTAAAGAGCTTTGGTGTAGTGACAAATCATATTTTTCAGTCATTGTTTAGCAATTTTTTTTCTATAAATGTCTAACCATGCTTATGTTTCCAAGATATTTTAAAGTAATATTACAAAGTGTTGGTTGCTTTTTTTTTATCAAGTGAGATCTGCTGGCGTCTATTTTCCCATGACTATTGATTACACCAATTCCAGCTCTACAGTCCTCTACGTGCAACTATCCCCACCCACATGTTTGCTGAAATACACTCTGCCCAATGAATCATGCTATAAATCATCACAGCTACGTGCTTAGGACTGAAAGACTGGTGTGTCATTAGGCTAGAAAATTCAAGCCTACAGCCTTATGTGATGCAATCACTACCAGGATGTTGCTGGCAAAGATAGCAGAAATTGGTCCTCTTTATTTTCTTTTTATTTCCCCCCAAGACCATTGACTTTGATACTTGAAAATGCTATACACTCTCTTGTTTAAGAGACCTTACACCAGGAAAAGTACAGATTACCATGCAATTTACTTTACATTTAGGTTACAATGTTCTGTTCTGTTTACATCTCCTGTTAGAATATTCTTTTCATGTCTACGGCATAGCGTAACTTTCTTACCACAGAGTTTAACAGTCTGAGGCCCCAGCATTTCTCTTTGATACATTTATTTTGGGATTGAACTATGGACTATATGGCAGCCTCCTTTTATTTTTGAGATGAGACAATAGGAAAAGTAATAGAGAGTGGAGGAAGGCCAGGTCACTTCTAAATGAAAATAATAAAGGCTGAGGTCACGTTAGAGTGCGTCAGTTTCCACTGGAAGCTAAGCCTGACTTTCTTGAGTAAACCAGCTACTTGACATTCCAATAAAGAACAATGAGCCCAGCGCGAAAAGGACTTGTTTTGTTCTGGTTTTTCAGCAGCTTTTGTGAGGTTACACAAATCATCAGCTTTGGACAACAGGTCTCACTGATGTCAGTGTCTCTTTCTCAGGACCATAGCCGAGTCTGAAATGCATCACATCCGGGACCCCAAGGTTTCCTGCTAAACAGGGAGTTTCCATGATTTGAACTCATCTGCCCTTCCTCTTTCCAGTGACAGGGAATCTCCTTGAAAGGAAAACAATATCTTAACACAGAGAGAATCTGGCATTGCAGAAAGAAACAATATTGTGAGACCTGTATGAAACTTTCAAAATAAATACATGAAGCCAAAATTTGGGGTTCTCATTCACACTTGGTCTCTAGTAAGGTGAATTGCTGGAAGGAAGGGTGGGAGGTAATGAGGTTACTCACCGTTACTGGGAAATTCTTTTTGAGGCAGTTCTCTCTTTCCTCCTTCCCCCCTGCCCCCTTTTTAAACTACAGCTTTAGTCTTCTGCACCACTGCACTGGCATCCGTTTTTATACTATTTCTGCTTAATTAAATCAGACCTATTCAGACTCCAAGGTAGAACAAAGGTCAAGAAATGTCTCACACCCCTAACAACTGCTATTAAGCTCTGTTAAGCTGTAAGTGCCCTTGCTTTCAGTCCAGAAAAGGCATCCTTGACTGTTAATAGATTTGACCTCCAAATAGCAACGTTCCACCAAAAAGCTCCCCAAAGCAAAAGGAGAAGGAATGGAATTTAGGTGCTTAACAGAAACCCTGTGCCTAAGGCTAAACCCTAGCACTGCAATAGGGGGAAGTAGAAAAGTTATTTCTGTCAAGCTAGAGTGACTTGAATGCTAGGGACTGAAGAGAGAACCTGAACCCAACCAACTCACCAATATACTTTTATCATCTTCAAGTTTAATTTTGAAGCAGTGAAGAAGGAAGGGAGAGAAGAGCACTGTTCAGTAAAAGGACAATGCATTAGCCACGTTGCCTGCCTGTTAAAATGACACACTATATGTATGGTGCGACTTTGGTGCTGTGTGAGGACAGCCATGTGATTGGACATGAAGGGTAACAAATGTGACTCGGATTTGAATTCCTGTCGTTTTAATGGTAGTTCCTTAGAATGGGTACAGTCTGTGCTTGGCATGAAAAATAGGGGCAGTTCAAGCAAATCTGGGGAGCTTGCAAAGCCATTTGATTCAGGTGCTTTTGCTGCAAGGTTCAAGATTCAGTATTCAGCCGCCTTTGGACCACACCATACGGGGATGTGGGTTATGGGGAGGAAGTAGATCTTGCATCCAGAAATGTTGTATGTGTTTGTGGAGGAAGTTGAAGGAATAAGGGATAGATGTCTCTGATCAATAGGAGGAGGAAGGAACTTGTGATTTTCCCCATTTGCCGTGCCCCTTGGTATCTCAAGACCATGGGCTCACTTCAGAGAAGACTTTTCAATAACAGGGCAGTTAACCCAGTGCCAACTGTGATTCTAACTCCTTAGACCTCGCCAGCCAGACACATTGCTTATTGACTCCATAGGCTTTTGCCACCTTAATACAGAATGTATGCAGTCCCATTGAAAACCTCAGTCACTCTTGACAGCAAGTAAGCAGACCCCTGTGATATGACTGTAATATTACACACAATCCAAGTTCATCTTTCTAAAGGCCCAGACACACATGACAGATCCGTTCCTCCTTAGATCTCCCTCCTTTACCCAAGAAGGCAATGGTCAGTCTGATACTATCATACATTTATTTAGGCTTTATTAAGTAAATGAAAATGAAGCAAGAGATAGTTGAACAATGCTAAGAATAAAGACTGACAGACAAAGACAAACTTAGGTTATTTTCTTATAAAACTTCTGTTCAAAGTAATAGTCATATAGGTTTTGCTTCTGAGGCTTATCCCAGCTGTGGCAGCGAGGGTCCTTTACCAGGCAGACAAAGTCCTTGCCTCTTAAGATCCAGTCTGGTAAAAAGAATCTTCCACTAGGCAGCTGTTATCCAGGGCACTCAGATTCAAAAAGGTATTTTTTGGGGGAGGAGGGTCCGTGGGGTAGATCTTTGAAGTCATACTAAGTGACTCCTCTCTGGGTCCCCTTCTCCATTGTCCGTGAACTGGTTTCTACCAGCTGTATTGAGAATTGAGGAGTTTCCTCTGGACGAGTTGCTTTTAATGGGTATCAGTTCACCACTCTCTCCCCTAAGGGTTGCTATGGGTGAAACTCAGTGTTGATTAATGGATCATGTGTTCTGTTCCAGCCATGTGAGAGTTCTGTAACACACGTACAGGCGAACTGCAGAGATTAGCATATGAGAGTTACAGTCATCTGTTCACCAGAATTTAGGAAAGTCCAAACACTACGTATTTTACTGCAATTTTAACAACTCAATTTTAATAACATTCCACTGGCATTAAGCCTGACAGACTCTCAGTTGATACATAGGTCTAGAGTTGGCCTAAACCTCCATCACAGCATTATTTATACATTCAGGCATAAATATATGCATGAAGTACCTGCCTCTCAAATTATGTCTTGGGGGAGCATATTGGGAGTCTGAATTTGGTAAAGCTAAATTTTCAGAGAAGTTCGGTGAATAGATTTTCCTAAAACACAAAAATCACCCTCTGATATCTGAGCCTGCAACCCAGCACCAGGAAAAGCAATAGTTCCCAGTAGACTAATAGAATAGGCCAAAAATCAGTAGTGCACTAGAAGGCATAGTGATACATTTGGAAGGGCTCAGTGTGTTTGCACTACCACCTTCCCAGGGATTTCTGCTAGAAGACAGTAACCTTAATTTGCAGTCAAGGCTTCATAGGAGCATTAAAAATGGAGGATGCCTCGGGCGATGCTGAATTAGTACATCTCTCAAGGTTTTTGGCCAGGCCTCCTCCGTGGTCATGGCTGATCACTATATGGACTGTACTAGCCTGCTCCAAGCCCTAATGCAAAATATAAGTTATGAACTCATTTCAAACCCACAACCTTCCATTTGGCTGGTGGAGTCCCACTCCTTGAGATAAATCAGTAGGTGCTAATCTCTTCCAGAGGTGAATGTAGTCCCTTGTGTCCATTATATATGTAATATATTGTTGGACATCTGAGAAATCAACAACTCTTCTGTACACTTTGTGTTTAACCTGTTTATCCAGGTTAATTCTGAGCGTGTTAGAACACAAGAAATACATCATTCTGTCATGAAACCTAGCATACCAGGAAAAAGAATAGGTAGCCTACTAAAAGTATAAATAAGGTCAAACAGAATTATTAATATTACTTAGCACAGACCAGGCTGGTCTGATTGAGTTCATTTGAGTTTGTTTTCCTTTATGTTAAATAGGAGGTGATATTGGCTACATTTTAGTTAGCTTTTTATAATATAGTAAATATCAAGTGCAGAATTTGTGACCAGAGAAGAGAGTAATGGATGCATTTTTAATAAATATGGTTCATAGAAGATTTGTAAGGAATATAATACCCAGGTATTGGAAGCCTGTTCCTTATGAGGTATTAGCTGGTAAAGCAAGAGGAAAGACTGAATACATCCAAGAGAATCATTTTAGCCCAATTACCCAGTGAGCTGTGAAAATGACTGGATTAAAGTAAAAATCTTTTTGACAGAAGAGAGAAGATTGGTTAAGTACAGAAGTAAGTCATTTGCATAGAACACAAGTATATAGTGAAAGTCAGCTGTGTGGAAAGCTGTTCCCTGAATGACTTTGGATAGCTTTAGCTAAAGGTTCAATAGCTAAAATGAATATCTGGGAAGAAAAGGGCAAATCTAGTGTGCATCTCAGAAGAGAGAAAAGGGTGTTAAAATACCATTTCTAAGGATTCTGACAGAGGGGTATTTGTAAAGAAGGGGAAACCAGCTTGATAACATAAGAAATGAAGCTGCATCATCGAAGCATATAAAATTGATATTGCCATTCAATATGGTTGAAGGGTTTTTCTGCATCTCTAGGAAAATGCAGCTTCTGGGGTGTCACAATTTTGAGCTGAGAATGCCGTAATTTCTCCTTCTAAAGTTCTAATATTTAAAGGAGACAAACTGTTTTCCAGCCTGGTGGTTTGTCTCTCTCCCTCCCCCCGCTCCCCCCCCCATCGACTCTTAGGCCAAAATTGCACCTAAGCTCCTCAACCCATATTAAGGATAGTTCTTTCAAAGGGTTGCACATATTCAGTTTAATTCCTCCCATTGACTTTAACCCATCCCCACAGGTGGTCTCTCTCTACCCTCCCATCTCATGCCACTCCTAAAAAGTCTCCTCCTTTTTCAAGGAGACTGTGGATTTTCTTTGGGATGAAAGACGATAGAGTTCATGATTCTTCTAAGGAAAGAATTTTCTGTCAGTCATTTTCATTAATGACTTGGATAATGGAGTGGAGAATATGCTTATAAAATCTGCAGCAAGAGAGATTTGTTAGATCTTTTAAAAAGTTTTCCCTAATTATAAGGATAGTTAAGCTCTGGAAAAGGCCTCCAAGGGTGGTTGTGGAATCCCCATCATGGGAGGTTTTTAAGAACAGGTTAGACAAACACCTGTTTGGTATGGTTTAGCATAGGCGCTGACTCTGTGGGTGCTCCAGCCCTGGAGCACCCACAGAAAAAAAAATTAGTGGGTGCTTAGCACCCACTGGCAGCCAGCTCCCCGCTCCCTCCTCAGAACCTCCCACCCACCTGCTGCCCTGCTGATCAGCACCTCCCCCTCCTTCCCAGCGCCTACAGCCTGCCATAATCAGCTGTTTCGCAGCATGCAGGAGGCTCTGGGAGGGAGGGGGAGGAGTGGGGATGGGGCACGCTGGGGGGCAGAACTGGGCAGGAAGGAGCGGGGGCTTGGGGGAAGGGGTGGGGTGGGGGCAGGTCCTGGGGCAGAGTAGGGTTGGGAAGAGGTGGGACGGGGTGGGGGCTTAGGGGAAGGGATTGGGTGGGGGTGGGGCCTGGGCCGGAGTTGAGGGTTGAGCATCCCCCAGGCCCGGAGGAAGCCGGTGCCTATGTGGTCTAGACATATTTGGCTCTGCCTCAGCACAGGAAGATGGATTAGATGACCTCTCAAGGTCCCTTCCAATCTTACATTTCTCTGAGTCTATCTCTCTCCACTTCAAGAAACCCTTTCTTCATCCCTCCCATTCTTTGTTACACTCATTAATTACACCTGGTCTTAAAAAAAAAAAGAAAGTGTTCTTTGGTGTAGTCACCATCTATGTGATCTCACAGCACCAAGCATAAAGGGATCCAGCTCCTGACCTGGGGCCTTTGTGTGGTATCACAATATAAGTAATAGACTCAATCCTTTGCTGGTGTAAATTGGTAATTCTTAAAGTCAATGGCAATACACTGGTTCACATCAACTCTGGATCTGGCCCAGGGAACAATCAGCATAATAATTTTGCAAAGTGAGCATCATGGAAACTAAGTTCACCCAACTTTTAATACTAGTGTTTAGAATATGCACTCCACTGGGGAATTTATTTTGTTTCACTGTTTGAATTAATTGCTGTTTCTGCAGCTTGTATATACAATTACAAATGCAGCATTAATATGAAACACTTGTTCTATACATGCTGAGCATATGATGTTGAATTATTGTACAATTTGTAAAGTAACAAGTTTTACTGTTAGGAACATGGTTCAACTGATATTTTCTTTTAATCTAAACACAGTGGATGTTTTCACCTCAAACACTTTATTAAAATACTTACAAAAATTGCATGTTTTTCAGAACACAGAGTGGGATTCTTAAACATTTTCCCTGGTTATTTTTAACCAGTGGTTTAAAAAAAGAAAAGAAAAAAGGAACAACTTATAATAGTATGTTTTGTTGTTTTTACTTTCTAACAATACTTAGTTAGGAAACATTTGACTTTATTACTGGGGATCAACGTTTTAGTTTGCCATGAAGCCAAGAAGACTAGGAACAGGATGCTACTTTTTAAAAAGTTCCCTGCAATGAAAAGATAGAGAACTTGAAAAAAGTGTAACAAAAGCCAAAGAAAATTTGAATTACAGAAGAGATTAGGTCCACACTGCAATAAGGAGACATAAAAACAGTAGGAAAATAACTGGATGAATGGAAATGACTCACTGAAAAGCTATGGTGGTAGCCTATGAAATGGTAAGAATAGAATTGAATCAAAAGGTCTCACTGAAGACTTCTTAATTCCAGGTTCTGTTTTGATTTGCCTTTCCATGAGCCAGAAGTTTCAGGAGACAAAGCTCTCTTTGCTGGAGGAGACACATCATTTTTGGCTCAAGAGCTGGCCAGTAAGAGGGTGGTATTGACAAAATCTGAACAAATAGTTTAGTCGCCCTGTTTGGCTCAAAGAATAGCACGTATGAAAAGGATTGGTAAGTGGGTATAAAGTGCAGAGGAAACTGGACTCTTCTGGCTCCCACAGTCCCATAGCTAAGCCCTAGAGGTGGAAAAAAAACAGTGACCAAGTCCTGCAGCCCTTATTCAGACAAAGCTCCTTTTGACTTCTACTGGAATTGTGCATGAGTAAAGACTGCAAGATGTGACCCCATGGCAGTAATTTTGGTGATAAATTTAACACCGATTTCTAAATAATGCAATTATTGCAATCTATTTCTTCTTTAATAGTATATGGAGATATACCTATCTCATAGAGCTGGAAGGGACTCCCAAGGGTCATCGAGTCCAGCCCCCTGCCTTCACTAGCAGGACCAATTTTGCCCCAGATCCCTAAGTGGCCCCCTCAAGGATTGAACTCACAACCCTGGGTTTAGCAGGCCAATGCTCAAACCACTGAGCTATCCCTCCCCAACCACCTTTATTTCCCATTGCCTTCTGGCTTCTTGGTCTGTCTGTTTAATCTTTTGGAGCAGGACCTGTCTTTATTTTTGCATTTTGCATAGCGCAGAGGATAACATTGGTGGCACTTATTAATTTGAATTATGTACTTTCATCCTCTGGAGTGCGTGCTCTGCATATAGTTTTTTCTCTTGGTCAGTGGACAGTGTTATCTAGAAGCAGGTGATGAGACTGACTTTTCCGCCAAGTAAAGAGAGTCCAGTAGTCCCCTCTGTGGTTGCAATGATAGAAACTGGCTAAACAATGCTGTTTCCCATGCACCCACTTCCCCCATCATCCTCTTGATAGGACAGGGACCTAGTGTTGTATAAAAACAGATTTTGTTGCTTGTACAAATCATAGTTTTAAAAATGCACTTAATCTGCAGATTAAACATCAAGGTTTCACAGAGCTGGTGGACTACTATGCTGAAAACATCCCTTGTCAGCACATACCAGCTCTTTCAATGAGATCTGCACTTTTATCAGCTTGCCATGCCAATAAAAGGATGGGAAGCTTTCATTACACACCCCGGCTTTCTAGGAAACCCAGTGATTTAAATGAGGCTAATGTAGGTTTCAACCACACATTATATCCCACTTTTTGTTTTGATTGTGTTCCTGCAATTCAAATAATTACATTGCACAATAAAACCAGAGAGAAAAACCGATTATTGGAAACAACAATTGGAACTGGCCAGAGGGTAACTACTTTTATTATGCACAGTGGAAACATGAAACTCACTTGCGTTCATGAAAAGACAGCTCACAGTAGTCTGTCATATTAGTACACGATTGAGAAAACAGACCTGACTGTTTTTCTTAGCAGTCAGCACCCTGGATTTTCTCTTTGTAAATGTAAAGACCAGGTCTCTAATCATTCACAATAGAAAACATTTTGGTAAGAGGAGAGGTGGTACATTTATCATGCTCTTCTGGCGAGAAGCAAAGCTATGACTAGAATTAAGCCTAGTTAAGCTCCCTAAATTCTTAAAGCTAAATCTTTTCACCCTGCATAAAACCCAGATAAATGGGCTTTGTGCAGGACAATCCTGTAGGATTTGAAAGAGATGGAATCCTCCCCTCACAAGCGAGTAGGTCTGGAACAGGGATTGCAGCCTATGGGTTGTCCTCTACATCCCCTATCCTACCTACTGGGAAGACCCTTACCCCAGCTGTTTTGTTCCCATACCTCCCCTTAAGTAGTGGTTTGATTGAACACTGTTTGGAGCATTTTAAACTTTTTTTTTTACTAAAGTGGTTGCCTTCTAACCTCAAGGAAGAACTTAAAAAATTGTGAGGTAGGCTCATGTTCTCATAGCAAATTGAAATGGTGAATAGTATGAAATGAGTAATTTGAGAGACGTGGACATTAAAAGAGGGAGAGAAATATATGGTAGCCATTGTCAGCCTCAGGTCTCCATCAGATCAGGGCCTCAGAGCTGTTGTACAAATTTGTAATAAAGCTACAGGTCCTGCCCTAAAGAGTATACAATCAAGGGTAATGACAGATGCAACAGATGGGTGGAACTAACAACATGGGGTTTGGGAGATGGAGGGGGGCTATGTAGTAACCTTATGAGCATGTTTTCATGTGGACTAACTATGTACGCAGTGTAGCCACCTAGCAGCCATCAGCTGGCGTGTGATAGAGGCATCATGGCAGAAGTGAGAAGGAGGGATGTGAAGGAGGATAAGCTGGTGGCTTTACACACTTGAGGAAGCTTTTTGTGCCACACACGCATAAGGGTTAGCATGGGAGAATGCAGAGAGGAGCCTCTGGGAGTGGTAGGCAGTGAAGGCTGGGAACAAGGTGGAGCAAAGGCAGTGCTCAGTGATGCAATAAGATAACAGATTTGGTATGTAGGATAAGACTGAGTCACAAAGTGCCTCAAAGATGAGAACAAGAAGTTTATCTTTAATCTGGTGGAAAATGCAGAGCCAGAGGAGAGACTCAGAGGTAGGGTGGGATAATTGAAGCAATGATCAAGGAAGATGACTTTGGAAGCAAGCATTTTGAATAGTTGTCAGGGTGTGGCCACGTTGCAGTAGTCCAGGCTAGAGAGGAGGAGATTACAGCAGTCAAGATAGAACATGAGGGCCTAGATGACAGCTATGGGAATCTAGACAAAAAAGAAAATCTTTGAGATATTTGAGAAGGAAAAAACAGGATTTGGATACAATCTGGATGTAAGGATCCATTTACTTTCAATTGCCACTGGACATCCATGAAGAGATATTGGAGAGAGAGGCTAAGGAGCAGATCTAGATGTAGATGTCTACACTACGCAGCTTTTAGCGACAAGGCTGTGTTGACACAGCCTTGTCACTAAAAGTCAGCGTGTGTGAACGCTCTCTATCGGTATTTTGTCGACACTTTTGCCGACAAAATACTTCCAGCCCTACAAGCAACATAAGCTTTGTTGGCAGGAGAGCGCTCCTGCTGACAAAGCCGTGTTCACACTGCCGCTTGCATCGGCAAAAATTGTCTTTTTTGAGGGGGCTTCTTTAAGTACCCACGAAGGACAAATGTTTTGGCAACAACGTTGCAGTGTAGACAAGCCCCTAGAGATAGTTTGCAGAGGGAGGAAGGACAGGGGGCAAAGGATAGAGCTGTGTGGCATATCCATAGGAGACAGTCTGGATAGGGATAATCTAAAATACAAAATCAAGGGGGCAAAAAAAAGAGTTTGAAACATTTTAGTGTCAGGGTTATTTCATATCCAAATATCTGATTTCATATAAAATTCCCCTGCATGGAGTCCAGAAGCAGAAAATCCAGTTGATTGATAGTGTCCCTATAGACAGAGCTGAAAATCTACAAGACAGACATAGGCGTCAGCTCTGCCAGAGGGCTCATGGAATCATCGGTAACAGAGACAGAATACAGCGCTCATATCATCCAGTCTGATCAAATGCATTTTGTAGCTGTACTGTACTAACTGCCTCAGCCCCCATCTTATCCAGCCAATTCTAGACTATCTGCAGTTATTGTACCTCAACCACATTCCTTGGTAATGTTCTCAGTAATGAATAAGATTTCAAATTGGGAATTTTAAAGACTATATCAGCGATTCAACTGGGCAAAATGATTCAGAACATCATTGTGTCTTCTCCATGCCTTTGCTTTAACTGATTGCTTTCAGTCTTGAGTGTATGACCTACAATGCAATCCATGATCTGTGCTCTGGGCAGGGGAGTAGAGGTCTGGCTGTCACAAAGCAGCCAGCCGACAAGATCCCCAGTGTCTGAAGATCCATCCCCAGAGTACAAGTGATGGACTGAGGCCAGCATGGGAGGCAAACTGTGTTGGCCTGGAAGAGACCTTGGTTTCCTCATCTATGCCTTTCTCATCCATCCCATCTGCTAAATCCTCTGGCTCTCACCCATGTCAAACAGGCCAACACACACCCTCTCCTAAACTGTAATCCCTTCCCATCCCAAATACAAACCGCCACCCAGCTGCAAAATTCTCCCACTATCCTCTCCATTGATAGCTGATCCTGGAGACATCTCATGCATCCAAAATGTTGCATTTTCAGAGCTCTGAGGACCAGTCCTTGAATAGTTGCAATTAAAGGGCTTTATGGAAAAGTGGCTCTTTATGGCATTAGAGGACGTAGCCAGGAAGCACATAAGAGGCATGGATCTTCCAACATCCAATGAATGTGATGGACTGGTGATGGAGGTTACTCTATTCCCAATAAAAGAATGCTATCTAGTTCCAGTGTTTAATTATAAGCATTTTTTGCAGTTAGTAGGCTGCGTCACCAGGAAATTAACTTATTAATATGGAAGTCTAGTGCAATTAAATAGAGACAAACACAGGAGCTAATCTGAACATGTCTATACTCAGCTGTCCTCAGAACCTGCCTAACACACACTGCAGCACTCTAGCAAGAGCACTGGTTGCAGAACATGCTTTTAAAATCACCAATCCAATGTAAACATGTTGACATTTTCTCCTGTAGTGAGTCACATGATAGGATTAGATTTCCTACAGATAAACACCTGCTAGGCTGACCACATGCTATAGAATGTGTATATTACAATGCAGTGTTAGTGTACACTTGGTTCTTGGATAGTGATAAGAGATCAGCCTGGAATTCATGTTGTGGTAAGAACAGTTTTCTCTGATGGAAACCAAAAAATAAAGAGTAACAAAGATACACTTAAAATAACCTGTGGCAATCTGCAGGATTTTGACACATATTAATATTAATGTCCAGTGATTAGAGGGTAGATTGTACCTTTAAGTGTAGATAGTAGGCCTATTTGTAAGGGAAGCAACTTGTACTCTGTAAATACTGAGAACTTTTTAGCTATGGATACTTGTACATTACTGGATTTAATTTACTCTCATTGGTGCACAAGGGTGCAGTTTATACACACACACACACACACACACACAGAGCGCTATGTCAGATGGGGAGTTCACTGCTGTGGAAAATTAGCTTTAACTTTGGCTAAGGCACAATAGGAACCTCACCAGTGGAGGCTGCCCAGGAGGTGTGCTCACTTGTTGCATCTCTAGCGTGCCCTGGCCAAACCCTTCTCTGCCAGGCAGTTTCTATCCCCTGGCAAAGTAGGCATGGCAGATGCTTTGCACTGTTGCCATGCCCTTCCAGGTATACTTTCTGTGGTTTGGAGGCCAAAGAATTGCATGCCTAAGATGTCATCATACTACTTATAAACCAAAATTGTTACCATATTTACCTCTAAAGCTGCTCAGCCAATAAATCTAGCATCCAGATGTTGCCCCGAGTGGCTCATTTTACAGCAATCTGATCCTGAAGAGATGAAGGTATGGATAATTGTAGCTAAATCTGCACTCAAAAGAAATGGTCACACTCTCTGGCCCATGAGCAGGTGGAAAAAACATCATATTGTCAGTTTCTACGTGTGCATCCATGAGAAGCCCAGGATCTCATAATTACCAAGATCATGAATTTGAGTTGAAATGAAAGCACCTAATACTCCGAGGGGGAAAAAGCTGGAGAAGTTGGCAATCAACTAACATTATCTCTGTTTTGTGTGGGTAGGGACAGAGCTAACCAGCCCTCTTTCAACCCCATATCGACACTGGCTCATTCACTGCACACCCCCAAACAGATCCAATCCAATGGATACTTAGAATTAGATGTCATCAGCATATTGAAGACAATGCAACCAATGTCTCCTTACTAATCCACTCAGCAGCCTCATATACACTTTGAATAGGAGACACTCTGCTGTACCTAATAGGAGAAATCCCTTGCAGAAGAAGAGCAATTGACCAACATTATTCTCTGATATGTGACCTGAATTCAGAAATAGAACTTCTCAGGCAACTCCATGCACCCCTGAAAAGGGCTGCAAATGTGTCAACATCACCTCATGGTCAACAGGATCAAAGGTTTTGAACAGATTCAAAAAAATCTATATGGATATTCTATCTTTAGCCAACAATAGGCAGAGATCATATACCAATGCAACCAGTGAACTTTCAGTCCCAACACCAGGCTTACAGCCTGACTGAGTCGTGAAATCTGTGCACTCCATAAGACATTCTCAGGGACCTTTCCCAAAAATGAAAGACTAGAAACAGGTTGAGAGTGAGGTTTTCTTGTCAAGACATGGCTTATGGAGTAGAGGCCTCATAATTGCTTTAAGGACTGCAGGCATCCTCTCCCTTTCTCTGTAAGAAAACACTGACACCTTCAAACAAACATTGGATTGAATGCTTCCTTGTTAGCCTCGCTATCCAGGCAGGATGTCTGTGGCTTGAGGCCTCCTTGCACCTCAGTGAATGACACCCTTTGAAACACAGAGAAGACTTGGTATTAGTCCCATTGACGTGTAGTTCTGTCTCCTTCACAGTAGAAAGCTGACAATATCTGAGCTCTTTTGACAACCACATAATATGAAAATTCTTCACTGAAAGAAAAAAAAACTCTAACTGAATGGAAACAACATTGATTAATAAGGCAGTCCACCACCCAGTAAAGACCCACTGAACAAGCCTTGGTGGATGCTTTAGCAGAGCCGAAGAACACCAAGAAACACCAAGGTCAAGAAAACCTTCTATAAAGCATGATGATATTTTAAAAGTTCTTTATGTTCCATAGGTCAGATTCAGCCCAATACTTCTGCCACTGGTGCTCTAACCATCTTTTCTCTTATTTCATTTTCTGCAGGTGATCAATAATCCAGAGTGACTCTTAAAGACTAAGCTAGTGGAGATGGCATTTAGGGGCCATATTATCTATATTTGAGAACAAGAGACCCTTCTAAAATCCTATCAAAACACAGAGTGGTCAGCTGGCTAAATTTCCTTTCAGGGCTGCTTGGAAACTTACTGGTTCCCTCAGCTTCTGAGGGTGCACCATTAAAACATGTTCTTTATCCCCCAGAGGATAGGTTTACCCCTGCCTCATACGCCAACGGCTTTAGAATTCTAGCCAGGGGAATTCCTTTCTGTCTGTTACATGTGTGGACCCAAGAATGTGAACTGTAATGAATCCAACTCTATAGAACACAGCATAATGTTCCACTTTAAGTCAAAAGTCAGTGAAATCTGACAGGCTATAAAGTACAATTAAAACTGAGCACATCAGCAATAAGAAGCTACAAAGCATGCATAATCATGAGATAAATGACCTCAATGAGCAGATGATGATGAGCCAAGGAGATGCCAAGGTCAATTATCAGGACTGCTAATTTTAATGCTATAATTAATAATGAAGATTTCAAAAAAGAGTGTTTAAAGAATACTTGTATTCCAGTAGTAAAACCTGTTAAACTTTAAATTTATGCAATTTATGCAAATTAATCTGATAAGAAGAGACAATTAAGGTTTATAATTAACAGATAAATACAAATGATCCAGCGATGAAGGCCTTGGTTTCTCCTCTGTCTTATGAGACAGTGTAATTGATTTCTATAAATGCTCATTTATATGCACTGCTAATGCATTGAAATCATCATTTATTAAATTAAAGATGAATAGTGGTGTGTGCAAAGATAATACCTAGGTTTTAACACCTTAAATATAAAAAGGGAGAAAGAAGAAACAAAAGCTTTGAATGTGACTTTTCTTTTAATAAAGAGACAAACTTTATGACAGACACTCTACCAGTCATAGAAGAAAAATGAGTTTATCAGAGAAAAGCAGTGGTTATAGTTGATTTTTATAATAGTGAGTTTTTCGTACAGTCCCGGCCATTTAAAATTCATCCCGCTCTCCTTGAAGGAATTAAACGGGAATGCAGTGTTGTTCAATTAAATTTGCCCCATGAAACATATGATCTACAGCAGGACAGGTACTGTAACATAGAATTTTATTTAAGAAAAACACTTCATGGGATTTCACACTTCATGGGATTTTATGTTGTCTGCCTGTATAAGAATGACAGATTTTTTTTTTTAATGTAATGTGACATTTGGGTAAACTGAGGGGAAAAATGAAGATGAGTTTCTCTCTTGTGAGTTAACACGATCATGCACAAGTCTGTTTAGGAGCCTTAAACCAGATATAAAACTGGGATATACACCAGATTGTGTATTGTTATCCACTGTCAAAACTGTAATCTCATTATGTGAGTGCATTAAATGCCATCAGAAACCTTAGATAAAATGAATTCTGTATATTGGTTTGCATTTGAGATTAAATTTCAAAACAAGAGTAAGAAGAATCTATGCAACATCTATTTTTAGGGATGTAACAGTTGGCTAAGTATAGGAGTGATATTACAGCAAGGATTCGTTTGGTCTACTGACTTCAGTGAGGTTACATGTGATGCAAGTCAGTATAGACTCTGACCCATAAACCACATAAACTTTGTTTTGGATTTTTTCATAGATACAATATAGGGCTAGCTAGCCCTCTATCTAGCAAACATACCACAGCTGCTTTAGGGGCGTGTTATGTGTTGTCATAACCAAATAAGGGGAAGAACGTTGGGCCAACTATCTTTTCCTAAAATTTCATAAAAGCCATCTATGGTCACAGATCATCTACCTATAGTTAGCAGAAACCATCATTATCCCCTGCCTCTAGACATCATGGCATGGTACTTTTTCCAGTTGCTATATTTCTTGAGTCAATGCCACAATTACCATGTTGGGTTAATCCCTACCATGTTCCTAAAGTAAGAAATATCAAGTACCCTCCTCTATTTTTGGTAGTATGTTGAAGAAATGGAATGTTAACTTGGGGGTCATATAGTGCACCCAAGTGCAGAGCCAGAGCTTTTGAAATGGATTCATGGTTGATAGGTGCACCAAATTTATTCTATTCAATCAAATGTAGATCTCTGTTCTATTGGGAACTTTAAATTATATGCAGGGGTGTCCTCCCCAGAGCTCGTGATTGAATGTGCAGATGACCAAGTAGAAGAACAACTGGCCATTTGTGTGTGCACTCATAGTAATTGTGTGAACAAATTAGGTGCACAGTTGTGCATTCATTTTGCATGTGTAATTACACATAGCTGACTTTAAAAATTAGTCCCACTGTGGGCAAACAGGTTTTCATTATGTCCTCCATTATGACATGGCCTTACACAGCCACACAGTGGAGTAAGTAGGCATAAGGCTTGGCCAGATTTGGAGTCCAGGTACAAAGGGGCTTCTGCTCTTCTGTCAAGCAAGAGGGGAGAGTCAAGGAAGAGAGGAGGCAGGAGTAGACGAAGGCACAGCTTTGCCATTCACATGCACCAAGCAGCTGAGCTGGGCATAAGGGAGGGAGTATGCTGCAACTATCAATGGACCAATACAGCATGCTTTCCTCCTACTCGCACCCGCTTGTGCAACACAGGAGCTCAGGGGCAACTGAGAGTCAGCGGGGTGCCTCTGAGTCAGTTGCTTTTTGGCACTCTTCCTGGGGCACCCCAGCTACACCGCCCCATGTTCAAGTTTATAAGTAAAGTGTCACTATAAACCTAATCAAGAAGGCTGCCGGGAATTCTAAGTGTAAAGACTCTAAGGATCTTTAATGAGCCTTAATTTAATTCATAGTTCTGTAGTGTAAGAACTCTTTACCTTTGATACTGAAGATGAAAGTCCAGATACTCCTGAATCTGTAATTACATAACAAAGATCCTGCCTTCATGTTAAGATGTATGAAAGTAGCTTTGATACAAAACTTAAAGAACAATTTCAGGGACTATTTTATCTGATCCAGAACATTTTAAGAAAAAAGGGAGAGAGGAAAAAAGTTTTTTATTCATCCATAGAAAGCTGTAAGATCTGTTTTTTAAAAAAAATTCCACTTCTGAAAATGCTGGGTACTTATTTATAAAGCTAAACAAAACAATTAACTTTGTCCTCCGCCCCACCTCTGTTCTCATGTGTGGGACTATGAAACCTCATTAAAATAGTTCTTCCCAGAAAAATGGTTTCAACACCATGTCCCTAACCAGCAGGCCTGACCCTGTTGGAAATAGTTTTGCAAGCTGTGTCTTAGTCCAGTCTAGAAAACTGGAAATGTTATACCTTGAACTTTAAAAATATACTGAGTGTGTTGAGCTGTGCTCCATGTGGGATGTGTGAGTGATGACTTGGTGAAGGAGAGAAAGAGAGGAGACTTTGGGTGAGATCCTTGTCTCTTTCTTTGGCCTCTTTATGCCATGAGTGGCTTATATATTTGCCCTACAATTATCTTGTTGTATAAAACTAATCTGGCAGAGCTGAATAGCAATCATACAGGGGTGACTCCACCAGAAACAGAGCAATCCTCCCAACTATACCTTCAGTATCAAAGAATTTTAAGAAGGGGTTTCGGGGCGGGGGGGGGGGCTCCAACACATCACTGTAACAAAAAACTTAAAACAGTTGTGGCAAGAAATCATTAAGTGTAGGTAGATAGCTTGAAAATATCTTTTTATTAAAACAAAAGATCATTGACAAACTGGAAAAAAGGCTGCAAGATTCTGAAGTGACATCATAGTTACAGATTTCTCTGTACCACCGACACTATTAAAGCTATATATTTTGGGTCAGATCTTCAGCTGCTGGAAATTGGCATAGCTCTGACTTCAGTGTAGCTATGCCAGATCCCACCAGTTGAAGATCTGGTCCTTTGTTTCTAAAATGTGATCTGCACGTATTGAAACTGCAACAAACCTCTAGAGTCATAGTGCAACATGAGTAATTTGGGGGACTGTCATACTGAAAGAATGCAAAGCTGGTATTTTCTAGGAGAGTAAAAAAATACATCTCGAAGCGGACATGGCTGAAACAAGAAAAAATTCTGAAAATATAAACCTGACTGAACAGAAAATGGGAAGAGAGTTCTCACTTTAAGAAGGATAATCCTTTTAGTTTAGACTATTTGTTTAATAATAATAATACAAACTTCTAACATTTTGTACCTCTGGTTGAAGGTCGAAGAAAATGAACAACTTTGGATGGTAGTTTTCAAGGGTTAAGGTTAGGGTTATTTTAGACATGTTTTATCATAGTTGCTGGTTAATTTATAGGAATTATGTTTTCAAGAACTGTACAGAGTAATTGCATAATGAAATGACTTCTAATTTAAACCTTGATAGCTTTGTATTCAATTTTGTATTCTCTAGGCAAACCATACATTTTTCATAAATAGTTGAGAAATGTTCATTTCCCCCCAAACTATCATTTATTTTCTGAGGCAGGATGAATCAACAATTATATTTGCTTAGTAGTGTGAATGTTAGTATTTGGCCTCTCCAGTATTTTGGAATATCAGCTAGATGAACTTGGCTGATGTATATTAGTCAAGGAGCTTGTGATCAGTGTTCTACTTGTGCAGGGCTATCTCTGCACTGCGTGCAGGCCATTTATCTGTCAAGGATGGCAAGATGGAGAGGGGAGCTGAAAAGCAGTAATGTGGGGATTCCCCTTGTGCCACTTCCTTGGTTCTGCCCCACCTCTAAGCTTCTAGTGTTCTGGAAGTTGGCCTCTAAATAGTGCCCTTATTTTTGCAGAAAATGTACTACCCTGGGAGTAAAGTCAGAGGTTTTTAAAATGGCGGTAGTAATGGTAACCTTTCAGTAGCGGCACCAGCTCTTCCGGCGCCCTAGGCGGCGGAAGGTCCCGCCCCCGAAATGCCGCCCCCAACAGCGGCGGCGGAAGGTCCCGCCCCCAAATTTCAACGGGCGGCCGGGGCGCCGGCGCCCCCAAAATAGCAGTGCCCTAGGCGACCACCTAGGTCGCCTAATGGGTTGCGCCAGCCCTGTAACCCTTCCTTCTCGTGGAATTCTCGTGTGATTATTTATTCATATTAGCACTTGGGACCTTTTGCTTTCCCTAATGCTCACAAGTAAAAAAGGACTGCAAATACCAGCAAAGGGGTTTATTACCTTTTCATTTTATTTGCCCGTTTGTAGACACACAACTTTGACTTATTCTTCAGATTTCAGAATATTGTCCAGATATTATGCTAGGTGAAGAAAAAATGTTTGCTGGATTGAATTATCTAAATACTGCATCTATTATTACTGCTAGTGCTGGAGGTACTGCTCTGAATGTATGAAGGCAATAAGGCAGGTTCCCACCATAGGATTCACTCCACAGGTAGCAAAATGATCTTCCTTATTTCCTGCTTCAAGAAACCTAGCTTGGGTACAGTTTTTAAGTTCTGGTTCTGTTCTGTCAGCATTTATGGACCAGGAATTCAGTGCTTTGGTTAAGATGTGGCATTGCCCCTGCAAAATACAGCAGAGAAGAGCTGAGCTGGAGGCTGGTTGGCAACTACCTCTAAGTGTGTGGGGGAAGGTTTTTCCCCTTAGAGGTTCCTGGCCCAGTGCCAGGAGCTGCCTCCTTTCCCCATCTGGCAGTGGCCTGTACTAGACGGGGTTCTCGTGATGCAACCTGGACTGTCGGACCACTGAGTGTCCTCTGTCCGACCAACCTGGGGTATTCTGTGATGCTGTTGCCAGGCTACAAACCTCTGACAGATACTGCGCATACATAGACATCCACAGGCAGGGACACACCCAGCTGAGTTACATGAATGCTTTCCCCAGCCACTCATGAACCAACAATAGAGAGGCTCCAGCCAATTCCGCCAAGCTCCCCAGTCTTGCATCCCAGAACTGTACTGTCTTGCACTGGTCAGGAGCCTGACCGGTGCAAGGTCATTACCCAGTCCACCCCTCCTTCGATGTGGAGAGGACACACACTAGCCGTTGTAAACTGAACTGAGATTTCCCAAGCACTTCAACCAAAACACACTGTTTTAGGTAAAATATTAACAAGTTTATTAACTACAGAAAGATAAATTTTAAGTAGCAAGCCTAGAGATCAAAGATTGTTACCTAAGAAACACAAATAAATCTGCAGTCTGAGTTCTACAAACAAAAAACGATTTAAATCAAGCAGTATCTCACCCTGACAGATGGTAAATAGTTCCTCAATACACAGGCTGGGACTCTTTTCCAGCCTGGGACTGCCTTCCCCAGTTCAAAGTCTTTATCCTCCAGATGTGTTTCCAGGTGTTGAGTTGTGGGGGGAGTGAGGCCAAGTCATGATGCCACTTCCCCTCTTTTATAATTTCTTCCAGCTTGCTGGAAAGAGCTTTTGCTATGATGTGGGTCAAGCAATCTCCATTGTATAAGTGCTCTCTCTCAGAAGTCTCCATTTTATACAGTTTCTGGGATGGTGGATTCTTTCCTTGATGGGTGTTGATGAGCCATTAACTGCTGTCTGGCTACTCCATTGTTGTACCTGAAAGGCTGGCTATGGGTGTTCTGAACCTCACAACGTATTTCAGTAATACACCCATAGCAGAACATCATAACTTCACATACTATAGTAGCACGTACAATCCAACAGTATATTAATGTTCAACAGATCAAGACTTTTAAAATGATACCTCACGAGGCATACGTTGTACAAAACTTATTATTACAGTGGTGAATATGGGGGTTCCAAGTTGTGGCTTTGAGACATAGGCGCCGACTCCGTGGGTGCTCCAGGGCTGGAGCACCCACGGAAAAAAATTGGTGGGTGCTCAGCACCCACCGGCAGCTCCCCGGGGCCCCGCCCCCATCTCCAGCTTACCTCCGCTTCCTCCGCGATCACGCCGCCGCGTCCGGCTTCTCTCCCCTCCCTCCCAGCGCTTGTGCCGCAAAACAGCTGATTCACGGGGCAGGGAGGGAGAGGGGAGGAGGGGGAACATGGCGCACTGGGGGAAGAGGTGGGGCTGGGGTGGGGATTTGGGGAAGGGATCCAATAGGGGCAGGGAGAGGGCGGAGTTAGGGTGGGGATTTTGGGGATGGGGTTGGAATGGGGGCGGGTCCAGGGGCGGGTCCAGGGGCCGGGGGGCACGGGCACCCACCGGCGCCGGAGAAAGTTTGCGCCTATGCAGAGAGCCACAACCTCATTCTCCCATCTATCCCCCTAACAGCAGGAAACACTTGCCACTCCTCTGCCTCCTGCACGAGAAACACATGTGGGAGAGCTGGTGAGGTGAAAGTATTGTGCTGGTACAGGGGGAGGAGTGGGAGAGCAGGGTCTTCCAAGAACTGCTGCCACTAACAGAAGGAGTCTGGCACCTGGCCCTGGACCAGAAGCCACTGTGGAAGGCAGAGAGGGAGAAAAGTTATAACAATTTAAACTGAAACACACAAAGCCTGCTCCCATTGAAGTCAATAGAAGTTTTGTCATTGCCTTCAATCGGAGTAAGATTGGCCATTTGTGCTTTTAGAATAAGAACATAAGAATGGCCATACTTGGTCAGACCAAAGGTCCATATAGCCCAGTATCCTGTCTACCGACAGTGGCCAATGCCAGGTGCCCCAGAGGGAGTGAACCTAACAGGTAATGATCAAGTGATCTCTCTCCTGCCATCCATCTCCACCCTCTGACAAACAGAGTCTAGGGACACCATTCCTTACCCATCGTGGCTAATAGCCATTAATGGACTTAACCTCCATGAATTTATCCAGTTCTCTTTTAAACGCTGTTATAGTCCTAGCCTTCACAACCTCCTCAGGCAAGGAGTTCCACAAGTTGACTGTGCGCTGTGTGAAGAAGAACTTCCTTTTATTTGTTTTAAACCTGCTGCCTATTAATTTCATTTGGTGACCCCTAGTTCTTGTATTATGGGAATAAGTAAATAACTTTTCCTTATCTACTTTCTCCACATCACTCATGATTTTATATACCTCTATCATATCCCCCCTTAGTCTCCTCTTTTCCAAGCTGAAAAGTCCTAGCCTCTTTAATCTCTCCTCATATGGGACCCGTTCCAAACCCCTAATCATTTTAGTTGCCCTTCTCTGAACCTTTTCTAGTGCCAGTATATCTTTTTTGAGATGAGGAGACCACATCTGTACACAGTATTCGAGATGTGGGCGTACCATCGATTTATATAAGGGCAATAATATATTCTCAGTCTTATTCTCTATCCCCTTTTTAATGATTCCTAACATCCTGTTTGCTTTTTTGACCGCCTCTGCACACTGCGTGGACATCTTCAGAGAACTATCCACGATGACTCCAAGATCTTTTTCCTGATTCGTTGTAGCTAAATTAGCCCCCATCATATTGTATGTATAGTTGGGGTTATTTTTTCCAATGTGCATTACTTTACATTTATCCACATTAAATTTTATTTGCCATTTTGTTGCCCAATCACTTAGTTTTGTGAGATCTTTTTGAAGTTCTTCCCAGTCTGCTTTGGTCTTAACTATCTTGAGCAGTTTAGTATCATCTGCAAACTTTGCCACCTCACTTTTTACCCCTTTCTCCAGATCATTTATGAATAAGTTGAATAGGATTGGTCCTAAACAGCCCTCCAACTGGGTGATTACTGATTACAAACTTTAATTGTTTAAAAAGGGATGTGGGTGAGAGAGATATCACTTTTAATATATAAGTTAACATTTATTTCTTTGCTGAACACTCCCTACAGCCTGGTTGGTTAGGGGAGTTTTGGGACATAAATCTGTGCTTAACTCAGTTTGTGTTTTAGCTTGGCATGTGAAGGGATTTTGTTGTCTTGTGATAACTGGGCCTACAAATTTACCCTAATTGTGAGTTTAACTGTAAAAAGTGAGCACAAGTTCACACGTCACAATAAACTATAACAAATGTTGATGGGAAAAGGTACAAAAGTGAGAGAGACTGAATTAGTTCAATCCAAAAGGCCTACCTTATTTCTTCTCTTTCCTAGCCTCTCTCCTTTTTCCTTCTGCCTAATAAGAATCTTGTTTAGCTGGCCAAGACTGCAGGTTTTGCAACACTGCCAGGAAGAGGCAGCTAAAAACAATGCCCTAAACAGTCTGATGCTGGTACAAGTTTGCCAGGTCTCAGAGCGGCTGATAGTGAAAGTCACCACCAGCGAGAAACTGCGGTTTCTAACTTTGCTATTCTTTTCTCTCCCCTTTTGTTTTGTCATCTTAGGAAATGAGATTAGACTGTAACACCAACAGCAATGACAGCTCCAGCCCATCTCAACTAACTTCTCTTTTGCCCAAAAGAGACCATTATTAATTACCATCTTTAATGCCATTTAAGAGACTGTCAAACAAAAAGCAACAAAGAATCCTGTGGCACCTTAAAGACTAACAGATGTATTGGAGCATAAGCTTTCGTGGGTGAATACCCACTTCGTCAGATGCATGTAATGGAAATTTCCAGAGGCAGGTATAAATATGCAGGCAAGAATCAGTCTGGAGATAACGAGGTTAGCTCAATCAGGGAGGGTGAGGCCCTCTTCTACCAGTTGAGGTGTGAACACCAAGGGAGGAGAAACTGCTTTTGTAGTTGGCTAGCCATTCACAGTCTTTGTTTAATCCTGAGCTGATGGTGTCAAATTTGCAAATGAACTGAAGCTCAGCAGTTTCTCTTTGAAGTCTGGTCCTGAAGGTTTTTTGCTGTAAGATGGCTACCTTTTCATCTGCTATTGTGTGGCCAGGCAGGTTGAAGTGTTCTCCTACAGGTTTCTGTATATTGCCATTCCTGATATCTGACTTGTGTCCATTTATCCTTTTACGTCCTTCTACGTAAAAGCTTCAGTTCATTTGCAAATTTGACACCATCAGCTCAGGATTAAACAAAGACTGTGAATGGCTAGCCAACTACAAAAGCAGTTTCTCCTCCCTTGGAGTTCACACCTCAACTGCTAGAAGAGGGCTTCACCCTCCCTGATTGAACTAACCTTGTTATCTCCAGACTGATTCTTGCCTGCATATTTATACCTGCCTCTGGAAATTTCCATTACATGCATCTGACGAAGTGGGTATTCACCCACGAAAGCTTATGCTCCAATACATCTGTTAGTCTTTAAGGTGCCACAGGACTCTTTGTTGCTTTTTACAGATCCAGACTAATACGGCTACCCCTCTGATACTTTTCAAACAAAGGGGTTTCAGTCTAAAAACTCTCTCCAGCTAAAGGAAAAGGCATCATGGGATGTTAAAATGAAAGCCTTACGTAATAAACTACATTTCAAATGCTTTAACTGTTTTTCCTTCTTTTCTGTATCTTTAATAAAAGGTTACAAGGATATTTAATGATGTGTCTGCCATGGCACTAAGCAGGCTGAGATCTCTGTATACCATACCCTAGACCAGGGGTAGGCAACCTATGGCACGCGTGCCGATTTTCAGTGANTAAGCAGGCTGAGATCTCTGTATACCATACCCTAGACCAGGGGTAGGCAACCTATGGCACGTGCGCCGAAGGCAGCACGCGAGCTGATTTTCAGTGACACTCACACTGCCCGGATCCTGGCCACCAGTCCGGGGGGGCTCTGCATTTTAATTTAATTTTAAATAAAGCTTCTTAAACATTTTAAAAACCTTATTTACTTTACATACAACAATAGTTTAGTTATATATTATAGACGTATAGAAAGAGACCTTCTAAAAACATTAAAATGTATTACTGGCACGCGAAACCTTAAATTAGAGTGAATAAATGAAGACTCGGCACACCACTTCTGAAAGGTTGCTGACCCCTGCCCTAGACCTAGTTTAAAACTGTTTAATGTTGGACAGTGACTGGGTTATGTTAACTCCTTTGGCCCATATATTCCATTTAAAATTAATACAACATATCCCTCTTTGATATGAATACACAAGCTTTTTCTGCTTCAACCACTTCTTGTTGAGCTTCAGCACAGGTTTGAACAAATCTTTACTCATGCGATAAGGCTATAAATCACTATGTACTGATATTGACGTTACATCAACAACATACAATAAAAATCTGGAATATAGCTATGAGGGGAGGTGTTCCCTTTTATCAGACTAACCCCCCTAAGCCTGAACATAATAGATCTTCAGTTTGAAGGCTACTTATTAATACACAATAGCAGACCGAGGTTAGGCTTCTCTGTTTCCATGGATTACACATGACAGCTGATTCATAGGTACATTACTTGTTAAAAATTCTATGTGCTACAGAATGGCATAATTTGTGATTCTATTTTAGATCCCAAATGTTCTGTTAATTTATGTAAGAGATTTCACAGTATTATGTTAACTTCAGGAATGAAAACATGAACCCTTGAGATCAATTTCAGTCAGACAAGCAGTAAAAAGAGCATTTGATTTGGATCACAGAGATTTTATGAATTAGAGTACACCTGAGACTGATGACATGATCCAAGACCTTATCAGTTTTGCCAGTGAATTAAGCAACCATTTTTACAGAGGTGAATACTGGAAGGAGAGGAAAAGCAGGGATTGGCACATTATAAACACAGCACATTTTGAAGTGTTATGTCATGGCACCTAGAAAAAGAAAGAGGATCAAATTTTTAAAAATGTCCTCAATCAGGTCTACAAATTTGCTCGCCTAAAATTACAAGCCTAGAATTCTGTATCCTGATTGTTTGGTACTTGTTTTTATCCATTGAAAACCCAGCTTTATTTATTTATATGTTGGTCTAAAAGAAACTCCACACCACAGGTTGACAACTTAAAGCTCTTGACATACATTTGAAACACAATAATGTAGGAGTTGCCATATCTAAATCATCCAAAAACCATGGTACAGTACTTCTTGTTCCTCCCACACATCATCTGACCACCAGTCATATGACTAATACAGCTTAAAACTCCCACAACACTTAAATGCTAGCCTCAGCCCTCTAGCAATGACTGCTCAAACATATGTCTTTAGTAATATGACTGGAAGGTCAAGATGTTCAGATGTAGGTGTGAAAACCTTATCTGAGTGAAGAAATGAGTGAGTATGGTGTCTGTCTACCCCAATATGCACATTTAAATATAGTCTGTTCACCCACATCTGAGTGTTGCTTGCAAAGATTCAGATGCTCAAAGAAAGCATGTAACACCCTAAGTATGCAATCACACTAGTAGGTTGCTTCTAAAAACATGGCCCTTAATCTTTAAAAATGATCAATCTACTTGTGTTAATTGGGAACAGAATACAGATTATACATTCCTTAGTGACATGATTTTCCTTGAAATACCACCTATTGACTTTCTTCTGGTTAAGTTTTAATTAGGTTGTTGGGTAGCCAGAAGTATTTAGCTTCAAGTATGAGAGCAGATGATTGGATTCTTTAACATTTTAAAGGACCTTATTATTTTCTCATCCTTTACAGTTCTTTTATGTAACAAAGATACGTTTTTCTAAAACAGTAAATGAAAAATTATCAATAGTCCTCAATTTGGGAGCATGTGGTCAGGGTTAGCCTCCTTAGCTACATGTAGATATGTGAATGATTTGTCACAACTTAAGTAACTGCAAGGTTACTTGGGTTTCCTTCAGGGTGCCCTCTTTGGCAGCAGTGAGGAATTGGTGCTCGCACTGGGTGAGGTAATCAGTTGTCCTGGTTTGCAGCCAAGCCACTGGGCATGTGGTAGTTCTGGCCTCCTGGATGGGGGCTAGGCCAGTAAGAAGTCTGTGGCTCAGGGCTCCTGTCTGAGAGCTAGATGGATAAATAGTCAAGGGCTCAAGCCTTCTGGGCATGAGCTGAGCAAACAAGCAGTCAGTAGTGCAGACCTCCTGGCCTGCGGGTTAGAGTTCATCCAGTCCCAAGTGCAGGGTAGGGGGACCTGGGTCCACCCTGCTCCACCAGGTTCCAGCCCCCCTGGAAGCAACAGGTGATCCCATCACTGGGTTGTCAGGGAAACAGGATGTCACTGCCTCACCTCCCAGCAACACAACAGGCCCAATGTCTCATCTCCCTGGGCTGCTTCCTACTAGTGTCTGATTAAGTTGCTCCACAGCCACTGGGGACTGGTTCCTTGTCTCCAGGCCGAGTAGCTCCCTCTCTGGATTTCTCAGACTCTGGGGGCTGCAGCTTGCCTGTTCTCCAAACTGACTTTGGAGTGTTGTCGTCCTCTGCAGCTGGTCATAGGCTCCACAGGTGGCTCAGCTTCCTGGAAAGGACATTTGGCTCCTTCCCCGGTCTGCCCCCCAACTGAGCTGCAGGGCCTGGCCCTTATACTTCCTGCCCTGCCCCTGCACTTCCTGTGAGGTGCAAAGGACGGGTAGTTGCATCCACCAGGGTTAATTAGGCTGCAATGAGGCCAATCCACCTCATTACTGTAACCAGTACTGGCCTTAAATTCTTCAGCCTGTGATTTTAGAATGCTTAAAAAAAGATAAACATGTGGCAAGCAAGCATCTAATTAGAATAAATTTAGCTGGTCTATTTTATTTCTGGCTCTATGCATATAAAGATTTGCACCCAGCTGATGAAACAACATACCATTTTAGAGTCACCTGAACTTTTTTTCTGACATTCAACAAGTAAATGCATTAATCTGGAGTGGTGTCAACATACCAGCAGCTTGATAATAACCTTTGTAACGGAGTATATGCCCCATTTGGGTCTTGAGAGGACCCTGGACCATAGGGTTGACGAATCACACTCAAAAAACCCTCCCTCTCCTGTGCTTGTCCGCAAATTCAGGATAAGGCTGGAAAGTGTTAAGAATCGACAAGATCAAAGCAACTGAAACTCATCAATCAGCCAACCAGGCCCAAATATTTTAATGAAGGAGGAAGTGAAATCAAGGGTGGGGAAATGGCTATTTTTGTCAGAGAGAGGTAAAGATCTGGACTGGTCAAAACTTTTCCATTGAAATAGTTTTTTGATGGAAAAATAGGTGTTTGGCAAAACAAAGCTTTTTGGGGAAAGTATCTGCTTCCCACAGAAAATTTTGAATTTGGGTCAAAAACATTTTGTTTTTTCAATAAAAAGTTGAAATTTTCTATGAGGGGGAAGGATCCATTTGCCAATGAGTTCTAGGGAAGACTATATAAAGGAATGTATGCAATCTTAGGACAACTACCTTACATGGTATTATTGTTAAAGATTGCCACAGCTAATTCCTTCTAGTAGAAACTAAATATAAAAAGTGATTGGGATTTTCTCTAAACAGTAAACTAAATTTGTTTATGCTGCCAACAGGCCACTAAGGCTGTGGGATTAATTTCTCACTGCCAAGGGTTGTCACCCTCACCTATTAATATTAGGTGCAATTAAGTGGCATGTTACTGAGGGTGTCCCACTATTAGGTGGAACCTTTGTGGTTAAACCACTTTAAACTATGAATAAGCAATTATAAGAGTAGTGGGAATAATTTTCTAACACTAAAAACTTTGGGCTGAATCAGCACAATAACACAAGTAGCAAAACAGAAGTAAAAATATTATGAATCCCTGTTACAGGAGGTAATTCTTTATATATCAGAAAAGGAAGAACAACTCTTGTTGTAATGACCATTTGCTGATCCTTGCGTAAATTTAAAGTATACATAGCCTTGCACAATCTCTTCATCAACACTCAAATTCTCCTCCATTGTATCAACAGATCTCTGAACACCTCAATCTATGTTCAAGTAGATTTGTTCAGCTGAACAGCACATCTCCATTCTAAGATGCTTACTGTATGGCCAGAGTTCTTCCACTCGACACTTTTTCAGCTGGAGGCCAGTCTCCATTCTGAGCCATCAGCTAGATAAACCTCTAAAAGATGCCTCAGGAGCATGCCTTCTTAGGCTATGTCTACACTACAGCTTATGTCGGCATAATATATGTCGTTCAGGGGTGTGAATAAACCACCCCAATGAGCCACATAAGTTACCCAGACATAAGCACCGGTGTGAACAGTGGTATGTTGTGACAGAGCTTCTACTGCAGCTTGCGGGGGCTGGAGTAGTTAAGCTGCTGGGAGAGCGCTGTCCTGCCAGCTTAGAGCGACTACACAGACAGCTTGCAGCTGCGCCACTGTAAACTCCCTAGTGTAGCCATGCCCTTAGTATCGCTGCTACCCAGAGCTTGCATTCCTTAAGTGACACTGCTTTATCACTACTTTCTGTTCCCAGCACATGGCTGGGAACTCCATGGCTGCAGTACAAGAAGCTGGAGAACGCCTAGAAAACTGAAGACTCAAATTGTCTTATATAGTGTACTTAGAGAAAAGACTCGCATCAACTTTACTGCGCTTTGGAATGGGCTTTTAGTTATTATAAGTAACATTATTGTAGAAAACTATGATTTATGAGCAAGTTATTCTTAAAATCTAACCCAAAAGGTTTTACCTGCAGTTCATATCCTGCAGATTTTTTTAACAATTCCTACATTCTTATAATACCTAGAGAACTGAGTCATCTTTTCCCTGTGTCCTATTTAAAAAGACTTTGAATATCTAATTTAATCTCTTTAGTACCTAAAGTATCAAATCTGTAGAGCTAACCATTTACTGAAAAGTACATTGTAAATGAATCTTCATACTTTTTTTTGTATGATGCAGGACTGCAGACCATAAAGGTACACATTTGTACGTCTTTCTCTAAACGGTATACTTGTGGGGGATACCCCAGTACTTAGACTTATTCTGCAATCATTTCAGCGTTGACTGGTCTCTGCTATTCCTCCATCCAACCCTTCCTTACCTCTCCCTTTGTGTCTATTGGCTTTCTGCCTAAAAGCTGCTGTTCAGAAAGACTCAAAAACAAATGGTTGTCATGCAGACATCAATGCCGCATACTGGAGTATGGGAGGAATTAATTTGTTTAGCCATCCCTATAAATACTAATAAGTTCTGCTAGATTATACTTTACTTTTTAATTCAGATGAACTGCTATATTCTGGTTCCCTGAGCTCTGCTTGCACTAATTTTCTGTCTTAGTAATAAAAAAAAGACAGGAAAACAGGTGCTCTACCAGCTAAATTGTTACAAGTGGTACTCCAACAACTAAATTGCTACGGACACCACAGTAATGCATTCTGACAGTAGTTCCCAAGCTTTACAATACTAAGGGCCACATTGGCAACCTGCCAGGAGTCCAATGGCTGCACCTAACTTCCATGTAAACGCATGTAACATTTTAAACTAAGAAGATAAAGGTTATAACCTCTTGTTATTTAAAAGGGAAGTACAAAGAATTCAGTAAGTGCTATTTAAATTAGTAGTGGGATGACCCAGATTGGCAAAACTTCATCTGCCCATCCATATAGGTCTAATTTTAACCAGAATTCTGGTTTCCACCAGGGGCAAGTCATTTAGACCTAAACTTTTTAAAGTGTCTAATATCTATTGATGCTTCAGTTCTTGGGTACCCAGTTTGAGATACCTGTGACCTGATTGTCAGCACAGTACTAAGTACCACAGGTCCCACTGCCTTCAGTTGGTGCTTGGCACCTTTGGAAAATCCAGACCCAAGCTGAGCATCCAAATTAGTGAATGCTTTTGAGATTTTTGGCCTTAAGGAAAGCGGGGCAAGCAGAGGTTATCTATCAAATGGAAATAATAATTCCTAGCTACCCTTGTAAAGTGCTTTTAGAATTATGGATGGAAAACATTATATATGCACTGTGCATTAATATCTTTATTTCCTTTGTTTATTAAATGAGTTTACTTGTTGGGTTTTTTTCCTCTAAGACACTTGGCAGACATTTTAGTGTGTCTATGAAACAGGAAAATATAAAATCTTATGTTTAAAGTGCCTTCCCCTGTAAACATATGACAAATAATTTTGAAAATGATTAAAATAAAGGACACATAGTACATAACCACTGCCCAAGTGAGGCAAGAGCTACTGGGATCTTTTATATAAATATGAAAATGGAATGCACTTTTATTAGCTGAGCCCTTCAGTCACTAGTTGTTTGGCCCGTTGGTCTCCATCTTGAGTCTTCAAAGAATGGGATGACCCATGCTTATCAAGTCAGATTTCATTCAATTGGTCTAATTACTATTGGGATCATTTTAATACATACTCCACAGAGCACTAAGATTGTCCTGCTCTGGCTCCAGCGCTGGGCAGCGATCTGTATACACACATAAGAACTTTCTTTGAGATGTGTACAGCACTGCAGCAAGCTGCAGCTACTGTTCATGATTTTGCACTTGTAACAGATGGAAATAGCTGGGAAGATTTGTGCATCATTCTTTTTCTATTAATCATTTGACCTCTTTATTTCTATTTCCCTTCCTCCAGGTTGTTTTGTGCCCTTAAGTTAACTGATAGTGGTACCCTCTTAAATAACTGTCAAGTCCTCTAAAATATAACCTTTAATTTGCCCCTTACTGAAATGAGTGTATTGGTGCAAAATCAACCTTCCAGGTCTATGCCTTCCAACAAAAAAAATGATTCTCAACCTGGTAAATTGCAATCACAGTTCCACTGATAATTTTCTACTGTAAAGAAGACTTTAGTATGCTAGAGAATAAACCCACAGATTAAAACATCCTTTCACTTTCTGGAATTTAAAATCCAGAGNTGAACTTTGAAGTTCAGATCAGACCTAAATTTGGCAGCTCAGGCCATTCATTACATGGAGTGAACACTATTGGGTTGCGGGGGGAGAGAGATGAAGATAGGAGGAGGAAGATAAATAAGGTTCAGAAATATAACGGGTTAAAAAAATTCTATCTTAATAATAATAATAATACCTTTCATTTATATAACACTTTTCATACTAAAGCCCTCAATATACTGAAATACATGCTATGAAGAATGATTGCTTCATCCACATTACAGGGAGAAATACGACAGCTGTTTAACTGGACACAGCAATTCTACGCAAGTTTATAGCAAGAAATGAAGCATAATATTTTATCCAACTAAAGTATCAAGAGGAATGTAGAGAGGTGGGAAATAATGTAATTATTGAAAAACTGAAGTTCACTAAGACATCTGGATTTATACTCCTGGCCCTGTGGGAAAAATCCCAAAAGATCTCTATTGACCATACATGATCAGGATATTTGATTCTTACATTTCATCTGAAAATTGGCATTTTCAGTGACACACGTGCAATATCATGCAGGGGCACTGGGTTTTGTATTGACCCAAAAGAAATAACCAACACTACTTCCTGCGGGAACTTCTTGGAGGTTTCCTGTTCAGCCCAACCTCATCTAGTTTGAGAGATTGGATGGGCTCTCAGCTCACAGTGGTGTGACTGCAGGCCACATTAGTTGGGTAATTAACAGGAAAGAGTTGTGTTGTGTTGTCCCCCTGTGATATATTGGGGGAAATGTTCTGATTCCTCCTCCCCCCTCCATACTAAGCAAAATCCTGTACCAGATCTACCTCTTATAAAGAAGGGGTCAGAGCTTTTTCTTCCTCCCCATTTCCTAGACAAGATCTATCCTTGGAAAAATAGGTGAACATGGGAGAGGCTGGAACACAAGTGTTATAAATTCCTGGAACCTGAGCCATAGGCATCTTCATGCTCTGTGCACTGAGGCTAGATCTAGGAAAGTTGTGATGGTAATGCTGGTGTCAGTCTCTCTTAGCAGATGTGACAATACTCCCACTTTTGTAAACACTCTTTATGTGGAAATGGAGTAGAAGACACTTATGATGGGAGTAATATCAAAGAAGGACATTATGAAACCTGTCCAGAACAAAGCAGTTGTTCTTCTAATGTGAATTTGCTAGTCAGTGTGCAAGCTTTGTTTTGCTTTATCTTACCTCCATTATGGACTGTTCTATATCTTGCCAACTTGCATTTAAGAATGAAACTAATGGCCAGGGGCTCCCACGATGCACCACAGATGGGGAGACCATAGGGTATCATGGGAGATGTGGTCTGGTTGAGGAGAATGGCAGCATGAAGTGCCTGAACTATAGATCCAACAAGGCACAGCAAAAATATTTCCAAATAATTTTCATCTGAAAAACTGACAATGTTTTATTGGTTTTCAGTTTTTTGTCAAAAAGTCAATTTTCCTGTTTGTGGGGAGGGGATCCCATTTTCCAACCAGCTCTACTAACAACTGAATTTTAAAATGGCTGAATTATGGACCTGCTCTTGCAAAACACCCATTGCCTTCGGTGGGAACAGGTTCAGACCCTGCAACCTTTATGCTCTGATTCAGCTTCCGTTGATTTCAGTGGGAGCAGGTTCAGGCCCAGGAATTGGGTTGGGCCCTTAATTAAAAACTTTTAGAATGTTTCACCTCTGGGCTGAGAACTTGTCTGACTAAGGAATATCGTTATGTACTGAATGTATCACAAAGGAGGGCTACAATGAAAAGACTGGCATTGCCCTCACTACAGAGCTACAAGCGAAGCCCTAGGAAACCATGCACAAAAAGGATTAGAAAGTATCCAACCTCCTATGCCATTTTATTGAGGACTGCTAGAATGATAGAATGGGCACGGGAAGACTTCCTCGTGCCAACTCAGATACAAAGGTTTTGGCAGACTTTCAAGCTGAAAAAAATAGGTGCTTACATTTTATAATCGCAGAATGAGCAAGTGCTCACGTACACACACTGCCATGTAAATGTGGGTCTGGAGGTTTATTGACAGCAGGAACACATTCAACAGGGACTGTCTGATTAAACAAAAGTAGGCTACGGCATGGCAAACAAGTTGTGCTTCGGGTTTCTGATCTATCAGCAGCCTTGCCAAAATGCCAGTTAGTTGAAAAGGAGATTTCATTGTTTCTAATGAAACATGCTGTGCTTGCTTGTCTAGTGCGTGCTTTAGGAAGCAAATGCAACTGAATCCCTTTTGATTTGCACTGTTCACTCTGCACTGCTGATTCCTTCCCCCCAAATGTTAAGCAGCAGTATTTTATGTCTGTCCAATAGCTTTATGCGTAGTTTAATCTTTAACTGTGGAGAGCAACAGTTCTATTAAACAGATATGTCGATTTTCTGTGCAACTCAAAGATAAAGCAAAGCTAGTGTCTTTTGAAATCTGGAATAATGTGATCCATTTAGGAAACCTACCTAATCATCTTGAAAATAATTGTTTAGGTTATTGCCTTTAACCCACATTATACATGTGTGCGGTAAGGCATGTACGTTTGACTTATTTCTTCTGATACATGAGTTTTATCTGATGAACACAGCAGTTTGCGAATGTTTCTGTCACCTGAATGCGAAAAGACAGACTTATACCATAAAATGTAGTTCCTTCAGAGCTGCATCCTAATGTATTGGACATAGCCAAATTCTTATATTTAAATTAGTGCAGTAGCCGGGTCTTGGGTTAATGGAAGCAATTTTATTTTTAACTGTGCAGTATAACAACCCTGTTGGAAATGACCTGAGCAGACATTCTGTCAGGAGGATAGCACCTCGCTGTCTCAGGACTCAGACAACACACTTCAAAATGCTGGAGAATCTAGACTGGGGATTAGATGGGGAGCAGGTCAGGATTTAGAATACTTAAGGGGCAAAAGATGCCAGGAGCTCGTGCAAAAGGGTCACTCTCCCTCTTCTGCTGTGCAACTCAGCATTATGGGGGCTCTTTCCATGCTGATGTGATCCACTAGCTCAGTGGTTCTCAAACGTTTGTACTGGTGACCCCTTTTACATAGCAAGCCTCTGAGTGCGCCTCCCCCCTTATAAATTAAAAACACTTTAAAATATATTTAACACCATTATAAATGCAGGAGGCAAAGTGGGGTTTGGAGTGGAGGCTGACAGCTCGTGACCCCCCATGTAATAACCTTACAACCCCCTGAGGGGTCCCAGCCCCCAGTCTGAGGACCCCTGACTAAGCAGGATAGAGGCTCTTGCTGCCTGCAGACTATAGCAGTGGCTACAGAATGGTTCCACTACCACTACATCTCTACAGCCTGTAGGATTTTCTTGCACCAAACCCCATTAGTTACGAGACTTGGCATAGGGGCCAGGATTTGCCTCTACATCCCTGTAGTCACTACAATTGCAGCCGCATTGGAGGACCTAATTACAACATGGCCGCTCCCTCTTTCAGTTACACTACAGTGTGGAGGAAACCATAACTGTATTTCCAAGCAGTGTTAAAACAAGGGAGTTAGAAGGGACCTAGGTGATTTTCTTCTAGGTAAATAAGAAATGTGCTCAAACTGACCATTTGTCCTAGATTATTAGCTCTTAGAGCTGACTGCAGTGAAGATCAAATTCTAGCTCTGCTGCTGAGGTTTTAGGAATTGCAAACAAATCAAGTGGCAGTAAACGTTAGTATTGTGAATGATGTACCCATTCAGAGGCAACCTATTAGAGCAGTTGTCCCAAGGCAGGAAAGAATCAAGTTAAAAGAAACTTTCTCATCTCTAGTTAAATGCATAGAGCCGGCGGAGCACTTAAAAAGTTGTTCATCTCTGTGACTGATTCTGTCCTGTTAGTAATACTGTAAAAGGTTCTTTGTGCAGTTTGTGGTATAAATGCTCCAAGTCGGTTCCCTGCTATTCTGCTGATGTACAGCAGGTGGAAGCACTATTACTATTTTTTGCATATTCTCTGGCATACTGCACATGTACTTCCAGATTAGGACTAGAGCGGGCTGGAACATTTCCAACAAGATATGCAGTTTTGTCAAAGGCCAAATGTGTCATGGAGACATGTCAATTTCAACAAACATGAAGAGAGAGGTAGAGATGGAGGGACTGACTCTCACATGACTGTGTAGTGTTGTTGTAGCCATGTCAGCCCCAGGATATTAGAGAGACAAGGTGGGTGAGGTAATATCGTTTAGTGGACCAACTTCTGTTGGTGAGAGAGAAGCTTTTGAGATTACACAGAGCTCTTCTTCAGGTCTGTGTAAGCGCGACATACATAGGGGTGTAGGGAATGGGCTGCCTTCTAGGTGGGACTTCAAAGTCCTAGCTTCTGACTACATCCAGCAGAAAATACATCCCTCTTTTGAACTGCACTCCCTCTTAAATGCTCTTCTAACCTCAGGCCAGTCTGGGAAACATTGGCAAAGGCCTCTTTGAAATGTGGGCTACGGTGACACCTCAGTCCTTGTGCATTGTACGTTACGTGCAGAACACTTCATCTATGAGTAGTAATTTGGGATCTAGTATTACCTCCTACATAAATAATAATTTTCTTTTATGTATTGGTCTGAGGGGTGACATTTGGCCATGTATTATCCAGCGCTACCACAGGGAAGGGGGCTTTGTTCCTTATTTCTTATGTACAGAATAAGCATTACAATGCAACAAAGAAATGATCACTTCAGTAAGAGGAAAGTAATGTTCAAAATTAACTTTCATTGCATATAGGTCACCATTTAATTTAATGTCAATGCCTTTCTCTGGCAGTAAAAGACTGACTTTCAGGAAATCTTAAACACTTCTCCTTGGTTTCTTTCCCACCCATCACTTAGGGCTGGTCTCAATGCAAACTTGCACTTAGATAACTACATCGTTTTTTTAATTCACACATTTTGTTGTTCTGGTGCAAGCCTGTGTGTAGACTAGCCTTTATTCTTAGCCCTTATGTCTTGCCTCCACTAAGAAAACTATTGCTCACAATATGGCAGCAATGTGTGTAGTTGAACTGATGATGAGCACAGTTTAACTGCAAGTGTTGACCAGGATAAACCACGTTCAGCATCACGGTAGAAACTGTGGTTAAAACCTGCTCCGGTTTTAACTGTAGTTTCTGTGCTGGTGCTGAGCAATTTGTTCTGGTCTACTACACTTGCAGCAGTTAAACTGTACTTCAGCCATACCTGTTGTCAGCACTGGATGATTTGCTAGGACAGACTTCAAAGCTTTGTTTTGGATTGCAAGCCTCTGAGCATGGCCTGCTTTTCCTAGGAGTGCTTGCCTTCCAACACTGATCTGGAATATCTGAACCATAGTTTCCTCTCCCCCTGATATGGATGCATAACTGTATGAGGTACTGAGATCCCAGTAGTGCCTCAAGAACACCACAGTGAAGACTGGGGTTTGGAGGTGATATTGCTTGCTGTGAAGGCAGACATCCCAGAGCAGATAAAAATTCCGTAGGTTCTTTGTGACTAAAATAGATCTCGAGCTAAGTCATCTCACAATGTTGCCGTGGCAGCCCAAGCATAAAAAAACCAAACAATATGACTGTTTCCTGCTATACGCAATTTGGTTGCCTTAGTAAGCAAGGAATAATTCCGCTGAAGCGTGCCTGCAGAGGACAGCTAATGTATTTCAAGGGATGCCTATTGGTAGTAATGGCAGCTTGATCGCCATCCACAGTTCATAGTTAAAAATAACGGAAATGGGGTTGTATTGATTAGACTGTAAGGCCCTGTAATAATGATACACATGACTTCTGCAAGTATGGTTTTGTGAATAAATGGAACACCATCTTTTCATTGTGCCTATGGTGTGACTCCACAATCAATTTCTGTGCAACTTTATTTTACTTAAAATTGCATCAATTATTTCATTTGACTACTAATCATAGATGGTCCAAAGATGATTGGGAACCTATGAACATGAATTCCCATTGTTATTTTATTGTCTGTGACTGAAATAACTTACACCAGTATCTGTAAATCTCCCACTGATGCTGATGGCCCATTAATATGTATAGTAATGTCAGAAAGATATTAACAAAGGCACCTCACTAACAAAGTTTTTTTATGAGCAGCGTTTTTGAATCCTGATCACCCTGTAACTGGCAATATTTAACCTCCCCCTCCCATGCTTTGAACAGCTGATTCTCCTCCCCTCCAGCCCCAATGTCTTGAGTAACCTATCTGGTTACATTTGTGGTAAGTGGCCTAGTTTTCAGTATTTTTCCCTACAGGGAACTCCTGCATCTCTCAGATGATCAAAAATTATGTTTCATAAATGTTGATGAATGATACCCTCACATGGGTTTTTTAATCAACCAAGGTATAAAGTGAGTCTCAGCATTGCTTTTCCATGGCTTTTTCCATGGCTAAGATAACTGGATCATGCACTGTCAGAGTCACTGGGGGTGGCCAGCTGAGGCAGGAGCAGATGCAGGTTGTAGTAGGGTCTGGCAAGGGTGGAGCAGGGGCAGGGGTAGGCTGTTGAAGCTACTGGCAGTAGGAGTGTTCCCAGCCAGGTAGTGATGTTGAGCAGACTGAAGAGACTGTTTCCTTTAGGTAGGGTTACTATCTTTCAGGCTCCCAAAAAGAGGACACTGCTGGGGGAGGGGCCCAGGGGTGCTGGGAGGCGTACAGTTAGGAGGTGTTGAAGGGGATATTTGGGGGGTGCTGGAGGGTGTGTGTGTACTGGGAGGGAGTATATGAGGAGTGCAGGAGGGGGTATTTGGGGTGTTCAGGACGGGTGTGTGCACTAGGAGGAGTATTTGGGGGGTTGTGGAGGGGGAACCTGCAGCTTCACTTGAGGTTGGAGGCAGTGTCACTCCCTGTCATGGTGGCAGGGCAGCTGGCACAGGCCCAGGACGCAGCACCAGCTGTCCATCAGCACCTCCCTACCTCTCCCCCTCCTCAGGGCTGGGAGTCGGGGCCTGCGTGGGCAGAATCCAGCAGCTGCAGCGGAGGGACCAATTTGGACGTGGAGCCAGCTCTTTCTGAGCTACAACATCTGCTCTGCAAAAATCCTGGACATTTCTTCTTCTTTGGAAAAATAAAAAAACAGGATGTCCGGGAACACCCAGACATATTGGTAACTCTACCTTTAGGAGCCTATATACCTGCCTTGGGATCACCTGTGGATTGGCTGACACTGGTTGAATGGTGTAGGGCCTGTCAACAGACCTGCAGGTAATTGCCTCTGATAACGCTTCATACTCACTTGCTCAGGGATGACTCATCAGGCTTAATCAGGCTCATGCTCAGAGGTATGACGTGCATCAGTTTTAAATTTAATTCAAACAGCATCATTGGTTGGGAGCTCGCTGATTGGGCATGGAGACTGACGTACAGGACACTTCTTGCTCCCTGATGAGCTAGGGGTTAACTTCAGTTCTGCTTCCATTTCCCCTTGCACAGAAGCTGACAGGAAGGGGTATCAGAATGGCATGGGGAAAATAGAGTGGAAGAGTGCCCGTGGGTTGGACTGAACACCCTTGGGCTGTGGGATTTTGCCTGACACACATGAGCATGTTCCATTTGCTTTCTGATTTTAAGGACACAGAACTAGAAGGAAACTCCTGGGTCATCAAATCTAGTCCTCTGCTATCATAGTCAACCCTGACGTATAATCCTATTATAAACTTCTCAAGATCCATTTTAAAACTAGTCACAGTAGAACCTCAGAGTTACGAACACCAGAGTTACAAATTGACCAGTCAACCACACACGTGCTTTGGAACCAGAAGTACATAATCAGGCAGCAGCAGACCAAAAAAAAAAAAAAAAAAAAAGACAAATACAGCACAGTACTGTGTTAAATGTAAACTACTAATTAAATAAAGGGAAAGTTTAAATTTTTTTTGACAAGATAAGGAAAATGTTTCTGTGCTTTTTTCATTTAAATTAAGTTGGTTAAAAGCAGCATTTTGCTTCTGCATAGTAAAGTTTCAAAGCTGTATTAAGTCACTGTTCAGCTGTAAACTTTTGAAAGTCCAATAACGTTTTGTTCAGAGTCATGAACATTTCAGAGTTACAAACAACCTCCATTCGTAACTCTCAGGTTCTACTATAGATTGTTTGCCCTCGTTACCCATATTGAGAGGCTCCTCTCACTCCTCTAATGGCTAGAAACCTTCTAATTTTGAGCCTAAATTTATGCATGACCCATTTATGACCATTTGTTCTTATCCAATATTGTCCTTTAGCTTAAATAGCTTTTCTCCCCCCTGTATGTATCAAGAACAATCATATCCTCTCTCAGCCTTAATTTGCTAGGCTAAACAAGCTAAGCTTTCTTAGCTTTTCTCATAAAATAGGCCCTCCATTCCCCTGATCATTCTGTTAGCCCTTTTCTGCACCTGTTAATTTACAGGTTCATACATTCCAAAGGAAGAAGGGACCAATGTGACATCTAGTCTGACCTCCTGTATAACACAGGCCATAGAACTTCTTACTTTCTTCTTATAACATTAACCCTTGAGGAAAATACCCTCCTGACTGCAACTTTTTTTTGCTGCTGAGTCTTTTCACAAATTGCTCTCCTCTCTGACTCAGAGAGCTGGTCCCTCAGAGTTGAGGTAACATGGGGAATCATGGGGAATCTTTTGCACACTGAGCCACTAGATCCCTGTAGCCCTAAACAACAAAAATAAATGTTTCATAGCTAACTTAAACCAAGAAACGTTCATCTTAGAGTTTTAACTTTAACTCTGAAATTTCCTACTTGTGCAAATTTGTCAGACCCTTGAAAATTCCTTAACAACATATTTGAGGTTGAATATCAATAATCTTGGTGATTTTATTCTTAATTCCTTCTTTCATTCTTTGAGGGAAAATGGCCATCTGGATATTTTACTGTGCCAAGTAAATTCCTAGTTACTTTAAAATGAATACTGGACTGTGAAAAGCTCCAAATAGCATCCATACTTCTTGATAAGGAAACTCTAATTTTTCAGAGTTCCCAAGAATATAAATTCCAGTGGCAATAGATCACAAGGCGCATATGATTAGAAAAAATAATGTACTTTATTATAGTAAGACATCAAATGATATATGCAAAAGTGAAAGATCTTCCTAGTTTTCACCTTGAGGATCTTAGAAGGAAAGTGTTTCCAGAAAGACCGGGGGGTGGGAGGGAGTTAGAGCTCTAATGAAAAGAAAGATTTTTCATTTCCTGTAAGACTGTGTATTGTGTTAGTATACAATCCATCAACAGCAGTAAATAGACTCAATAAATAAGGTAGCCTTCTAATACACTTGGAGATTTTGAGCTAAGAGAAATATGATTCTCTCTCTTTCTCTCTCTCTCTCTCTTCATAAGACAAGGTATTTCTTTAGCAATAGGAAAAGATAGACTGAGTGATAATACATCCATTCTTGAATCCTTATAATAAAATTTTTATCCATCTGATTGTCCACTGAAAAAGTTCGTCTGTCTTAGGACACTGATTTGGATGTGCCATACACTAACTTAAAGCTCATGAGCTGTGGAGTTCAGAAGTAGCTTTCACTTTACAAATCGTTCAGCCAAAAGGTCATGTAAATTTCTTTACTGGGAAGGCAGTCAGTTTACTTCATGTGCGTCGAATGAGCATGCGTTTCCTTAGCTTGTTTTTGCTGTGTTGTTAGTTTGTGGTTTGTTTTGTAATTATAAACCCAGAATAATATCTCTTAAACTGGTGCTGAGGTAAAGGGACAAGACTAAAAACATGCAAACATTCTAAAAACTGAAATATGATTTGTCACGCAGAATAATCACAGAGTGTATTTGATTCATTGATTATACCTCTTCTATCAACGAGTCTTAAATAATTAAAGGGAGACAAGCAGACTGAAAGAGAGAATGTAAAAGCTCTACATGAGTTTTGTGATTATGTGATCTAGAGGTTCCAGAAGGGTAGACAAGCCAGATGGAACAGCATGATGAAGTTATCTGTTATCAAGTGAAGTGTACTATGGTACATGTAGCTTGAAACTACTAGGCCTTCTCCTCCCCCTCCCCCGTACTGCACCTTTTACACTTCTAAGATCTCGGTTTGTTTGAAACCAATTTATTTTGAGTTGCTGCAGCCTGTTACAAATCTGTCTCTCTCTCTCACTCTCGCCCCCTACCCCGAGCTCTCTTGTGGAGATTTTACCTTTGTTCATTCTTGTTATTGCTTTTCCTTAAGCTAACATACCACCCTCCCCTACTCTCGCCTCCTAGTGCTGTTGGAAGCTGCTGCTGTGGAATGTCTCCTTTCTGGAGGATGTTGGGGGCCTTATTAAAGAGCAATTTCCTCACAGGAAATTCTGCAGGTGCTCCTGGGAGAGGAAAGATGGCTGCTGGGGTTACCATACATGCCCTGAATACAGGTGGGGATGGGAGAGGCTGTTCTTGTGAGATTTGCAATGAAATTTTGCAGACTGGAAATGCTTCCTTTCAGTTAAGGATCCAAACTTTTGTTTGTTTATCTGAACTAAAGATCTGACTCTTCTGAGGTTCAGTCATAAATTTTCACAACCTTTTAAGGTCAGGACAGAGGGGGCCTGTTCTAATTTACAGAAAGATCATTGACTAGGACACTGATGTAGGGAAGTGAAAAGCTACCCCTGCTTTCAAAACGTTGTGATAATCAAAATTAGGTTGTACAAAATTATCCTTTCATACCAGTTCACCCCCATTAAAATCAACTCAAACAGAGGAGAACTTAGCTCCTCAGGCCAATTGGCTGATCAAAAATGATTAGTTGACTAGTTGTCACATGGAAAAATATTACAAAACACCTAATGCTGTGGGCTCCATTGTGTCCAATTTTGTGCAGTAGAGGGACCACTGTAGTCCAATCGTTTATGTGACTGGTGCTAGTATCTGGGAGGAGTTGAGTTGTGACCCTGTCTTCCATCTGGCCAGCAGAGTTGGCCCATTGTGGGATTGAACACGCTGTTAAAGGGGCCTGCTGTCCTTGCACTGCTAGGGGTATTTTGTGTCTGAGGCATCATGTGTCCAAGAAGCAGAGCTAGGCCTCTTCACCTCCATGAAGTCACAACAGACACTACGTGAGTAGGGACTTGCGAGCGCATGTTGTTAGAATGATTGTTAAGCAACAACTTCTGCATCATTCTCTCTGAAATGTGTGTGATTGGTAAAGTATTCCTGTGTAAACCACTTAGCGGTTGCATTTTAGAGTATTTTGGGAGCAGTATGGGAGAAATCTGATGGTTCTCTACAGGAGCATTTAGATATGTTATAGCTATATTGATACTGCCTGGAAAGCTATTGTAACAATCAGCAATTCTATAATAACATGTTTGGTTACAGACTCCTACAGCACTCTTAATGTCTGTGGCTAGGCTGCATGGTTTGTGTTAATTATAGTCCACATTCTGTCCTTTATTTATAAGAAAGTCCTACAGAGGTATTTCATAACAACGTGCTGCATTGCTTTGTAGCTATATCTGGTCCTGCAGTCCTGAGGCAGCCACTGCTCCCACAGTATTGTGCTGTATCAGTAAGGGCAGGAATTTGCCGTGATCTTTATCCATCACTAGTTTTTTTCCTGAGATGCATGTACTCGCGTCGCTTGTAATTGTTGTCAGCCATAAATTTAAATCTGCAATTATCATGACGATGCAGAGACTTGAAGGCTAGGTTGCATAGTGGGTTCAGAGCATTAGCCTTTCATTGGGGATGGTTCTGGGATTAAATCTTATCTTTTGTCACAAGTGAAAATGTTCCCTGTGATCTTGTTCTGGTCCTCATTTCTACACCTCACAAACTGAGACAAGTTGCTAAAAGTCAGTCTGAATGGCAATCTCTGTTCTCTGGGTGCCTCTGGTGAGAATGAAAGGGTTGGTGTGTGTCAGGTTTGAGGCTCACTGATAGGTGACAGTTTGAGGTTTTCTGTTATGCTGCCTAGAGCCTTCCTCAACGCCTGTCTGGCTTATACCAAATGCCTTCAAGCTAGTGTCAGTAGTTCCTTATTTTCATGAACATCACCAGAATATTTTAAGCTTATTAGGTACTCAGCAATATGTTAATTAGAGACGGGTCTGGGATGCTGCTCCTTATTCAGGGCTGTGCGAACCAGTTAGAAGCCAGAGGGTAGGATTTTCACAAGCACTCAGGTTAGGCCTAACTCTGCTCAATGATAAAATTCCCATTGACTTCAAAAGCAGCAGAATTAGGCCTGTGTTAAGTGTTACTTGAATATCCCACACAGAGATATTCCCCTCCTCCCCCCCAAGGATAATTAAAGGCAATGGGGAGGCAGCCCTACACTTTGGGAGAGTCAGACACAGACATCCAAGGGGAATGGAGAGTTCAGGAGCTTACTAAAGTGGCACTGTGTCAACAATGCTGGGCTATTAGCAGCACCGTGGTTATGTGATAAACTTACCGTGGGATACTTTCTTTGAGTCGCTTGGGACTATCATGCCATGCAGGTTCTCTACATTTTCTACCCACTATTTTCCATAACTTCCCCCTCCTACTTACCTCACAGTGATGGACAGTTTTCATAAAAGTGTTTTTTTTAAGGGATCTGTTGACTACTCCAGGAACTCCAGAGGACTGAAGCTCACAGAAGCAACCGCTTCCCCAGCAGATGGATGGTAAAGGTTTTAATATGGTTTTTAAAACCAATGACACTGTCTGTCTTGCTTTATCTTTTAGAGATTTTTTTTTTAATTCCTATAGGAAGCTTGTCCTCCCTAAGAAAGGGAAACATGAACTACACACAAAATTGTAGCCTACATTAAGTTATTAAAATACTCTGAAGCAAACTGACATCAGGGTCAGGAGTCCTCACTCCCAACTCCATAGTTTATCTTTCTGGGCTGTCTATCCTCTCCTGTAAATCTGTAGCTGGCAAGATCCAATATAGCCTTCTGAAAGGACTGAGCACTCTTGTAAAAGTGGGATTGTGTTCTTTGATTACTCTGGATATGTCTTAAAAAAGAAGTAAGGGTAATATTTGAAGAACTGCTAGAAAAAGTCAAAGGTGGTGATTTAAAAGAAGAGAACCCATGACTCTTCTCCATGCTGCTCTCAGTGTTTCTAGCTTCTCTGTATTACTTCATACTGTGCAGTAGATACTTTTCCCCCTTAGTTCAAGAGAATAGTCTCCATTCAATTTTTTTTCATTTTTTTTTTCAGTTCAAGAAAATAGTCTCCATTTCAATTCACTGGGAAATATTTTTGAGTGTGACAGAAGAAATTCACTTACACTTAAGTGTATCTTCTCCATGGCAGTATAGAGTGTGATCTGTGGAACAACACTACTCTTTTTGTGGAGTAGCTAGGAGCCACTGTTGAAGATCCAGTTGTGTATCTTTTAAAGAGAGCCTTTAAAATATATATCAAAATGAGATATTAACTGCAAAATTGTTTAAGCCTTTAACATGTTCCCATATATCTTTGGTGGGACTGTGTAACTTGCAGCCTTCACTTTCAAAGATGTCCTTCAAAGGAAAAATGTGGGGTTGTGACCTTTATTTGTTTCTGATCTATAAAAATGACCCCAAAGGTTCTAAGGGTGGGTGGGTGGGTGGGTGGTTGGTTGGTTTGTTCTACTTGTTTTTATTACCTTAGAATGATCAGGAACGTTAAGTTTTTTTTCTTTTCTGTTTTTGTTGGAGGACTCTTTGGATGTCTCAGAAATATATTTTGGAGCTTTCTCAGGTCCTTTATTGACGGGATGGGGATGCTGAATCCTTACCAAAGAGAACTGTTCTTTCCCAAGTGTATTAGTTAAATAGGTATTATCAAATACAAACAAACCCCCAAAGATTCTGAAAAATGGGAATAAAAATATATTCTCTTCTCAATTAATCAACTTTGACTTCCTTAGTATCTCTGATGTCTGCTGATTCTCCTGTCATTTAAACATTTTCCAAGGTAGATAAAACCCGAATTTCTACAATAAATACAAAGAGAAGAAAAACAAACAAACAAAAAAAACCCCTCTCTCTATACATCATATAAAGGGGGGGTGGGGAAACACAAGCCTTTTTCCTTTACAAATAGCATGTAAAACAAGCTTATTGTACTGACAGGGGTGCTAGCTGTGTTTTCATGAAGGCCTCAATATTACCCCTAATGAATCAAGAAGCTAATTTCTAAATTTTAGTCCCTGTTGTTGTTGTTCTTATTTTTTGTATTGTGGTTGCACCTGGGAGCCCCAGTCATGGACCAGGACCCCATTGTGCTAGGTGCTGTCCACATACAGAACAAAGAAGTGGTTCCTGTCCCCAAAGATCTTACAGTCTGGATAGGGCTCTGGAATAATATTTTGGCTTACCTTTGTGACAAAATTTAATTCCTACATATTCTTACATGATGCATGCCTCCTCATGGAGACCTTCTGCAGAGCGGGTGAATTTTACCTTAAGTAAATAAGGATCCAATCCAATGGCCATTGGAGTCAAAGGGAGGCTTTCCATTCACTTCATTGGGCATTGGATCGGTCCCTAAATGAATAATGTTCTGCATGAAGTTAACTCTTCTTGTTCCTTCTTGACCTTTCAGGGAATATTTGCTTTGCTACAACACTGGTAGATCAGCTGTCTGATCCAAAACATTTCAGATGTAGTAGAAACCAGGTTAGAAAAGGAATGATTCAGTCCTGTAAAGATGTGACATCTATAAAAATAGCCATTAGGAAAAAAAAGGGTTGATATGTCAAGTTAAATAAGACACATTTAGTGGTTAGGACTCATTTGGGTCCTTTCCCCCCGTCACGGTTCTTAAACCCACACATAGGGATTCTGATTTGTAATACAGGTTATTAGACATTTTAATAAAATGACAATATTATCAGGATTTGGACTCAATAGCACTGAAATATGAAGCAGAAAGAGAGTCCATCAGGTTACAGACTCTCTGGTTAATAGTCAAAGGCATTTAGAAGTAAATTAATAAAAAATGAACATAAAGACTATAAAGTTCAAACAAAATGAATTCCCTAGTTCGTATTAAGATCCAAAATGTCATGAATATCAAACCTAATTTATTAGGTTTTTACTCCAACAAAAAAAGAAGAGTACGAATTTTTTTGCTAGCTCGTCTTTTCCTAATGCTCTTTTTCAAGCTTGGCTTTGAGTTATAACCATGACATTCAATTAGGTGGTGAAAATGTAGTCATTGATTTGAAACTGAGGGGAAAAAAAAGATATGAATAATTTTGGATTAAAAACACAAACCCTACAGGATTTGAAGGTTCTACTTGTATCATCTAAGGCAGATACTTTTTCTACAGTCTACAAAGACTTTGATCAACATCTATGGGAATTTATAGATATTAAATGTAGCCAGAAGAGAGAGTCCCTATTGTCCCATGAATAAAATAAAAATATTTTAAGCATTAAAATGAAGAGAGACATTTTTGAAGGCAACAGAAAGCAAATTAAGTCCCTCTATAATTCCTACAAATCTTCATGATGTATTTTAATAGGTTTATTTATTACAATGTATTTAATAGGTTTATTTATTACAATTTAAGGAATGCAAATACAGTTTGTCCTATTCATATTACAAAACAATCTATCCCATATCTGATGAGCCATTGTTCATTATGGTGAAATTCACCCTGTACAGAGAGTGAGCACTTGATTCCCATTTGAGCTCTCAACATTTCACCCTATGTGCATTCTCAGCTTCTTAAATACTGTGAGCCAAATTTTACTCTGGGTTGTACCTTTGCCAACCCACTGAAGACGTTATCAGAATTCCAACTGGATGTCTCTCTTCTAGGTATGTTATAGTATTCTGAGCATACAACTGGGATTCCAGATCGCTTGAATTCAGATCTGAGCTTTAAAACTGTCTCTGTCTGAGGACTTGGGCAAGTTACTTAAACTTTCTGCTTGAGCTTCCCTAAGAATAAAAATAACACAAACTATGTAAAAAGACATTAAGGTGGCACTCAAAAATTAGGAAATGCTGGAATTAAGGTTGTCAGTGTACCTTTAATTCAGCTCCTTGTGCATATGCATTATGATTAAGACTATGATTATGTCACGGAGGTCACAGCCTTCCCTGGCCTATACTACCCGCTGCCCATGCCTGCCTCTGTCAGAATTCCTATGTGATGCTGGGCAAATCACTTAAGACAGACTTTTCACAGTAATTCTGTGTTCCTCATTTCTGGATGCCTGACTTGAGTCTCTGGGGTCTGATGCGCAGAAGTGCTGAGCAGTCAGAGCTGCAACTGAAGTCAATGGGAGCGGTGCTTTGGACATCAAAAGTGATATATAATGCTGAGAACACTGAAAAATCAGGTCCTAAGGGTCTCAAATTGTGCACCTAAAATTAGTGGACGCTTTTGACCTTTATCTCACTGTGCCTCAGTTCCCCATCTGTAAAATAGGAATGATATAACTTCTCTACATCATGCACTGGCATGCTGTGCATTGATGTTTGTGAAGCACTTAGCTACCATAGTGATGAATGCCATAGAGAAGCTCTGTTGCCTTGAATTTGGAGTGCTGTAATGTACTCTACATGGGGCTGCACATTAAAACCATTTGAAAATTAGTGCTAATGTAGGATGAAGCTACCTGTTTATTCAGAGCCCAATTCTGCAACTCTGAAGCAGAGCAGGACCTGCGGAGGTAAACAGTCCCATTGAAGTCACAATGCTTTCAATTTCTTTTCTTCTGTGGCATATTTAAGTACAAAGGTTTTCTTCATCATCAGAATCTATTGAGGAAAGTTACCAAAAGAGGTTGTTTTGCTCTTTCACATCTGTGCTCTTAGATTATATTTATATTGCTTTATGAGTTAATGTTTATGAGTCTCGCATGGAAACAAGAGTGTGTTTCACTCCTCTTCCTTTGTTCACCACAAATGCATGACAAATTTTTGAATGCAAACTAGATTTATGGTAATTTCACCTGTAGGGTAGTCCTCTGACTTTTGTAAGACTGTCAGTGATGGTAATATGCTTAAAATTATACTTCTGGTTTGTTAAATGCACTAATTCCAATGATTTTAGCAAAAGTGCAAAATCGAAAACAATAATTAAATGAACATTTACAAACTGGCTCAGTGACATATAAAAGGACTCTCCCAACCATCAGTGCTTTCTGACCATCTTTCTTCTTCAAAGTTCCCATGCTGATATGTTATTTTAATAGTCATTCATATTTCCTTACTGCGTTGTTGGGATTAAAGTCTTAACATTCAGTGAAAAAATTCCATGAGGGTCTCCTCTATGCTGAACATATTCCATTTCCCTTTCTACTGAAATATTTCCATCTACATTAGAAACATTGGAAGAAAAACTGCTTCCAAAATTTCCAAAGGAAATACTCATTTGACATTTGTTTCCTTTGAGATTGCAGATATCCACGGAATTTCTACATGGGTGGTTTGTTTTCCTTTGTTTGTTTTAAGAGATGGCTTCAAGCTATAAAGTTCAAATACAGATCTGAATTTCTCTAAAATTTGCAAGTGTTTGGATCTGGAGTTTTGGTTTATCCCTTTATACAGGCAGAGTTTTTTTCCTGAGTAAATTATGAATAAGGGCCTAAAGCAACAGGCCCATAGATGTCAAAATCACAGCCTGACTAAAGTTCTGTAGCAATAGGTTTTTTTGTTTCTTTCTGTTTGCTTGGATTCACACCCCCAGATATTCAGGTTTGAACAAACCCTAACACAACTCGTAGGGTTGCCAAGCGATTAAAAAAATTAATCGTGATTAATCATGCAATTAACCGCACGGTTAAACAATAATAGAATACCATTTAAATATTTTTGGATGTTTTCTACATTTTCAAATATATTCATTTCAATTACAACACAGAATACAAAGAGTACAGTGCTCAGTTTGTATTTATTTTTATTACAAATATTTGCACTATAGAAAACAAAAGAATAGTATTTTTCAATTCACCTCATACAAGTACTGTAGTGCAATCTCTTAAGTTGAATTTACAAATGTAGAATTATGTAAAAAAAACCTGCATTCAAAAATAAAACAATCTAAAACTTTAGAACCTACAAGTTCACTCAGGCCTATTTCAGCCAATCGCTCAGACAAACAAGTTTGGTTACAATTTGCAGGAGATAAAGTTGCCCACTTTTTGTTTACAATGTCACCTGAAAGTGAGAACAGGCATTCACATGGCACTGTTGTAACCGACGTCCCAAGATATTTACGTGCCAGATGCGCTAAAGATTCATATGTCCCTTCATGCTTCAACCACCATTCCAGAGGATGTGTGTCCATGCTGATGATGGGTTCTGCTCAATTAATGATCCAAAGCAGAGCGGACCGATGCATGTTCATTTTCATCATCTGAGTCAGATGCCACCAACAGAAGGTTGATTTTCTTTTTTGGTGGTTCGGGTTCTGTAGTTTCCGCATCGGAGTGTTGCTCTTTTAAGACTTCTGAAAGCATGCTCCACACCCCGTCCCGATCGCTTTTTGGATGGCACTTCAGTTTCTTAAACCTTGGGTCGAGTGCTGTAGCTATTTTTAGAAATCTCACATTGATACCTTCTTTGTGTTTTGTCAAATCTGCTGTGAAAGTCTTTCTTAAAATGAACATGTGCTGGGTTATCATCTGAGACTGCTATAACATGAATGTAAGGGAGCGCGGACTCACCCCTGCGGCGCCTCCTGCTGGTTGGTGATCCGGCTTGCCACTGGCCCGTGTCCTTCCCAGGACCCTGGTGCTCCTTTCTCTGGGTCTCCCCCTCCCAGGGGAACCCTCCACCCACTATCCCCACCTTGCCTCAGTCGTAGGCTACTGCCAGTCACCAACTAGCCCCCGCGCCCTAGGGCAGACTGCAGTGTCAGCCACTCATCATAGGCTAGGTTGGGGTTGGACCTGCTGCCCCTCTCTAGAACCCAGTGCCTTTCTGGGGCCTTGGACAAGGCCCTGCAGCCTGGGCGTTGCCAGCCTGGAGCTCCCTAGCCCCTCTGGCCTTTCCCCAGCCCTGCCTCACTCTAGGCACCGTGAGCTTCCCAGCAGCCAGGCCCTTCTCTCTCTGAAGACAGAGAGAGACTTCCAGTACCTCTTGGCCTTTGCTAGGCCGCAGCCTGGGGCTTTCCAGGCTAGAGCTCCCCAGCCTTTCCCCAGCCCTGCTCCACTCAGGTACTCTGTTCCTAGCTCCCTGCAGCCAGGCCCATCTCTCTCTACAGACAGAGAGAGACTCTTTAGGCTTCTGGCTCACAGCCTCTTATAGGGACCGGCTGGGCCTGATTGGGGCGTGGCCCAGCTGCGGCTGCTTCCCCAATCAGTCCAGGCTTTCCTTCCCAGCCCTGTCCCAGGGCTGGCTTTAACCCCTTCTGGGCCAGAGCGGGTTACCACCCCGCTACAATGAAATATATGGCAGAATGCAGGTAAAACAGAACAGGAGATACACAATTCTCCCCCAAGGAGTACAGTCACAAATTTAATTAACGCATTTTTTTAAACGAGCATCATCAACATGGAAGTATGTCCTCTGGAATGGTGGCCGAAACAAGAAGGGGCATACAAATGTTTAGCATATCTGGCACGTAAATACCTTGCAACGCTGGCTACAAAAGTGCCATGTGAATGCCTGTTCTCACTTTCAGGTGATATTGTAAATAGGAAGCAGGCAGCATTATCTCCTGTAAATGTAAACAAACTTGTTTGTCTTAGCGATTGGCTGAACAAAAAGTAGGACTGAGTGGACTTGTAGGCTCTAAAATTTTACATTGTTTTGTTTTTGAGTGCAGTTATGTAACAAAAATCTACATTTGTAAGTTACACTTTCACGATGAAAAGATTTCAATTCACCTCATACAAGTACTGTAGTGCAAAATACTATTTATTTTATCATTTTTACAGTGCAAATATTTGTAATAAAAATAATATAAAGTGAGCACTGTACACTTTGTATTCTGTGTTGTAATAGAAATCAATATATTTGAAAATGTAGAAAAACATCCAAAAAATTGAATAAATTTCAATTGGTATTCTATTGTTTAACAGTGCGATAAATCTGGATTAATTTTTTTGAGTTAATCGTGTGAGTTAACTGCGATTAATTGACAGCCCTAGTTTCCAGGTGTCCAGTTTTCGACTGGAATGCCCGGTCGAAAAGGGACCCTGGCGGCTCTGGTCAGCACCGCCAACTGAGCCGTTAAAAGTCCTGTCGGCGGTGCTGTGCGTCTAAGGCAGGCTAGTCCCCACCTGTCCTGGCACTGTGCTGTGCCCTGGAAGTGGCCAGCAGATCCGGCTCCTAGGTGGGGTGGCCACAGGGCTCCGCGCTCTGTCCCCGCCCCAAGCACCACCTCCACACTCCCATTGGCCGGGAACCACTGCCAATGGGAGTGGGGGGGCGGGGAGGGCGGTGCCTGCGTGCAAGAGCAGCACACGGAGCCTTCTAGGAGCCGGACCTGCTGGCTGCTTCCATTTGCAGCCTGCATTTGCACCACTGCACCACTGACCGGGAGCCACCCGAGCTAAACGCGTGCCCCAACCCTGAGCCCCACTCCCTACCCCAGCCCTGAGCCCCCCCAAACCTGGAGCCCCCTCATGGACCCCAAACCCCTCATCCCCAGGCCTATCCCAGAACCTGCACCCCCAGCTGGAGCCCTCACCCCCCTGCATCCCAACCCTCCGTTCCAGCTCAGAGCCCCCTCCCACATCCTGAACCCCTCATCCCCAGCCCCACCCCAGAGCCCACACCCCCAGCCCAGAGCCTGTACCCTCTCCTACACCTCAAACCGCAGCCCCCTCCTGCACCCCTAAACCCTCATCCCCCGCCCCAGCCCAGAGCCTGTACCCCCTCCTGCACTCCAACCCCCAACACTTTGTCACATTCCGAATGCCTTGGCCCCAACCTGGAGCCCCACCCCAGAGCCATCATCCCCTCCCACACCCCAACTCCCTGACCCAGCCTGGAGCCCCCTCCTGCATCCTGAACCCCTCATTTCTGGACCCACCCCAGAGCCCGCACCCCCAGTTAGTGCCATCACCTCAGTTAGTGGGGCCTCGGGAAAGGGGCCAGGCTAGGGTGTTTGGTTTTATGTGATTAGAAAGTTGGCAACCCTAATTACTCAGTTGAAACTGCCACAGATGGTCTGGAGTTGGATCAAAATAATGGAATTTTGCATGTTTTTCCACCTGAAACTATCATCCAATCTAAACTTGTTCAAAATTCAGAATACAGCTTCTTCCAAACCTCAGGGTAAGTTTACTCATAACTGCTCAAACTCTGGGTAAACTTTGCACTAAGCCTGGCTGGAGTTTCATATTTTTAACCATTATTTACAACAGTTTTGCTGAGCTCTAGTCTCCTGTCTGTGTTCATCATTTATTACTATTAATTGTAAAAATAATAAAATACCCAGCTTTTATGTGGTGCTTTTCATCAAAGGATGTCAGTATCATTATCCCCATTTTACAGGTAGAGAAACACTATCTGCTATGCTTTCATAAAGTTGATGTACATCCTTAACACAGAAAGGGGGAAAGAAGGTTTGGAAAGTTTGGCACTGTCCCTGTATAAAAGCACTAAATACTGATTTCTTGATGGTACACCACAATGAGGTGCTGATGAATGTCCACATGAAACCAGGCCAAAATGATCAAACTACACGCTAAAATACTAGTATAGCTTTTTGAATTTGGGTTGTTCTTTTTCTCATTTAAGTATTTTTTTTCCTCTTTGGCTATCAGTCATAGATTAATAGTCTGTGACCAAGCTCACTCTCAAAAATGTCACATTTAACTGAAAAAAGAAAATCAGAAATGAAAAAGTTAGCCGTATAACTCCTCTGGGTCTCACTCTTACAAGGACTGTGGTTCTTCCGCTTCATTAACCAAACCAGAGTTAGAAGGGTAAGCTATCACCACCGCTGCTGCTCTACCTAGTGTCGCTACAGCACCATCTGTCAAAAGAACCCCTACAGAATCAGACTCGATTCAATTCTGGCTGCCAACTGAGGAAAACAGCTATTGCCCTGAACAATAACAAGGGGATGCTGCCCCCTTTTCCTCCTTCCTCTGTGAATGAACTGGAATAAAAACAAGAGCAAGAACTTGCTACTGCTAAATAAATAGCTTGCTGTACATGACATCTGCATCTGACTAGCTCTAGCCTAAAAGATGTTGCTCCCCATGGGTGGAAAAGAGACTTGCGGAGGCTTGGCACCAACAGTGAGGCTCTTATGGAAGAAGAGTGTGAGTATAATTGTTGCCAGTGGATTAGGTTATTTTCTGTCTATGAAACAGCTGAATGTTGTTACCACCCCATCGCCCAAATCTGGTTACATGTACAGCTCGCCTGATAGGTCAGGTATGTGCCAATGATGATTCATTTGTAAAACATGCCAGTAGCTTGATTTGCAGTCATGGATCCTTATTAAACATTTGCTCTCTACTTCAGGAAGGGAATACCTTTTTATAGGAACTCAGTGTTATTCTATTATTACTATTATTTATTTAACATTTGTATTGTAGTAGTGCCTGGGCAGGGCCCCTCTGTGCTAGGTGCTGTACAAATCAACAGTAAATGACAGTCCCTGCCCCAAAGAACTTAGGGTGGGATACACAAGGGACTTGGGCATTGCAACACAGAGCGTCATGCACCTAACTCTTAGGCTCCTAGAAAATCACAGGAACAACACTGGGATCCACAAAGTTGAGTTAGGTGCTATGACATTTGGGGTTCAACCCAGACCTGTAAGGGCTTGTGTCATGTCTACCCTGCAACTCCGGGTGCCTGAAATGCTATTCTGCTATGGCTCCCAGCCCAGACACCAACAGCCTGCACATAAATATGCAGGTCACACCCTGGCTTCCACCAGCTAGTTACTTTTTGCAGAGTGACTCCAGTGCCCTCACAGTCCTGAATTTCCCAAAAATCATTTGCCAACATGACCATCTGCTGGGGTTGGGAGTTACTGAGTTACCCCTCTCAGCCTCAGCAAGTGAGAGTTTTGCTACTGCTAAGCTGTGTGTCAACTCCCTGAAACACCAGCTTGCCTGCCTTGCCGGAAAACTCATCAGCACTCTACCAGTCCAAAACTTGCCTTGCAAGTAATAAACAGTGAACCCCAACTCCTGAGTTCCCCAAAGATGTCTCCCTGCAGTGTCCAGCCCCCACCTGGAGCTGTGACAGATTGGACCCCCTGTCCGGATGCCACTTGATATACTGGGGTTCCACTGAGCCTGCCAGTTCCACCAGCCTGGGCTACCTCACCCTGTCCTTGCACACACACACAGAGAAGGCCACACCCAGCAATAGACACAGACTGAAATCATCTCTGTGTGGGAAGATGCAGCTTGGGGACTTACCCAGAACTCATATGCACACCTCCTTTGGGGTGTAAACTCAAAATAATACTGTCTTGCGCTATATAGAGATCTGTACAGCGCAAGCTCATAAAAATCCCCCTCCCTCAATGTGGAGAGAAATATATACAGCTTTTTGCCCCCCCGATATGAATTGCACAAACTGGGTTTTGAATAAACAAAAAATAAATTTATTAACTACAAAAGGCAAATTTTAAGTGATTATAAGGGATAGCAAATAGAACAAAGCAGATTACTGGGCAAATTAAACAAAACACACAAACTAAGCTTAATACACTAAAGAAACACGTTACAAATAGTAATCTCACCCTGAATGTTGTTTTAGGCAGGTTTCAGAGTTTCTGCATCTTATTTGTTATTTCTCTTCACAGGCTAGACCCCATCTCAGCCTGGACTCAGCCCTTGCCTTTCTCCAGCTTAGTTCCTTTTCTTTCTTCAGGTGTTTTCAGCAGTCTTCCTTCTTGGGCGGGGAGGCAGTGGAGAAGAGCCCTGATTAACTCACTTCCCAGACTTAAATAGGATTTACATAAGGTGGCAATCCTTTGTTTCCAGTGGAAAAATACCAGCAGTGTCCAAGGTGGTACTCCGTACCATGTGACATGATCACATGACCTTGCAGTGTTAAAGCAACCATGAGACAAGGATTATTTGTAATGTCCACAGAAAGGAGCTCCAGGAAGATGAGAGATCAGCATCTTCAAAGACTCATTGTCTTTCCTAATGGCCCATTCAGGCTGATTGCCTACTGTCTGGTGGGCAATCCCCAAGTACACACACAGTTGTAATTGTTACATAGTCAATATTCCTAACTTCAGGTACAGAAACGATACATGTATATAAATTGGATAATCGAATTCAGTAAATCATAATCTTTCCAATGATACCTCACATGACCCATCTTGCATAAAATACAACTTAGTTATTCCATTTTATATTATAACAATATTTTGGTGAAGAATATGGGGTGCAGCATCACAGGAACTCTCACAGGAGTTCATTGCTCTTTTAAAGAGACATTATTCTACAGCTCATTAAATTAAGTGGGTTTTGACAGACACTTATTTCAATCTCAACACTGAATTTGTTTATAATAAAAGTAAAACAAGTTTCTTTAACAAAAGAACATAGAATTAAGTGCTACCCAGTATAAGGTAGATAGAAAGGGTTACAAGCAAACAAAATTAAAATATGCTTCTAAGAATAAAACTTAATTTCAGCAAATTACAATCTTTGCCTAAGCAGGTTTTTTACCTAAACTCATGTCCTAGAGACTTCAACCTCCTTGGTTCAAAGATCCAATGTTCTGTGATTTAAGAGCTCTGGCCCCTTGAATTCCCCAAGTGATGGACAATTGCGAGGTTCTCTCACCTTTCTTTTTATAGTCCAGTAAACCGTTGAAATGTATTCTTTGAAAAGTAAGCCCAGGCCAAGCTTCTCTCTCTGGCTATGAGGTAGACGCCATGCTGTCTTCCCAAAGTTCATTGACCCTGTTACAAATGCAGGAAGGCATCCTGTTGACTTCCCATCCTCCTGCTGATTCCTATGTACATGGACTTCCATTGTTTTGATTCCACACTGCTTAATTGATATTGGAGACAGATAGATAACTATCTTTTCTCCTGTCCAGGAGAAAACCTATTTCTCCCTGTGTTTGGTCACAGACTTTAAAGCATAATTTCAGTGTGTATCCATAAATCCATATATAGTGTTAATGCAGACATTTCATAATGATATTAGTTAGTGTGTTACAGGCTTTCATAGAATACCGGGGTTCTCAAACTTCATTGCACCGTGACCCCCTTCTGACAACAAAAATTGCTACATGATCCCAGGAGGGGGGACCGAAATCTGAGCCCACCCAAGCCCAGCTGCCCCGGGTTGGGGGGCAGGGGGAGGGCTAAAGCCTGACCTCCACTGCTTTGGGTGGAGGGACTAAAGCCAAAGCCCAAGGGCTTCAGCCTCTGGCAGGGGGCATGTGACCTAAGCCCCATCACTAGGGGATGAAGTCCTTGGGCTTCAGACCTGGATGGTGGGACTCAGGCTTTGGCTTTGGCCCCAGGCAATGGGACTCTGTCTTTGGCCCTGGATGGAGGGCTTGGTCTTGGGCTTCGGCCCTTGGCCCCAGCAAGTCTAACACCAGTCCTGGCGACCCCATTAAAATGGGGTCGCGACCCACAGTTTGAGAACCAATGCCTTACTCAATACACTTTTATAATACAGTAATATTGTACACAATCAGTTGACTTAATTGCTTATTATGTGAGGTTCAGACACCCTGTCTTTACAGTTAAGATGCTATCTCCTGCACGTCCTAGGTTGATTGCTTTGTTTACTTTCATTGTCTCTGCCTGATGGCCAGGCTGGTCAGACAAGCAAATACACATTCCTTTGTCTAAGGCAGACTGTGTTTATTAATTGCTTCCCAGACACATTTTAAAAACATAATTCTAGGACATATTTATAACTCTTTGTACACACCCTGTAAATACATAATGCAAGAATATTGATGATCAGTGAGTTATTAGTTTTCCAATGATATATTACATACCACCTTTTGGGTATATATAATGGCAACCGTGTGTTAGGTGTGGTGAATATTTCAGGCCCGACAAGAGTTGCTGACACAGAATAGTGAACCACCAATGGGCCTAAGCTGTTTATACAGTGGATATGGAGAGACAGGTGCCTTATACTGCAATCCACAAAAGTCTGCACGCTAGGTGGGGCGCTGCCTAAGATAGTCAATGGGAGATGCCTCATGCTCCGGCAGTGATTCTCCATGCAAAACTAGCTGTGGCTGTAGCAAAGGTCAGGTAATAAATTAAAAAAACAAACCTGTGTGTTTTGGGGTTACATGTGGGTCATTATGTTCAATTGCACTGTATGCCAAATAATCATACAAAGAGAGCGAAGAACTCCAATGCCAGTCAGATCCGTGAAAAAAAATTGAGTGAGATTCTCTGCTGTGCCTATTAAAGTATGTCTACACAGCAGTTTGGAGCAAGGGGAGGTGAGCCTCTCAGCTGGGGGTTGAGATACTCAAGCTAGTGGGGCTTGTGCTAGCACTCTAAAAATAGTTGTATAAACAGCACTTTGAAGTTGCAGCTTGGGCTGGAGCTCAGATTCTGCAGCCTAGGAAGGGAGGTGTACTTTAGAGCATAGGTGCTGACTTACTCAGATCCCAGGGTGTGCTTGATCCGTGCTCTGCCCCAGGCCCCACCCCCCACTCCACCCCTTCCTCCAAGCCTGCACCCCGGCCTCACCTCTTTCCACCCCTCCCCCCACCTCTTCCTGCCCCCACTCCTCCTCCACTCCTCCAGTGCCTCATGCACACCACAGAACAGCTGATCACTGGCGGGCCAGAGGTGCTGGGAAGGAGGAGGAGGAGACAATCGGTGGGGCCGGCAGCAGTCGGGAGGCACTGGGGTGGAGAGGGAGGAGCTGACCTGCAGAGCTGCCAGTGGGTGTTGAGCACCCACTATTTTTTTCCCATGGGTGCTCCATCCCTGGAGCACCTATGGAATCACCACCTATGCTTCAGAGCCCGAGTCACAACTTCAAAAAGATAATAGTGTATATACCGGAAAACAGAGAACTAAAATCCAGAAGCCTCAAGAATGCTGTAATTTGCAAACTATATTGGAGGTTTATTTATTTATGATAGGAAACTTTCAGTGTGAACACTATGAAACTATGTAGTGTTGTTGTAGCTGTGTTGGTATCAGGATATTAGATGGACAAGGTGGGTGAGGTAATATCTTTTATTGAACCAACTTCTGTTGGTGAGAGAGTCAAGCTTTCGAGTTTACCCAGAGCTCTTCTTCAGGTCTGGGAAACTAACTCAGGGCTGGTCTACACTACGGGGGAAGATTGATCTAAGTTACGCAACTTCAGCCACTTGAATAATGTAGCTGAAGTCGACGTACTTAGATCTACTTACCGGGGTGTCTTCACTGCGGTGTGTTGACGGGAGATGCTCTCTTGTTGATTCCCCTTGCACTTCTCATTGAGGTGGAGTACCGGAGTCGATGCTAGAGCGATCAGCGGTCGATTTATTGCGTCTATACTAGACATGATAAATCAACCCCTACTGGATCGATCGCTGCCCATCAATCTGGCTGCTAGTGTAGACATGCCCGCAGAGTGTGACTGCTACATACAAGGTGAAACAGATCATTTAGCATAGGTAGTTAGCACATATTTCAAGGGACCATTCAAGGTGAAGTGGCCCATTAACACTTCACCAGTCCTAGGGAGGAAAGGGGAGATTGTTAGACAACAGGTGTCTGGGTCAACCTTCTTTCAAAATGTGGAGTATCCTAAGAATGAGGTTGTATTCATCACCACCATAACCTTTTCAAGACTCTTCACTTAAAAAAATAGATCTGAAAGAAGGGTAGGGGGAAAATTGAAGCAATTACCTAGAGGACAATGAATGCTGCTTAATCAATGGCACAACTGCTGCTGTCTTTGACAAGGAGGACCTTTCTCTGATGCCAAGCAGCTATTGGTGTTAGCTGCCATAAAAGTAGCTATAACTCCAAGGCACCATTGCAAGAGATATAGTGGCCATGAATCAAGGTAGTGGTTTGTGGATTGCAAGTGCACTACTCTATCTATTATAAAGGACTGTGGGACAGCATCAAATCTATCTTAAAGAAAGTAGGTCAGACTCAATGGATGCTGCAGAGCTGGAGAAGAATCTGAGTCACGGGGGGCATTTTAATTCAAATATTTTCAATTATACAAATAACATCTTTAGAAGGCAGTTAGTATTTCCCCTTAAATTGCTCTTAATATTATTTCTTTATCAAAACCTTTGAAATATGCATGAAGATTTAAAATGACAGGTTAAACTTCATTCTTTCTTTCTTAACAATTACTGGAGAAATAATTAGTTCCACGTCTGTCAGAACTTTCTAATGATGAGGTGCAAGCAGTCTCCAAATAATGTTGTATACGAAGAGCCTAGATACTCTTCAATATTATTCTGACTCAACATGCATCCATCTTTCTTCCAGGCTTTAAGCTCTGCTGTTTATCAAGCAAATCAGCAAATAAGTCAAAGCACAAGTCTAAACTGAATCAGCCTTATCAGCAATATGGGAAATAGAATTCTTCTACTATTTTATGGCATACTATGCCATCAAAGCAAAGTCTTTATCCAAATCAGATTAAGCTTTATCAGCAGATCACATGGAAGTAAATTACAGAGAAAGCTAAAAGGAGGTGAGGGTGAAAGATGGGAGAAGTAGTCAGATCTCAAATCTATCATGCCTCCTGCTTTCTGGGTGGAAATTAACACAATCTAACAAATATCATGTCACATGAAATTTACTAACACAAATCTACAGCCTCCCTAAACATCCACTGTAATCAATGGAAACACTGTTTGTTTATAAATCTCAGACATTCACATAAGGAAAAAGATTGTTGTTTGAGCAAAATAATGAAGGAAAATAAGGAAAACTGATGTTCATTGCATGGGCCATTTCTTAGGCCTTGTCTACATGGAAAAGTTTTTTTTGGTATATGTTTTTCCTCTGCAACAATACCTGTATACCAATACCAGTGTACTGAAACAGTGTGCCTACAGCGCTTTGTACATTCCAGGTTACAGTTCTTCCTACATGAATCATTGTGTCCACACAGCGCTGCACTTTTACAAAATGGCCCCATAGAATTCTGGGCAGATAGCCCATGGTGCAGTGGTCTGCCAGTGGACTCTATGTATTCTGGGATTTTTCTTGGAGCACATTGTGGGATACTTACTGGGATTCTGGAACTTAGGGTCAAACCAACAGACTCCTTTGATTCCTTTCATGGTATCCCATAATTCATCTGATTTTAGTGATCCAGCACAAATTCCAAACTGCAGTCAAGCAGCATGGAGGAAACCCTGCTAAGCAGCATGATTTTGACAGTCATTAATATGAACAGGGTACCCGGGATGTATTGGCAGTTCTGCCACCAGATGGCTTTGTATGGATTGTGAAACAGCCACCAGCATAGCTGCTGTGATGCTGTGTGCATACTGCTAGTGGTGGAGAACGATGAAACTGATCAGTTACTTCTAATTGACATATTTTTCTGGAGAGGCTTCACTTGGTGGAGTGCCGCTCCTGGGCTCGACTGGTGGGACAGGATAGTGATGTACAACTGGGATAAGCAGCAGTAGCTGCAGAACTTCAGGATCAGGACAGATGCTTTACTCAAGATCTGTGCAGAGCTCCTCCCTCGGGGCAGCAGCGGCAGAACACCAGCATGAGAGTTCCCCTCAGCATGGACAAATGCGTGGCCATCACCATCTAGAAGCCCACCATCTCCAGTTGCTGCCAGTCAGTAGATAACCAGTTTGGCATTGGTAGATCAACTGCCAGGGCTGTTGTCATGGAGGTGCGCGCTGCTCTTAAGAGGGTGCTGCTGCCCCAGGTTATAAAACTGGGCAGTGCACAGGTTATTGCCGGATTTGCACATTTGGGGTTTCTGAATTGTACAGGTGTCATTGATGGGATCCATGTGCCTGTTATTTTTTGTATGAAAGTCCAAGGCATAATTTAAAATTTAAATCCCTGTTTTTTCAGTAATTGAAGCTAATTAGCACAACTCATCTGAGTGCGCTTCCCTAGCCAATATCAGTGTCTCATTTAGTGTTCAGAAGCGTACTGAACACTAACATACAAGTCTCTATTTTTCATAGCAAACAGCTCATGCTTATTATCATATTAAAGGAATGCCACTTGTTAAATCAAGCAATGAATATAAATAGCTGTATTACTGCCACCAGGCATCAGTGTTTATTTAGTATATGTGAGTCTTGCATGCCTCTTTGATCTGGTTTTGAATAAGCCATTGCTGTTTTCATACAAAAAGCCTATTTGCGAATGATGCAAGAGTATCAAATACATTAAACATGGAATTAATCAACATAGAATGTTTACCTGCCATCCCTACAGCCTAACATTCCCACAACATTTTTAAAAAATTTCTGAATTCCTCTGTTCATATCTGGGTTCTGGAGCAAACTCTGGACTCCTTCCTTTCAGGCTTGTGAAAATCAAGGATTAAATCCTGGCTCCATGGAAGCCAAGGGGAGTTTTGCGATTGCGTCTCGGTGAAGGGGGTGAGCCATTGTAGTAGTGTGAGGACAGAAACAATAAAGGCTGATATAAAGGCTATTATTTTATTTGTGGATTGTCTTGATTACAATGCATGTGATAGGGTATCTGAAAGTGAATTTTACTTGCGCATGATCAGATAAGCGGTCTTAATCTAGAATGCTCAAGTTTGCAGAAACCTACTTGTGCTCATAATGGGCACTGAACTTTATTGCTAGTTGCTTACAAAAGGATTGTGTGTTGAATTATAAAACTAAGCACAGCTGTCTCTACTCTGACAAAGTGTACACCAACAGAAATCATTGTGGGTGTTGAAAAAACAGAGACTATAATCCAGATGTACTGCCAAAAATGTCATGCCAGTCACTGTACTAGGCAATTTAAGATGAGGCTTGTTGCATAGCTGGACTCCCAGAGCCAAGTATAAACAAAGATAAAGTAATTCATTAAGGTTATATTGATGTAACTGAGATCAAAGTTTGGGCCCAAACTACACTTAACAGGGAAATGTAGGGAGGAAAAATGCTATTCAAAAGAAAAAAAACCACTCCTCTTAATTAGAGCTGGTTGGAAAATAGTGAAATTTTTCATCAAAACTTGAAACATTTTCATTAATATTAATAAATATCAACAACCGAACATAAGAATGGCCATAATGGGTCAGACCAATGGTCCATCTAGCCCAGTATCCTGTTTTCCGACAGTGGCCAATGCCAGATGCTTCAAAAGGAATGAACAGAACAGGGCAATCCTCAAGTGATCCATCCCCTGTGGTCCAATCCCAGCATCTGGCAGTCAGAGGCCTAGGGACACCCAGATCATGGGGTTACATCCCCAACCATTTGGCTAATACCCATTGATGGACCTATCCTCCATGAACTTATCTAATTCTTTTTTCAATACAGTTATACATTTGGCCTTTACAACATGCCCTGGCAACAAGTTCGACAAGTTGACTGTGCGTTGTGTGAAGTACACCTCTACCCTGATATAACGCGACCCGATATAACACGAATTCGGATATAACGCGGTAAAGCAGCGCTCCAGGGGGGGGGGGGGGGGGGGGGGGCTGTGCACCCTGGGGGATCAAAGCAAGTTCGATATAACGCGGTTTCACCTATAACGCAGTAAGATTTTTTGGCTCCCGAGACAGCGTTATATCGGGGTAGAGGTGTAGTACTTCCTTTTGTTTGTTTTAAACCTGATGCCTGTTAATTTCATGGGTGTTCCCTGGTTCTTATGTTCTGTGAAGGGGTAAATAACACTTCCTTATTCATTTTCTCCATACCATTCATGATTTTGTAGACCTCTGTCATATCCCTGCCTTAGTCGTCTCTTTTCCATGGTGAATGGTCCCAGTCTTTTTAATCCCTCCTCATATGGAAGCTGTTCCATATCATTAATCATTTTTATTGCCCTTCTCTGTACCTTTCCCATTTCTAATATATCTTTTTTGAGATGGGGCAACCAGACCTGCAGATGGTATTACAGGTGTGGGCGTATCATGGATTTATATAGTGGCAATATGATATTTTCTGTCTTATTATCTATCCTTTTCCTAACATTGCTTCCTAACATTGCTTCCTAACATTGCTTCCTAATATTCTTTTAGCTTTTTTGACTGCCACTGCACATTGAGCAGATTTTTCAGAGAACTATTCACAATGACTCCAAGATCTCTTTCTTGAGTGTTCCTATTAAAACAGTACATGGTTCTATTGAAATATACACAAAACATCAAAATGTACTATATTTGTAACAGTCTTTTATACATGTGATGAGAGTTTTAGAATTATTTTTTTTAAATATAAACTTAACGTTAGAACTAAGTGTTTGCTAATTGGCTTAAAATATGGTACAAATATAAAAACTTCTGGAAAGAATATTTCATCAGCTCTCTATAAAACATATCCAATATTAATATAAAGAAATGTGACTTGGACTTTCAAAAAATCTTTGACAAGGTCCCTGACCAAAGGCTCTTAAGCAAAGTAAGCAGTCCTGGGATAAGAGGAAACGTCCTCTCATGGATCAGTGACTGGTTAAAAGACAGGAAACAAAGGGTAGGAATAAATAGTCAGTTTTCAGAATGGAGAGAGACAAATAGTGGTGTCCCTCAGGGGTCTGTTCAATTGTTCAATATATTCAAAAATGATGTGGAAAAAGGGGTCAACAGTGAGGTGACAAAGTTTATAGATGATACAAAATTACTCAAGATAGTTAAGTCCAAAGCTGACAGTGAAAGTTTCAAAGGGATCTGACAAAACTGGGTAACTGGGCAACAAAATAGCAGATGAAATCCAATGTTGATAAGTGTGAAGTAATGCACATTGGAAAAACATAATCCCAATTGTACATATAAAATGATGGGATCTAAATTAGCTGTAGAAAGAGATCTTGGAGTCATTGCGGGTAGTTCTCTGAAAACATCTGTTCAGTCTGCGGTGGCAGTCAAAAAGCCAACAGAATGTTAGGAAGTATTAGGAAAGGGATAGATAATAAAACAGAAAATATCATAATGCCACTCTATAAATCCATGGTATGTCCACCTGGAATTCTGTGTGCAGTTTTGATCACCCCAGCTCAAAAAAAGATATAATAGAATTGGAAAAGGTGCAGAGAAGGATAATAAAAACTATTAGGATTATAGAACAGCTTCCATACTAGGAAAAAAATTAAAAAAGGGGACTGTTTAGTTTATGAAAGAGACAACTAAGGGGGGGATATAATAGAGGTCTATAAAATCATGAATGGTATGGAGAAAGTGAATAAGGAAGTGTTATTTTCTCCTTCATATAACACAAGAACCTGGGGTCACCCAATGAAATTAATTGGACGCAGGTTTAAAACAAACTTCACACAATGCACAGTCAACCTGTGGAACTCGTTGCCATGGGATGTTGTGAAAGCCAGAAGTATAACTGGGTTCAAAAAAGGATTTGATAAGGTAACGGAGATCATTAATGACTATTAGCCAAGATGGTCAGGCAGTCCCTACACCTCCAATTGCCAGCAGCTGACACTGGATTACAAGCAATAGATCACTTGAAATTGCCGTGTTCTGTTCATTCCATCTGAAGCAACTGGCACTGGTCACTGTCAGACAGGATGCTGGGCTAGACGGACTACTGGTCTGGCCCAGAATGGCTATTCTTATGGAACCTGGCTTACTCACATGTTTGTCCATGTCTCAGCCTCTAGTGGCAAAGCCTACAAAGCAGATAGCAGTCCTGCTACGAATGACCATTGAAGGAGATTCTGCTTTAGCACAGCTGGTATCGGTCTGTATTTCCAGTGCAGAAGGTGATATATTTGGTTCCCCTACTGTGTATATATATAGTTAACAGACAACTGTAGTGTCCTGCATGTAAGTGTGCAGTCAGGAATTGCTATACTACACCTTTAATGGGAACAGTGATGGTGCTCAGTAGAGCTTTCCCCTCCAGTACAGTAAATACCAGCGGCACCAAGGGCCAGATTCTGATGACAATTAGTGATTTTCAGATTAGTTGGTAATTTTATCATCAGGAGAAAATAATAAACATCAAATGACATGGCATCAGTTCACCTTTAGCCTGGAAGCAGAAAATAAACAAAAGCTTTTCAATGTGGCTGTATTTGATTACATTTCCTCTTGTAAGCAACACTGAACTCCCTCCACGTTTTCTCATACTAGTAATGAGAAGGCGCTGCTATACAAGAGTGTCAGATGCCAAAGTTCCTTAGTATAGCAGCAAGAAGCATCATTGTAAAAGGCTCTTACAAAACGTTCCCTGCATTAACTGCTGACTGATGACCACACTCTCAAGTGATGTTGTTATGAGCTATAACATCAACCTTCAACTTCTGCACTGTTGCCAAGTCTTTCATGTATCTTGGCAGCAGTTTCGATGGCACGTCCACACAAATGGACAAATGGAAGGAATTGGCGGGCCCATGATGCAATAAGAATATGTTTTAGAGTTCAAGAGAAGTCTAAGAGTTTATATTTCACCAATTCAGATGCAGGCCAGGCATCTTTATAACATCTTAAAACAAACAGCAGAAATTGGTGGTCTGAAAGTAAGAAAGATAAATATTTGCCAAGTTACAGACACTTATTGGAGGGAATGCCTTTGTGCTGGTTCTTCGTAAGCCTTTTCTCTGCCTTCTCAACAATTTAAAACGCATGGGGTGAAATTCTCTCCCTGCCCCCGCCCCGCCCGAAGTCACTGGCAAAACTCCCACTGACTTCAATGGGGCCATGTTTTCGCCTCTGCTGTTTCTGGCCAACAGTTGAGACTGCAGCCTCTTTCTTCATGTTCTGAAATAAACACCCCTCATTCAGCTAATGTGAGGATGTGGGGCATAGCTTTGTTTAAATACTTGTCTAAAACCTTTTGAGAACAGTTTTCAGCATTCAGTTTTAAAACATGGCACGCTTCATATTGTTGGCCAGCACAGCTGTGTTATCTGAAGTTGTTTATATCCACTTTTAAAAACCGTTTCAGGAGAGAGAGAGCCCTGATGCTTTTGGATGACCAAGCCTGAACCCATTTGGTCTATACATTCAGAGGGAAGCAGTCATCCCAAACTGCTCTCCAGGAGGAATCCTGTCAGAGCAGGTGTCTGTTCATGGCATTGTTCTCCACTTTCTTACATCTAATCATCAGAAGTGTGGAAACTCCAAAATCTGGTGGGAAGCCCTTTTTATAAAAGTCCCTATCTAGGCATGTGAGTTTTTATACTACCTTCATTACTTTGGTACTTCAGTCCCCAGTGAGTCTACTTTAGGAGCGAACCAGTATTAAAAAGACATCTTTCAGGCTATGATGCCACACCCATGGAATCACCATTTAGGCCTAATCCCACAATATAATGCATGCAGGCGCACCCTCCACTGGCACAGAACCCCATTGAAGTCTGAGTCTCTGCGCAGAGGTGCACATCTCATGGTAAGATTAGGGCCTAATTAGGTAACTGTCCTGCCCTCAGGGTATAGTCAGCCAATGAGAGTTCCCTGATGACATAATAATGCTATATTATATTTCATTGGCTGAGTATGTTATCAATCAGTCTCCTTCAGGGTAGTTGTGTGATTAGAATTCAGCCTACCCTTGTAGCTGAATTTAATCTCCCTTTCTAAAAACACTATTTGTTGCTACACTTTTAGATAGCTTTACTCTAAACACATACCCCAAAAGTGAGTAACCATTCTGAAAGAAGGAAGTTATGGTATGTGCTACCCTACCTAGACAAACAGGGTAAATTCTTACTTATGATTTTTAATTAATATTTCTTTCCTTTTTTTTGTAACTGAAACCTAGCTATCTTGTACTTTTTGTACTTATGTGCATGTCTTTTAAATGTTTAACTTACTTCTATTCATGGCTCTCTGTCAGAAAGTTTCATTGGATAAAACTCTAGTTCTGTGGAATTATTAAAAGTGATTGCTGTAGTTGACTATCTTGGGGCCAAATCCTGAAGTCTTTATTCAGTTCTTACTCAAAACTCCCATTGGAAAAAAACAACACCTGCATAAATACCTTTAGGATTTGGCCTTTTGAGAATTCTGTCCATGTTGTTTTAGGCTGGGAGCCAGATGTATGTCAATCCCCCTCCCTTTACTCCTTCAGAAAGGATTCTGAAAATAACCAGTGGTCCATGATTCTGCATTTCTGACCTGAACATTTTTCAACAACAAAAGCGAGAGGGCACCACTTTTTTTTTTTTTTAGAAAGTTGGTAACTTTGGGACTAAGGAATTGTGTACACACAAAAGTTGTATTGCTTTGACCATTTCGATGATAAATAGGATATACATTTTTTAATATTCTAAAAAAAAAAAATCAACCTAACCTTTAGTACTGCAAAAACAGTCTGGAAAATCCATAAGCTGTGCTGTGAATGAAAGAGCTCCCTCCCTTTATTATTTTGAACGTTCTGAGCTGTAGTTTTCACTAATAGATGTCTAGAGATGTATATCTGTTTGGACTAGGGAGTGTTCAGTCTGCCTAGCAAACATTGTGTGGCAGTTCAGGGACACCCGTCGGTGTAATTCTGGAGCTCTAGGGAAACAATGTTTTGACATTCCCCCTCACCAGTCAAAATTAAAAAAAAAATAGTTGGCAATTTCCACGTGCTCCCTACACACACACACACACACACACACATCCATAAATCCCATTCTGGAGAAGAGATTCTCTGGAACAGCACCTGTAAAAGTAGGGGTGTGAACAAAATTAAGATACAACTTACCTAAAAGCTATGCCTTTTCTGCTTTTCCTTTTTATAATTTCCTATTCCCTTTATCTTTATTTTTCCAATTTAATTCTTTTTTCTTCCCCCATCTCTACTCAGTTTCTTTTCCCTTCTATCAAATGCTGTTTGTTCATTCCCCTTCATTGTTTGTTTCCTGTTCTCTGCTTATGTTTCTCTTCACCATGCTCTTATCCTAGGACTTCCTCTTCCCTTCCCTTCCCCAGCGCCTCTCTCTCTCTCTCTCTCTCTCTTTGCAAATCTTCCATCTCTTTCTATTCTCCCTTTTCTTCCTAAGTCAAGCTCTCTTCTTTCATCTCCTTCCACCACTCAATGGGTCTCCCTGACTCTCCCAACTTCTTCCTCTCTGTTTCTTTTTCCTTCCATCATCTCCTTGGTTCTCCCAACCCTCAACCCCTTACCCTACCCCACTCTTTCCCTCCCTCCTTGATTCTTCCTTCCCTCAGTCTCTCTCTTTCTCTCCATCAAGACAAGACTATGTCCTTTTTCTTCCCCTTGCCTCCAGCAAAGGGCTTCTGGCCAGGCAGGCCTCCCCGTTTGTGTTTTAATTTTTGTGTGACTTCATGCCCAAGGACTTTGGGGCATATCAAACCTGGCCCACACAATGTGAGAATTTAGGCATTGGGGTGGTCTCCAGAGGCAGGCACTTCCCTCTATTTTTAACAGACATCAGATCCTAGCACTGAAGGGGATCTTGGCTTCACCTCTAGCCAACAGGCTCATCTGCCTGACTGTAAAGCTTTCTCTCTAAAAATCAACTGAACTATGTGACCTGAAACTTTTTTGTTTCACATCCCAGTAATAAACCCCCTTCCTGAACAAACACACAAGAAAGGCTTTTAATAACAACAGTGCAATAACTCTAGGAGGTTTAATTCTAAATGGATAAAAATGCCCTGAGTGACAGAAAGGAGATATTTACTCTCTCACGTCTCATGAAAGCACTGAGGGGAGGTGATTATCTTATGATGACCACACCTCTTGTCATCCTTTATTAGTCACATCATATGCTTGCTGAACACAATACTTCTTTATATTCCCCTGACATTTTGCACATCTCCTAAATAGTGACTGACTATCATCCTCAGGGCAAAGACTGAATCAAAATACAGATCAATGAGCTTTTATGGAAACAGTCCAGAATCCGTTTTAAACCTAGAATTATCTATGTATAGTGTGCAAAGTCTCTTAGATGCTTTATTTACTAGTTCCAGGGAGAAAATGCAGTTGAATAAGACATGACTGGTATGTTTGACCTTAAGCTTTTTCTGTATCAATCAAAGGGAGCAGAACACTTTCTGCCTCTCTAACTGGAGAACTTCGAGGGACTGATTCTCAGGACCTGCCATGTTACATTTGGTGCAAATCCAGAAGGTGGAGCAAATGTAACTTTAAACCAGCTTTTACTTTCCCCTCATCTTTGGGGCGCTGGACACTGGCCCAGTCTCTGGTCCAATTAGAGTAACTTTCAGGCTGCTCTATCTTGTACCAGCTGCCAGCAGCTGCATAAAGGAGTGTCCCAGCCAAGCCCCTTATGTCAGCAACTGAGGCCAGGTCTACACTATAGTTAGGTTGATGAAAGGCAGCTTACGTCAACCTAACTATGGAAGCATCTACGCTAAAATTTTGCCCCTGCTGATGTAACTCACCCACTACACAGACTTAATAACTCCACATCTACGAGAGGTGTAGAGTCAATGTCTATGTAGTTAGGTCGATGCGGTGTTAGTGTAAATACTGAGTTGCTTACATCAACTGCTGCCTTTCAGAATCCATCCCACAATGATCCACACTGACAGTACAATCAGTGCAAGCACTCCTGGTGATGATGTGCACCGCCAACACAAGGAACAAAGTGTAGACACACACAAGCAATTTAATTACTGCGGTGGCTGTATGCCAACATAAGTTAGGTCAACTTAATTTTATAGTGTAGACATTGTGACCCAGTGTGCCTAGGGCAGCCCTCAAGGGCAGGGCAGGCTGCAAAAGGGAGAGCAGATACTCCCAAGATTGGTGGATAACATTGAAGTTAAACTCCCCAACCAGTCACAAACTGTGCTTCTTATTCCCCACCCCGGTTATCAAGAAGCAAAAAAAAAAAAAAAGAATCACACAGCCCCCTTATTGCATTCTAGTTCTCTGGCTCCCAATCCTAGGTCTAGTACAGTGAGACGTTATTTTAAAACTCTGCTAACATATACAAAGTGTTCTTCTGACCCCAAAGGGCCAGCCACATTACCAGATCAGTATAGGTTTGGATCTTACCCAAAATACCACACTGCCAGTCAATTCTTTAGTATCTAAAAGTAAAGGATTATTATTAAAAAAAAAGAAAGACCAAGAAGAGAGTTGTTAAATGGCAAAGCAGTCACATACATACAAAGACTTAAAAGTCCATATATCAGGTTCTTAGCAGTATTGGTGAGTTTTATGGCTTGAAAGTCCCTCTGGAACACACTAACAGCGTGGATGGGTCATTCAGTCCTTTGTTCACAGCAGTTTGTAGAAAAGTTACTTCAGAGGTAAGAAGCCAGAAGACCAGAAGCAGGACTGAAGACAAAATGGAGAAGATGCAGCTGCCTTTTATAGTCTTTTGCCATGCAGCTTGTATTTCCTTTCTTCCAAACACAAGCTGCCAGCACATAGCCTAGAGTTCTCTGTCCACAGACATACCACATACTTTGCTGCTAACTCATAAGGTATCTTTCCTGGTTCCTTTCAATGGATTCATTGTACAGTTGATGTCCCTTGATGAGCCATCAAGCAGGCTAGGGAGTGCTGATGCCAATCTGTCTGGGCGTGTCACCCAGAAACACAGCACAAGTTTGAAAATACATATATACCCTACATATCTATAACTCATAACACAAAGGTGATACAAACATAAACAAGATTATCATACTTGGCAAATTGTAACATTTTTGCAGATGCCTCACACGGCATATCTGGTCGGATTCCTTGCAATTTTATAATATTGGTAATAACAATATTATAAAATGTCCCACATAGTCCATACAGCATCACAAACATGCCCTGAGGATGATAGCCTGGGAGCCACTATGGTGGGTCTGTGCCACTTGAGGATTAGCATCTCCTAATGAGGAGCTAGTAGAGTTAAGGCCCACCAGTATTCCTCTAATACAGACATTGTGAGCAGGGATTCTCAAGAGACTCTAAGGGTAAGTCTACACTACCCGCCGGATCGGCGGGTAGCGATCTATCTATCGGTGATCGATTTATCATGTGTAGTGTAGACGTGATAAATCAATCCCCGATCGCTCTCCCATCGACTGCTGAACTCCAGCTCGGCAAGAGGCGGAAGCAAAGTCGACGGGGGAGCGGCAGCCATCGATCCCGTGCCGCGAGGATGCGAAGTAAGTGATTCTAAGTCGATCTAAGATACGTTGACTTCAGCTACGCTATTCTCGTAGCTGAAGTTGCGTATCTTAGATCGATCCCCCCCCAGTGTAGACCAGGCGTAAGGGAGTTAAGCACCCAAATCCCATTGGTTTTCTGTGTGAGAAACTTGTGTGCCCCATTACCATAGTATCTGAGCACCTTCCTTTCTATGGGAAGTCCAAGTGCATCCAGTGCTGCACTCTTGTATAAAGGGGAGTAGTGGTGATATTGAGTGGGGTCTGGATGGAGCAGATGCTGATCTAGCCTTTCTGGCCAAGTCCCTTCTTCACACGGGTGCAAAAAGGATATTTCAGACCCTGCTCAAAACCAGCTCTTCTTCATGGAGTCATAGCCTTTCCTACTGGGATGGGTGTGAGGTAAGAAACATGAGTAAGAGTACATTTGTAAGGAATTGTGCAACTTCTGAGCACTGGAAGCAAAACCAGGAGCTACTGTAGTTCCAGAATTTAAGATTACCACATCCACATATAAGAAGCCAAATCCCTTTTCCAGTAATGAAGGATGCTTTTGTGCTTAAGGCTCTGACCAGTGAGTCACTTCCTGTAGAAATTGTATTGTCTGCATACAGGTGCAGATCTTGGGAAGTACAGAAACTTCCTTTCTCGTTGCTCTGACCATGCCTTTCCCTCCTTGGATCTCAGCCCTGGTTTCCTCTCGTCTTCCCTTGAAGTTCAAACCTCTCACTTTCAAACCTCTCCAACCATGTCTATTATTCTCATCTCCTCCTACACCTTTCCCACTCCCTGCTTCTGCCCATGCTTTTTTCCCCAAGAACACCTTTCATCTCCTTCTTCTGTTTTGCCCATATTCTTGGAAAACGTAAAGCAGGGATTGCATGATGCTGCTGCCTACTAATAAGGCTTTATCTGATACATTAACAACTACACCCCTTGCTCCAAAATCTTGTGTCAATCTGGGATTACATTTGAAGGATATTTATTTATTTATTTGTTTGTTTATTTATTTTTTAAAGATGAGCAGGAGGGAAGGGCTATCAAAGGATAAAAACTTTCCTAAAGATGTGTGGGAACTGAATCCAAAACTATCCAATGTCTCTTATTTTAGGCTTGGTCCACACACAGGTTTTTGTACCAATACAGCTTAATCAGTTAGATGTGTGAGTGTTAACCAAAATAGTTATATCATGGCCATCTCTTGTGTGGACACAGTCAGACTGATATAAATGTGCCTTCTAGTGGAATATCTTATTCCCCTTTCTGAATGATAATAGCTCAAGTGGGATAAAGCACCTTTATACCAATATAATTATGTCCAAACTGGAGGGTTGTACTGCTTAACATATTGTGGCATAGTCAAAGTAATACAATGTTTGTGTTTACACAGTTCCTTAGTCCCAAAGTTACCAACAGTCCAAAAAAAAAATGTGGTGCCTCCTCGCTTTTGTTGTTGAAACTGTTCAGGTCAGAAATGCAGACTCATGGACTAATGGTTATTTTCAGACTCCTCTCTAAAGGAGTAAAGGGAGGGTGATTTATACCTGTTTTGACTTAGATTTGGAAATCTGGATGCCTTATCCACCTAATGTAATGTCCTAATCTGAATATTTGACTAACATATTATTGCAACATATGCATAAATGCCCTCATAGTCAAACCCATCAATTCCCTGCTCTTGCTCCATCCATTCCTCACTCCGCTTCCCTATCAAATTCATGATTTCCTTCTCCCTCCCTTGAGTTTCCTCTTGTCTACCACCTCTCTCTAGATCCCCTTTCAAGTTTCACTTCATTTCCCCCCTCCCCCATCCTCACTTTCTCCCTTGTATTTGAGGACTCTAGTTGAGGAGTCTAACCACAGAGATGCAGCCTAGGTCACCTCCCCACAGTTTGCAGTTCCCTCAATCAAGAGATTGACACAACCACTCAGAAGCCCTGGAGGGGACAGCTGAAATCGGGATGTTTTAAAGCACCACATATGCTTTCATCACTACGTAAATCGTAATATACCGGTAGCTTAATATTGTGCTAAAGAATTCTTTGGATGTGATATTTTGGTGAAAGATTTGCTCAGTTTTAATCCTGTGAAGCCTAACATGTATATCACTGGATTCAGAGTGGTAGCCGTGTTAGTCTATCAGCAAAAACAATGAGGAGTACTTGTGGCACCTTAGAGACTAACAAATTTATTTGGGCATAAGCTTTCGTGGGCTAAAACCCACTTCATCAGATGCATGGAGTGGAAAATATAGTAGGAAGATATAGATATATATATGTTGCCTTACCAATTCTAATGAGACAATTCAATTAAAGTGGGATATTATCAGCAGGAGGAAAAATCACTTTTATAGTGGTAATCAGGGTGGCCCATTTCAAACAGTTGGCAAGAAGGTGTGAGTAACAGTATGGGGGAAATTAGCATGGGGAAATAGTTTTTAGTTTGTGTAATGACCCATCCACTCCCAGTCTTTATTCAGCCCTAATTTGATGGTGTCCAGTGTGCAAATTAATTCCAGTTCTGCAGTTTCTCGTTGGAGTCTGTTTTTGAGGTTTTGTTGTTGAAGAATTGCCATTTTTAAGTCTGTAATTGAGTGTCCAGGGAGGTTGAAGTGTTCTCCGACTGGTTTTTGAATGTTATAATTCTTGATGTCTGATTTTTGTCCATTTATTCTTTTGCATAGAGACTGTTCGGTTTGGCCAATGCACCTTCTTGCCAACTGTTTGAAATGGGCCACCCTGATTACCACTATAAATTGTCTCATTACAATTGGTAAGGCAACCCCCATATTTTCATGTATTCTGTATATATATATATATATATATATATATCTATATATATCTATATATATAGATATATATATATATTCCTACTGTATTTTCCACTCCATGCATCTGATGAAGTGGGTTTTAGCCCACAAAAGCTTATGCCCAAATAAATTTGTTAGTCTCTAAGGTGCCACAAGTACTCCTCGTTGTTTTTATGTATATCACTGCTCACAACAAACAGCTCTCTGCAAATGCACTAGTAACTGCTCTCCTTTCTGTCTACTTCATAGTAGTTTGAGGGACACTACTGTAGTGCTAAAAATGAATACACAGATCAAAAAGGGAAAGCAACTGGCTGGAAAAACTGAGCTTCCATTTTGAAGGCATATTCTACTATGAAAGACTGAGTTGCTAGTGCTCTAGCTGACAAACATGAGAATACAATTGTGTTTGACAGTGTCTAGCACAATGGGGTCGTGGGACATGACTGGGGCGCCTAGGCGCTATGGCAATACAAATAAATAATAATAATAATTAATGAGTTATCTGAATGAGAACTCAGCTACCAGAATGGGAGGCAGATACCTGGTATTGTGGTTTATCTACTGTTTTGGAAATGTAGTATTAAAGATACAGTGGCAGAGGTTGATGATTTCAAACTTCACCAATATAATGATCACAGTGAGGAAGCTGCGTACAATTGTAGCTATGTCCTGTATGTCCTTCAGACTCTGCCTTGGGCGGGTGTGGGGAAAAGACCTAGAAAAGATCATAAACATGTTGAATGTTTTATTCAGGGTGAAAGGAGAAGTGGTCTTAGCGATGATGCTTCACATACCAGAGGGAGTGTCAGTTGACCGATAAGCACCCTGAGTCATGAACATGCGTGCATGAACATATCAATAGCTGAAGGAAATCCTATCAAAGTTTACAATTGTGGTTGAATTTGACTCAGAGCAGTTACTACGTGACCTATTAGGAAGAAAACAAGAAGTGTCTGGTACTCCCACAATGTACTTATGGCAATCGGGGTGCAGAAAATATTTTTTACAAGATCTGACAACAGCTCTAACAAGTGACAATTCAAGCTGTTTGTTTCCATGAAGAAGCTTGCTTTGGCTTTGTGCCATAGGGTGATTTGAAGGCTATTCAAAAATGCAAATTAGTTGTTATTATTATCATGCTTTATGTTCAGGCACAAAAGTTATAGGCACAGAGACATGTTTTTGCTCTCAGTCTGTAATCTGTCAACAACAACAAAAGGTGCAGTCCATATAAAATGGAAATAAATACTTGAAAAACATTAAAGATAATCTGCAAGGAACAAACTCCTGTTTGCTTCTGGAGGGGTATTGGATATAGGGATAAAGTTTTGAAGCCCATTGAAGAAAAGTTTTGCCATTGATTTCAGTGGAGGCAGGATTTCACCCCAGAAGTGGAGGATTTGGTGCGGCAGCCAAAATACATTATAACTTAAAAAAAAAAAAAAAAAAAAAGGAATTGATTTTTGTCCTGTATGAGATTTCTCATTTCTCCCTTGTACTTTCGTCTGTAGATAAAAAACTTTAAAAGTACATCTTTTCTTTTAATTAAACCAGAGTTATCAGAGATCTTGCAAACTCTTGTATTCTGGGAATGAAAAGGGCTGGGGTAACCTAACAGAGATAGCATCAATTAATTAGAGGACACTTTTTTGCTTTACTTATTGAACTTGTGGTACCAACTATATTCTGGCCTGTGGGGAATTGTTTTCAATTTCTCTGTCACATTCTTAATCTTCTGTTAGGGGGAGGGGAATGGGAAGCAGCTGAAATAATTAAAAGTTGTTTTAATTAGAGTACTAAGAGAAACAATAGTCATTTATGGGATCTCTCCCACACACGGTGCTTTTCTCCCTCTTACTCTGCCAAGCATTAAAGACTGCTAGAGTGAAATTGAAAGTAAGCACTACAAACTAAACTACAAACTAGAAACATTCAGAAATCAAAGTCACTTTCCAGATTTGTCATCTGAAGAGATTCTCTCTCTCTCACATACAAAATTAATTGCTGTGCCACAACATTTAAGAAGTCAGAATGTGCCATTGTGTGATAGGCTCTGCTCCGACAAGGCACACATGCGTACATTTAAGCATGTGAGTATTGGAAAGGTCAGGGCCTTAGGGCTGTTTCTAGTGACGATTTTATGGATGTTACACTAACCGATATCATGATGGTTTCTCAGACTGTCAGGCTAAATCACTCCCCTGAGCAACATAAGTTACATCAACATAAGCACTGGTGTGGACAGCGCTACATCAGTGGGAGAGCTTCTCCAGCTGAGCTTCTGCTGCTCGAGGAGGTGGTTTTATTATGCCAACGGGAGAGCTGTCTCTCATCCGCATAGAGCGTCTTCACCAGACACGCTGCAGCGATATAGCTGCATTGGTATAGCTGCGCCGCTGCAGCGCTCTACGTGTAGATATGTCCTCAGTTAATTTATCAGAGCATCACCCCATGATGTGTCCTAAATTGTCCCATGTGCCTCCTCCTCCTCACAATTCCACAGAAATAAACTTACCATGATGTAGCAGGAAATCCAAAAGCCACAATGTCAGATGATGCAGAAGGCACATGGTCATACAGCAGTAGAGCGGTGGGAATTTAGCTTACAAACATTCTCTCTGGGATTCGCAACTATTTCCTTTGGATTGGAGCTATATGGGGACACCTCTCCCCCCAACACACACACAATGTTTTGCTCCTGTTTGTGCCAGTCATGGCTGGGATGCATGTGGATTTGCCTTCCAGTTTTCAAGGATGTAAAAATAGCAAAAATCAGCTAATAATACACTGTGTCTGTGACGTGAGCTGGTATAAATCGGTGTCGCTCTACTGAAATCAAGCAAGGCCAATTTATACTAGCTATGGTTCTGAACCGCTGTTCCTAATGTCTTTTGCCAAAGAAAGAAACTGAACTTGTACCTTTGTGAAATGGGACATTGAAATGACAGTTATATGAAATTACAAATCAAAGTACAATGATCTGAATAGCTTGCCATCTTTAAAAGCTGTGAGTTTCTATAATAATAATAATACAAAAAACAACTAATAATCATAACCAAGATATGCTTTCTAGAATCAAGGAGGAGGAGACAGAAGAGTCCTTAATTATTATTCAGTTTTAATTATGGATCTGGCATCTGGATATTCTGGTGATAGGTCCACTAGAAGGGTTTACACTGGGGATATCATTTACTGTTCACTAGTCTCTGTGATCCCCTTTGTTCCCTGGAAACAGTCAGTTACATGCAGCTCATGCACTGTGCTGGGCAGCAAGACCACTCACTGGAGACGATAGGCACTCCCGGTTTAGCAATGAACTGGCAGCTGGCTAATACACTGCACAAAACGTGCAGTATTTCTTTATCAAATTGACAATAAAATATTCGTGTTTGTTTTAGTCTGTGTGCAAGAGCTCACGTATGCCTGCATACCGCATATCTCTGCCCCGGCAATTACAGGCCAAACTTCCCTGCTGTGTTAGCTGTAATGACATTACATAGCAGTACTACGAATGAGCCTATCTTATGAAAAGTAGACAGCAACGTATTGTATCTCCTCTCTCGTTATTTCAATTTCAGCTGTCTGTAGTAGTTCCTAGTAGACCACCCTGCCTTTCCACCTATCTTTTTCTTCCTTACTCTTTTAATCACTTTCCACTTCATCTTCCTTCTCTCTCTTTCTTTGCATTTGTACAGTTCCTCTCCCTGTCCTCTTTCTGTCACTTGGCTCTGAAGTCTTTTTGGTCTTTTGAAGATTGATATTGGACAGTTACCAAGTGTCTTCAAAAAAGAAAAGAGGTGGGAGGGAGTGGAGGGAGCGTATGAGGAGAGGAAAGATTACATTATGAGTATGGATTATTTTACAAATACATAATACTGGGTAAATAATTTTGGTAATATAATTATCCCTGTTTATATGATGAAAGTATTTTTGTATTTACTAATTGCTATTTGTGCTTGCCTCTCCCTGCTAACAATAGATTTTGATCCCTGTTTTTTGTATAAGTAGGACTCTGTTTTTAACTCTTACACAGTTGAGGGTTGTTGCGTCAACAAGCTTTTCATTTGGTATTTGCCATTGTTCTTTAGAAATCACCTCTGTGAGAATCTTTCTTGAATGCATTAACCAAGGTTGACCTTGAGATTACAGGCCTGAGTTGCATCTCCTGCTAGTTTCACACCAGTGTGTAACTCCATTGTGCCAAATTCTGATCTCACTGGCACCTGTATAAACCAAGAGTAACTCCATTGACTACTCCTGATTTACACCAGTATGACCAAGTACAAAATCAAGTCCAATTTATTTTGAGTTGTAAACTCGAACTCAATACAAAAAAATTACAAGACAGAAATATGGCAAGAACGTTAATATTTGGCCTGGGTGTTGGCAAAAATGCACAAAAATCATCCAAATACAAACCATTGTCCTTAAACCTCATCTGTAATATGTTTTACTTTATGGCAATTATTTTTTAAAATATGAATAAAAAATATAGGTGATGTATTTCTGAGAGCTGTTCAGTTTTGGCAGAGCTTTGATTGTCAGCCCTATTGTTAGTAATTTCTAATATTATTTCTCATTTAATAGATGCAATTCACTTAGGGATTAATAAGGACAACATCTGCTCATTTCATAACTGGCAGACTAGATAGAATTGATCCGAGCATAAACTGTTTGGTGTGTCCACACTACCCCTGCCGATGTATGTTCCAAACTATTGCAGGTCTGATCCATGTCCACATAGCACTGTTCTAAACCATTTCAGTTGCCCTCTGGGCACCTATATCATAGTTCACAGCACAGTTCCTAGAAGCAGTGGATTCTGGGAGACCTTGAATGAGCTCCGGTGCACTGTGGGACAGTGGTGAGAGGACTATTTGAAACAATTGTATTGTTATGCCAGTGACTTCTGCCTAAACTGACACTACAACAGTGCAGACTGTTGAAAGCAAGTATAATCCAAGCAATTTTTGGGAAGCATGTAGATCGTTTGGAGAACTTTTGTGTGTTGGTACGAGGTGTTTTTATGAGCATGCAAGAAGAATGGTTGTTAAAATAGTAAACTCCTCTAGTGTTAAACCAGGTGCAAGTTTCACCACCACAAAATTGAAAACAGTTTTGTCTGGCCTATATATGCACTTAAACCATTTTCAGTACCCATTTGGGGCAGCTGCTGTTGAAATCCATTTTTGACAACAGTTCGATTTCCTATTATAGACTAGGCTATCAAGAGAATGTATGTATTTAGCTCTCCATGTCAGATGGTGGAATGACTGTGCATAAAAAGCACAGTCACAGTCCACAAATGTTTTTTCTTTAAAGCGTAGTGAACAAGAAATCAAAGTAAGGCAACTGAAGCAGGAAAAAAATAAAGAGAAGACTCCCCATCTTGGGTTTCTCTTTCCTTTGCCCCCAAGCAAACAACCTTATTGCCCTTCCCACCCCCCACCTCCTGAGCATCTGTGCAACATGAGGGGGAGCTGACCCTTTATTCACATGGAGCCAGGGAGAGTCGCTCCACTGGTTAGAGGACAGTATACAGAACTTTTGGTATCTGAGTATCAATATATTCTCTCAACATAAATTCTTTTAAAATATCTCATCTGTGCAAGCCCTTAAACGTTAGCTTTGTGTTCTACTCCCACTGGATGATTAAAACAGGTGGAATCGCTCAAAAAATTATTAATGAGGCTTGGTTGAAAAATTCTGTTTCCCATAGCAACATATTGAATAATTCTTAATCACATCAACAGTCACAGATATTTTTTTTTAAACTTTAAATCAGCAAGTGAATCGCCACAGTCCTGAAGTTAGATTTATGAGTGAATTGGATTGAATTGACAGTACAGTATTTAGGGCATATGCTATGTATTATATTTCAAAAACCATATCCTTGGTATACCCAGCCTTTCCTATTGAGTGCGAGGTAGGAATGTGACTTTGTGTAACCATTTCATATCTAGGTTAACTTCCTTCTCTCATTTTCTAGCAAATGGAAGAAAGGCGGCATTATATCAGATATGTCTGCTGAATGCATTTTTAAGAGATTATAAATGGAATTTGATTCAGCCATGGCATTGTGAAACAGTGTTAGAGTGACAACATATCTTCAGCGCTCTTTGAATAATGGTAAATATCCAGATCTAAGTTATTTAAATATTAGGTATATCCATTGTGTGTTTTCCTACTTTTAATAACTGGCCCAGTGGAGCTGATTTTTAGCATTTCTGAAACTATATTTCTTCCATTTGAAAGTCCACAGTAACAAGGATTATATCTTGTATTTATCCAATGCCTTTCATCCCAAAGAAGTTTGAAAACTATAGATACAGATGACACTACACCCACTACTGAAGTTCAGTCATCTCTGAAGTAGGTGTAGTGGACAGTAACCCTTTAATTCAAACAAGAGTTTAGACAGGTAGTGAATAGCATCTTGTGGAACAGGACCCTCTGGTGGAGTGCTGACATGCAGAATGTAATTAGCTAAACTGAAGTAATTATTTGGAATACCAGAGCTAACTGAATACACTGCACTGGAGAAAGGTGCTCAAGATTTTTAATGCCCACAAGTGGCCTTGAACTGTGACATATCCAGCAGCACAGTGCCCCACAAAAGCTAGGTAGATTTTCACTGATTGGGGGTGGAAGGAAAAGGAGCTGCCCACAGTTCCTCTTGTAAGAGACAAAGCAAGCTGTCCATGGCCCTGGAGCTATTATTATTTTCCTTCTGATTTACAAAATGTCTGAGATTGAAAAATAGAACTTCACAGTAGGATTTATTTTTTCGTATCTTTAAGGGTTTTGGCAACAAATACAAACACGAATGCTAATTAGGAAGAGCAAAGTGTTGCATAGTTTACATATGCATCAGCCTTTTCCCTAACTTCCCAAGAAAATGTGAACTAGCCTTGTTCTCCGGCCTAAATTTCATTTGACTTTATTTAAGGACATTCCCATGGCCTTTATAGCTGTGAGTTAGCTACACACATTGAAGTAACCCAGAAATTAGCCTGTGAGTCAGTCCTTGTCTGGGAATTACCCAATTCCAGTAATTGATGGCCAGCCACCAATACAGCTAAACTATATAAACACTATATAGACAAGGAAAGCACCAGTGGAGCTTGCCCCTGCTTGAAACTGGAACAAGAGCCCTTGGGTGAAATCCTGGCCCTATTGAAATCAATGGCAAAGCTTCCATTGATGTCATGGAATTGGTTTTTTTATAATGTAAAAAAGTTCTTTAAGATGTGTTGAACCTGTGTCCCTACCCACTCAGTAATATAGACCAATATGCATCTATTGGAACACTTGTGAGAAGAAGAAACAAAAATTTGTGCAGGCTACAAATTCACATTTTTTTTAACTTGAATCAACAGAATGTTATTTAGCATGGCTATTTCTCCAGATATACAGCACATTAAAAATAGATTATACAAGGGTCTCTTTTAAACTCAGTCTTCCATCTGACTGATACAGTTTCATGCTGATCCATTTATATTATGCTGGAACATAAAGTATATTGAGTCAGCTATAGTCCATACTCAGGCAGAATTTCCATTCAAGTCAATGGGTGTTTTGCCTGAATAAGGAATGCAGGATTTGGTGCATAAGAATTTGTGGTAACTATTTATTTTAGCGGCAAGTATAATGGTAAGTACAATGACAAAGGAAGGGAAAATATGTTGGAAAAGGGGACGGACAGGATTTCCTGTGTTTACATAAAAATTTCTCGTCATTTTTTAACCTCATTCTTCCCTCCTCTAACACCTGGGCCATAATAATCAGAAAACGAGGCCAAATTTTAAAGTTAGCTCATTTTTTTCCTTACACTGCTTACATTTCTTTTCCGGTTTTTATTATCCTGCCTGCATGTGGATTTTTTAAAAACTTTGTTGTAATATAATTGCTACTGTGTATGTGAGAGACAGACACCATTGACCTCTCATTGACATCCGAGTCAGAGGGTTAATAGCTATTAGTAGGACCATTTGAAAACAGTGGAAAGTTTTACCTGATCTTGCCTTTCAGATGGAAAAAAGGCGGAAAAATTTACCCAATGGATTTTCATCTTTTAGAGTGACAAATCACTTTTCTTTTCTTGTCTACCTGTCTCAGTTTTTAAATGTTGTATTTGTACTTTATGGTGACATTTACAACTATCTAGCTGCATATACATCTCTAGTATATAAGTAAGAACACAAGTATTATATGTTGTATTGCTATATACAGATGTTAAAAAACAGGCACTTGGTGCAGTATTATTATTATGAAGGTAGTAGTATCTCCATAGTTAATGTTATCTTTAATTATTATTAACTAAGGTTCTGATCCTGCAAGCACCTAAATACATGCATAACTTGACTCATGTGAGTAGTCCCTTTGAAGTATATTGGGCCAGTTAGGTTAGTACAGTTATGCACATGCTTAAAATATTTGTGGGATTGTGCCCTTAAGCACTAGGTCTTCTCCTTACAGAGACCTGCTGTTAGCAGCTTCCTCTATTATTTCTAAGGGGATCTAGCATCAGTCACTCCACTGATCACAACTGTGGCAGTGTATCACAGTGAGAGAGGGAGGGTCTGACAATTATACCTCATAAATGTGCATGAAAGAGGAAATTATTCCTTATCCCATTTTACAGAGTGAGAAAGTGAGGCACAAAGAGATTATGACTTCCTAGGGTAAAGTAGCTAGTCAGTGTCTGATTCAGCATTAGAACCCATGTCTCATGACTCCCCATCCCATGGATAAAGCACTAATTATGGTCACACTTAGGGCAATCGTTTGGAACCAAGGTTTTCAAAAGTGGCCTCTGATTTGGAGCTTGAACTTCAGAAGTGCCGAGCACCCATAACTCTAATTGAAATCTTTGGGAGCTCCCGGTGCCCAGCACTTCTACCACTCTCCTAAGGAGTCACAATTTGGGCACCCAAAATGGAGGCATCCAAAATCAGGAGTCACTTTGGCAAGTTTTGGCCTTAACCTCTCTGTGTGTCACTGTAACTGCCTCATCTATAAAAAAGGAGATCAGAAGGAACAGGAGAAGTTGTGGGAGAAAGATACTTGGCAGAGGCATTTCCTGCAGAGAGAAAGAGATTTAAAAAAGAAAATGAGAGAGAAGGTACACAGAGTTCCAATGGGGCTCAGTTGGAAAGGGTTAGCTCAGTGGTCTAAACATCAGCTTTGAAATACAGCAACAACAACAAGTCTATTTCAGCACTTTTCCCTCTATATATGAGAGCTGTCTCAGGCACACTATGTAGCCTACAGAGACAAGTTCAGTGTTAAGGAACCACTCACTGTACATAGTTCCCGGAACCTTTATAGAGAAATATTTCATTAGCATGTTGTTCAATGTGATTTTGTTTTATTTTTAACCCTTTTTACTGGCTCTTTGTTCTTAAACACTATAGGGCTTTCATTATTTATTGAAAGCCAGAATGCTTGTGAGTCAGACCTACTGAGTACATGGGGGTAGACCAAGGAAGAGTTTCCCTTAGCAACTGAAAGCATGTTAGTGTCCTTCAGAACTTCTCTATTCATGTTTTCTTTCATTGTTAACAGCTCTTTTACAAAGGAATTGGCTCACGCTTAATTTAGAGTGTCTTAAATCCAGATTTTAGTCAGGTTTAGTAAGACAGTTTTGTGTGTTAGTTAAACACCAAATGATTACTGAAAATTGTGTACTTAGTTGTAGCCATTATGCCAGAGGTATGCACCAATTAGGGGCTGCCTCGACTAGGAACATCATGTTTTTTTAAAAAAGTATTAACTAACAAATTTAAAAACCCTACTGTAAACAGGCAAGTTGTATTTTAACGTGTTCAAGGTGAACCTTAGACTTCTCCCCTATGCCTCAACCAAGTTTCATATCTTAAAATATGTCCGGTCTACTTCGGGCTTTTAAATGTTTTAATTAAACTGTTTTAGCTAACATGTTTCAAAAATACACCATTNCCCCCTAGTCAAGCCCCCCCCCCCCCCCCCCGCCCAGTGGTGAATCTTCAGTAGAGTGCAAAACTCTGATGTAATTCTGTTTTCCCTAGGATTTTTGAAATCCTACCAAGTTAAGATAGACCTAGGCTAAATTCTTCTCTGAGTTCCACTCCAATGGGTTTGTGTAGGTGTAAATGAGAATAGAACTTGATCTCCTGTGTCTCCTGAAAACACATGTAATAAACAGTAACTGGGCTTATTGCGTTTCTGTCTGAGTGAATAAATTCCTTCTAGCAACAAGAAACATATAAAAACTATTGTAAAAAAAGAGATAATTTGTACTATAGTGTCTTGTGCTTCCCTGAGTCTGTGTGTACAATTCCCATGGGCTTCAGGGTATGTCTACATTGCAAATATTTTCCTCACAGCAGCGAGTCTCAGAGCTTGGGTCAACTGACTCAGGCTTGCACTATGGGACTAAAAATAGCCATGTAGACATTCCCACTCAGGCTGTAACCTAGGGTCCAAGACCCACCCCCTTCTCTGGGTTTCAGAGCCCTGGCTCCAGCCTGAGTGGAAACATCTACCCTGCTATTTTTAGCCCCGTACTGTAAGCCCAAGTCAGTTGACCTGGGCTCTGAGACTTTCTGCTGCAGGTTTCTGTGTGCAGTGTAGATGAACCCAATGAAAGCGGTGCATCGGGATTGTAGGTTGTCAAGTTGTCTGGAGTGGCTCGCAACTATGAGTGTCAACCTCAGTGCAGACTGTTAAGAAACAGGGCACAACCCCAAAATTGGTTGTATGTTCTACAATTAGATTTCACCAACCAAGTATCAAGTGTTAACTCCTCAGGTACTATAACAGCCTTAACATAGAGTCACAGACAGTGCCCTTGGATACTCCAATCTATCTTGTCACCCAGGCAAGCTTGCCTTTGTGATTGATGGTCCCTTACACCAAAACTCCCTGTCCCAAATGACCAGTCACTTACCCCAGGGTAATTATACCTCAGATCTCACACCAAAGACAACACTTCTAGCCAATTCTATAATAAACTAATTAAAAATGTATTAACTAGGAAGAAGTAGTAAGTGAGCTATTTACAAGGTTAAAGCAGGTGAACATTCACGCACAAATGAGTTATAGTTTTAGGTTCCAAAAAGTAATAGAAGCTGCTGTAATGTGCTAGCTCTATATGTCCTGTAGGGCTAACCCAAGCTAACCAGCTGGGGAGCCCTTGCTTATGCTTAGAAGTCTTGCCTTCTTCCTGTTGTCCAAGCTGCATAACATTTATCCTTGAGAGGGATTTTTTATTCCCTTCCCCGAGATCTCAAGTCAATGGGACCGGTGTTTGTGATGTCTCCTCTTCATGGGTGTGTGTGGGGGGAGGAGCAATCAACAAAGTATTTTGTCCCCTGATGTTCCACAATGGCTTGTCTGGTGTCTATGGGCTTTCTTTTATTGGGGAGGAGATGACACCTCTTGTTGTAAACTACCACTTCACACTTGGTAATGCTTCTCTCCTGACAGTAGGGGGTTTACAGTTTTAAAGCAAGCACTTAAATATTTACCTTATTACATGGGGTACAGATGCTATAAGTAAGATGAATACACATAGCATCCTACAAGTATTTCATAAAGTCTAAACACTAAACACATTCTTATAACTGTAACATCTATTTTAACAATGTTAACACACAGGTGAGCCAGACTGGTTTCCAGCTAGCATTTGTGAATGGTCAGTGAGGCTAGGGGCCTTGGCATGAGCTGGCACCTGGTCTGCCAGTGTCACAAGGATAATACATGACCATAACTGAACATGATCAATCATGAGTTCTCATTAACGTTTACCTGAGATATAAACAAATCTTGGCGGTGCTGATACTACTTTCAGAAAACAGTATCTTTCCAGGGAAATTTCTTAAATTGCAACGAACCATGTATCTCTACCTGAAGCAGATTAATAAAGCTCTAGTGCTCTTTCTTGTTCACTTGTGCTCTCTCTCTCTCTCTGTCCCTTCCCACCCCCCTTCCAATTTTCTCATGTTGCTGCAAACCCTGGGACTATACCACACTGCAGCAGATCAGGGCCTCCCTCACTTCCATCTTTTGTTGCCGATTAGATGCATTTCATTTAAGCTTTTTCCCAATCACTACCACTCTGCTCCAGATTGCTGTGCCATCACCGTTTTCCACACTTCCATCACCCACAATTCTAGTGCTCATCTGAACTCTTACAGAGGCAGCCCTTTTCTGTCAGTGATACGCTGTTTCGACCAGTGCCCATTTCACAGAAAGAGGAACTGGGCAGACCTGCCTGAGAGTATCTTGCATTCCCCATGCAAGACAGTGGTTGTTAGAATTCAGATTTAGTAACCCAAACAAAGCAATAGTTGACATTATGCAGTTCCAGCTGAATGTCGATCACAAACACTAAAAGCCAACCCAGCATCCCACTTACTTACTATACCTTCATATGAATTGCACCCAGAACCCCAAACCCTAATGACATACAGTATAAAACCTCCTATAAAGAATGCAGCCTTATACATATGTATTTCAGGAAAAAATAATTAAAATTGAATGAACCCACAGAATTATCAGTTATGCAGAATAAATCACTTGGCTAAATAATGTAAGGCTTACTTGGACAAGTGGCATTCGGAGAGAGAGGTGTTTTTTTTTCCAGAAAGTAAAATTATTAAAATATTATTTCATTTGGCTCTGCCCATTAGTGGCATGTCACAACCCAGAAGTTGTTATTTTCATTTAAAATATACCCTTTAAAATCCAAAATTTTAAAAAGCTGTAGAAAAACGAGTCTTTCTCTAACTACCTCACTTAGTTAAATGTACAGAGACATTTGTACTGAGGTAATATCTTTTATAGGACCCAACTTCTGTTGGCAAGAGAGACAAGCTTTTGAGCTTACACAGAGCTCTTCTTCACGTTTGGGAAACTTATGTTGCTTGAAAATTCCCACTTCAGACTTATTTTTTGAGAGTCTTTTCAGCATTCTTGATTCAGTGAATACTTCATTTATTTTCTGGCAATTATCCCTGAAAGGAAGGCCAAGGAACATAATCTGAATAAATAACTGTGGTTTATTTTGGCAGTATCTTGTAACAGCTCAAGTGACCAGGTATTTTGCTCTTTAGCTGAAATACTGTGTCATTCTGGATCACTACCAACCACTTTCTGCCACTTCAGACAACTTAGTTTGAGTTCCGCCACCTGACCAAAATATCCCAGTACAGTCAGAAGACTCAGACCTTAGTATCCAGTTTTAAAATCTCCAAGACACATTTTGACTCAAGAGATACAAGCCAGACCCAGGAAAAATGTTTACCTTATATTCCATTTAGGGGTCTAGCTAACATATTCAGCAACATTCCTAGACCCTGGAGCTAGTCAGAAAATTGAAGGGGGAAGGAAGTTTTCCACAGAAAACTTTGATTTTTCATTTCAGAACCAAACCATATGGCCAAAAATGCTTCAAATTGCTTTAAAAAAATGGTAAAAAAACTTCTGAAAATTTTCAGGCTTTCAGTTTTCTGGGGGAAAAAAGTTGAGAAAAGCATACATTCCCCCAGCCCCAATTAGTTACAATCTCAATTTGGAAAAAAGCAACCAGCCTGATTAGTTCCTATTGAACCAGATGGGGTATTGTGCTCATGCAGGTTTATACCTGTGGGTGGGTAGTTATGGTAGAGAACAGCTGAACAGCTGTTCCCTGGCATGCAGGAGGCACTGGGAGGGAGGGGAAAGAGTTGATCAGCGGGGCCCACAGACCCCCTGGAGTACCCTACGGACCCCAGTTTGAGAAACACTGTTCTAGGAAATGCTGTGCTGGAAGCTCAAGAAACCTTTTCGGAAGATGGTTAGATTACTGCTTTTGATCTCTAAACTCCTTGCAACTTCTTTGTGTGTAAGAAAAAGTGTTGTGAAGGTCCAAATTGGGTGTGCTTCAGCACACATCAAAGGAACAGTCCATATTCATTGCAGTTATAGTCCTGGAGCCTTAAAATTTTACCAGCTCTCCAGGAAATATTTTGCCCTATAGGGTGAAATAGGTGGTATTTTAAAGCTCTAGAGCAGAGATAGGAGCGGGTTCTTGCCATTTCTGTTCTAAGGCCCAGATTCTGCTACTGGCCGAGAGCAGGCAAGGCCAGAGTCAGCTGGACAAAGAAGTTGTGAAGTAGCATCACTCCTGGCTCCCTGCCCTGCCAGTGCTGCCTCCAGCTACTTAGTCCCAATGGCAGACACAAGTGCTATCCAGTAACAGTCTCTCCACTGGATCCTTGGATCCAAAATGTATAGGTCCATGGGGCAAACTCAGGTCTGGGCATGACTCTCTGAATCCTATATTTATTCATCCCTGTCAGTATCTGATATTCTGTCCTCTCTACATTATTCCTTCCTGTTCATCATCTCCTCCTTACTCTATCCTTCATTTCCTCCCTACCTCTCTTTCCATTCTTTCCCTCTCCCCACACCGCCATATACTCTAGGATTGGAACTAGGTAATTTTCAGAGTAGGGAGGGAGATCTCCCTGGATAATATCCAAGGAATGCAGACTATCCTTGCTGGAGATTCAGTACTCAGAAGAATTGAAAGAACATTCTGCAAGGAACAAGCGAACAACAGGATGATGTGCTGGCTTCCCGGAGCCAAGACATGAGATGTTACTATGAGATTGGCTAGGCTTCTGAAGTCTATGAGCAAGAATACACTGGTGATGGTTCATATCAGCACTAATGAGGCTGCATTGCAGGATATCTCACAGATAGATTACTTCAGGGAACTAGGAAGTGTGCTGAAGGAGAATATCCAAGCAATCTTCTGAGATCATTCCTCTCCAACGAGCAAAGGAAGACAGAAGTCAAAAGATTCTGGAAGTGAATCTCTGGCTAGGTAAATGGTGTAGATTGGAGGGCTGTGATTTTATGGAACATCGGTCCACCTTCTATGGGGTCAGGGGCAACTCCAGGCACCAGTGCAGCAAGCGCGTGCCTGGGGCGGCAAGCCGCAGGGGGCGGCATGCTGGTCGCCATGAGGGCAGCAGTCAGGCAGCCTTCGGCAGCATGCCTGCAGGAGGTCCGCTGGTCCCGTGGCTTTAGCGGCAATTTGGCGGCGGGTACGCCGAAGGCACGGGACTGGCAGATCACCCGCAAAAACGCCACCAAATCCACGTGACCAGCGGACCGCCTGACTGCCATGCTTGGGGCAGCAAAAAACATAGAGCCGCCCCTCTATGGGGTGAGGAGGCTGTATTGTTTGGATGGCCTCCACCTCAATGGAAGGGGAACCAACCTCCTTGGGAACAGGCTGGCTAGTGTAGTCAGCAGAAGCTTGTAATATTCATGGGTTCTTATGAAGGAGACTTCAGGAAAGCTGAGGAAGATGGTTCTCTATTAGAAGTATGCAAAATCTGCCACTCTCCTGGAGAGTCTCTGTGGCACTCCTCCATGTGCTCAGTCAGACTAGGCAGAGCCCACTCCCAAGCATGGCTCTCTTAAAGAGATATTCTAAAAGGGGTTAAACTAATAGCAAAAATGGGAGGGTAAAAAGAGGGAAGATATGAGCACTCAGCTATCATAAAATGGAGATGTTGAAAACAAAATTAATCAAGGAACCAAAGGACATGAAGAGTAAAAAAATCTTGAATTTCTCAGGCTAGGAGCCTGGATAACCAACGAGAGGAATTGGAATTGCTGATTTATGAGCATAAATTTGATCAGGTTGGTATTACTGAAACCTGATGGGATGATTTGCACAATGAAATGTTAAAATCAATGGTTACAATCTATTTAGGAAGGACTGAATGAGCAAAAGGGGAGAGGGAGTGGCACTATGTCAAAAATGGCATTATGTGTTTCTGAGTCACTGATAACTTGGAAGAAAATTACCTGGAATGCTTATGGATCAATGTCCTAGCAGATAAAGCACAAGATGGGGTACTAGTTGGTGTCTTCTATAGACCAGCAAATCACACTAGGGAAGAGGATGACCACTTCCTTGTGGTCATCTACATAGCTAGATGTCTACAATATGTAGGGGAAAAAAACTGTGTGATCACTGGGGACTTCAATTAATGTGACATACATTGGTGTTCTCATGCTGACAGTACTAAAAAATCCTTGGAATTTCTAAATGTTATAGATGATAATTTCCTAACTCAAAAAGTGTTGCAGCCAACATGGGAAATTCTATATTAGACCTTATCCTAACATATAAAGAGGGTCTAGTCACAGAACTAAAAAGTTAATGGGAGCTTAGGTACAAGTGATCATGACTTGATTACATTTATAATGTGCAAGCAGAATAAAGTCCAGACTAATAATTTATAGTGCTTTAATAGGGCCAAATCAACTGGGAGGAAGAAATTAATCAGAAAAAATGCCAATGACAATTGGGAATCATTTAGGAATACCTTGCTAGATGCCTAAAAAACCCAGAATCCCATAATTGAGGAAGACAGCTGTGCTGGTTAAAAAAATCCAACCTATATATATATATAACACAAATGGAAAAAAGGGGAAGTTGATTGTAATGAATATAAATCAGAAATTAGGAATTGTAGAAAATTGACAAGGGAAGCCAAGGGACATGAGAAATCTATGGCCAGCAGAGTTGAGGACAATAAGAAGGAGGTTTTTTAAAGCGTATTAGGAACAAAAAGAATCCTGACAATGGTAATGGTCCATTACTAGGTGGAAATGGTAGAATTGTCAATAATAAGGCAGAGGTGTTCAATAAATATTTCTGTTCTGAATTTGGGGAAAAACAGATGACATAGTCTCATCATATGGCGATGATAATACTCTTTATATTCCACTAGGATCTCAGGAGGATGTTAAACAGCAGCTACTAAAGTTAGATATTTTTAAATCAGCAAGTCCAGATAACTTGCATCAAAGAGTTTTAAAAGAGCAGGTTGAGGAGCTCGCTGGCCTATTAATGTTGATTTTCAAAATGTTTTGGAGCACTGGTTAAGTTTTAGAAGACTGGAAGAAAGCTACTATTGTACCAATTTTTAAAAACAACAAATAGGCAAATAATTATAGGCCTGTCAGCCTGACATTGAGCCCAGAGAAGATAATGCAGCGGCTGATACGGGACTTGATTAATAATGATGTAACATAATTAATGCAAATGAATATGAGTTCATGGGAAAATAAATCCTGTCAAACTAACTGTCTTTTTTTGATAAGATTACAAGTTTGGTTGATAAAGATAATAGTGTTGATGTAATATACTTAGATTTCTGTAAAGTATTTGACTTGGTGCTGCATGACATTTTGATTAAAAAACTAGAACAACATAAAATTAACATGGCATACCTTAAATGGATTAAAAACTGGCTAAATGATAGGTCTCAAAATGTAAGAGTAAATGGGGAATCATCATCAAGCAGGTCTGTTTCCAGTGGGTCCCACAGGGATTGGTTCTTGGCCCTCTGCTATTTTACATCTTTATCAATGACCTGGGAGAAAACATAAAATCATCACTGATAAAGTCTGCAGATGACCCAAATACTAGGGGAGTAGTAATTAATTAAGAGGATAGGTCACTGATTCAGAGCGATGTGGATCACTTGGTAAACTGGGAGCAAACAAGCAATATTTTTTTAATACATCTAAATGTAAACGTATACACCTGGGAACAAAGAATGTATGCTACTTACATGATGGAGGATTCTATTCAAGGACGCAGTGACTCTGAAAAAAATTTGGGTGTCGTGGTAGATAATCAGCTGAACATGAGCTCCCAGTGTGACACTGTGGCCACAAGCGCCAATGCGTTCCTGGGATGCATAAACAAGGGAATCTTGAATAGGGGTAAAGCGGTTATTTTACCACTGTGTTTGGCACTGTTGCGATCACTGCTGGAATACCGTGTCCAGTTCTGATGCCCACAATTCAAGAACGATGTTGATACATTGGAGAGGGTTCAGAGAAAAGCCATGAGAATGATTAGATAACATGCCTTATAGTCAGGGCCGGCGCAACCCATTAGGCGACCTAGGTGGTCGCCTAGGGTGCAAACATTTGGGGGGCTTCGGCGCCCCGGTCATTGGTGGTATTTTGGGGGCGGGACCTTCCGCCGCCTAGGGCGGCGAAAAAGCTGGCGCCGCTACTGCTTATAGTGATAGACTCAAAGAGCTCAATCTATTTGGCTAAACAAAGAGAAGGTTAAGGGGTGACTTGATTGCAATCTAGAAGTACATACATGAGGAACAAATATTTAATAATGGGCTCTTCAGTCTAGCAGATTAAGGGATAACACGATCCAGTTGCTGAAAGATGAAGCTAGATAAATTGAAACTGGAAATAAGGAGTACATTTTTAATGGTGAGAGTAATTAACCATTGGAAGGTGTAGTGGGGTGGTCCCCCGCTCCTGCCCTGAAGGGCTTAAGACAGCCCTGGGACAGGGCTGTGGCAAGGGGAAAAGCTGCTAGGCTGATTGGGGAAGCAGCTGCAGCTGGGCCACGCCCCAATCAGGCCTCAGCTGGCCCTATATAACAGGCTGGAAGCCAGGAGCTCAGGAGTCTCTCTCTGCCTTCAGAGAGAGATGGGCCTGGCTGCAGGAGCTAAGGACAGGGTATCTGAGTGGAGCAGGGCTGGGGAAAGGCAGAGGAGCTGGGGAGCTCTAGCCTGGAAAGCCCCAGGCTGCGGCCTAGTCTAAGGCCAATTGGGTACTGGGGTTGCAGAGGGCAGCCCATGGGTAGGCAAAGGCAGCAGGTCCAAACCCAACCTGGCCTATGATGAGTGGCTGACACTGCAGTCTGCCCCAGGGCGCAGGGGCTAGTTGGTGACTGGCAGTAGCCTACGACTGAGGCAAGGTGGGGATTGGGGTTTCCCCTGGGAGGGGGAGACCCAGAGAAAGGGGCACCGGGGTCCTGGGAGGGACATGGGCCAGTGGCAAGTGGGATCAGCAGCCTGCAGGGGGCGCTCCAGAATGCTGGAAGAGCTAATTCCCTTGGACGACCAGCAGGAGGCGCCACAGGGGTGAGTCCGCTCCGCTACAGAAGGGCTGTGGTGGATTCTCCATCACTGACAATTAAATCAAGACTGGATGGTTTTCTAAAAGGTCTGCTCTAGGAATTATTTTGGGAAAGTTCTGTGGTCTGTTATACAGGAGGTCAGGGTAGATGATCACAATGGTCCCTTCTGGCCTTAGAATCTATGCATTCTAACATACTTATAATTTGGTGCAATCTGGTGCACTGCAAAGCAAAACCTTTCATTCACATAATTATCTTTAAAAGTAAAGATGGAACAATCCCCCTTTCTGTACCCCAGTAACCCTCACCTCCCCATACAATCCCTTCTGCTACACTATGATGCTGCCATACAGATCAGTCGAGCCCCATCCTCTGAGGCTTCCCCAACCCCAATTCATTTCACTTCCTCTGAGTGCACCCCCATGTGGCTCTCTCCCCATGGATACTATTCCTTTCCATTAAGCCTAGCAACCACAACTGTCCTGTAGGGATAAACCACACTTTGTTCCCTGATGGTAGCCTGCACATGCTCTCCGTAGCTTCTTTCTCTGGCAGCATCTGGCAATTGCCTTCTTTGGTGATGCTGCACAGGACCACCTTAGTCCCCCTTTCTGGCAAAAAGTAGAAGTGATGCTGCAGTGGTTCCCCTCCAGATGGTGCCAACCTGCACCAGCAGTGATTGTAAGGTGTTTTGCAGTATGTCACTGACCTCACCTGCAGCACATGACAGGGAGGCATGATCTATTTACAGAATGGACCCAATTTTTTTAAAAGGAATCTGCAGAGAGCTATTTACCAGGGATCTTCCTCCCTCAATTCTATGATATCACAATGTCCTATAGTTTAAATCCCTTCAGGAGAAAATACACACTTGAATAGAATGTAGCATTCAGCACTCATGAAGCAAATATCCTTGCATTGCAGTAGGTTTCCCTCCCCCACCTCTATTTTTTTTTAAAAGCAGATAGCTGTGGCATATGAAACCGAAATTCTAGGGTTAGTTGCTATTAGGAAACTCAGAAAGTAACTACTGATAATTTCACACGTCCACATCGTATGAGGCATAGCTTTGTTTCCTCAACTTGTTAAAGGGCTAGATCTGTTTTGCTCTTTCAGGAAAAGAACTCTTACCTAAGAGGTACGGTAATACTCAGCTTCACTTTAATGCCTCACTTTAACCTAAGAAGAGGGAAGTAATTTAATTACCATATGTGCTAATCACATTGGGTGGGTATGGCATAATCTAGTAGCTAGGGCACTGATATGGGAGTCAGTCTGGTTCTAGTCCCAGCTCTGCTACAGACCTGCTGTGTGACCTTGGACAAGTCACTTCAACTCTCTGTGCCTTGTTTTTCCCATCTGTAAAATGGAGATAGTGGCATTAACCATCCTTTGTATAGTGCTTTGTTATCTGCAGATGTAAAGCACTTTGTAAGAACTAAGGTGGTTTTTTTTATGTGAGTTTCCCAATGCTGTTTTTGTGATGGACTTTTGACTTCCTCTAACCGCCTCAACATTGAAACTGAAATAGACTTTCCCTGTGAGAAAGGGAGTGGGTGGTAGCAGGGGACAATGTACTAACCCATTAATCACCAGTGGCTGGAGTTCAAATATTGACATGTGAAGTAATGGGGTTTTTTTCCTTGGGGTGTGTGTCTCACATTAGTCCTCCTGTGTGAATGTCAGAAATATTTCACAAAAATAAGAGTCTCTGCCTCAGGGAGACACAGCCCAGAGAAGCAGGTTTGCTTCAAGAACAGGAGTACTTGTGGCACCTTAGAGACTAAAATTTATTTGAGCATAAGCTTTCGTGGGCTACAGTCCACTTCTTCGGATGCATAGAATGGAACATACAGTAAGAAGATATTTATACATACAGAGAACATGAGAAGGTGGAAGTAGCCATACCAACTGTAAGAGGCTAATTAATTAAGAGAAGCTATTAACAGCAGGGGAGAAAAACTTTTGAAGTGATAATCAAGATGGCCCATTTCGGACAGTTGACA